>CM021100.1:264735880-264983175 GCA_007115665.2 Sequoiadendron giganteum | reverse complement strand
GGATGATCAAAGATCAACCTTGCCTATGTTCAAGCTCAGAGATGACATAGTTCGACAAGATGACTCTATTTTTTTTTTTTCAAATTTTTGACATGTTTTTGATTTTTTGTTTTTTCTGATGTTTTTGAGATTTTTGATGAATTTTTTGAATGTTTTTGAATTTTCGCATGATTTTGATAATTTGGATATGGATACGTGATGATATCAGTGCTTTGTTTTTGGATTTTGTTGAAAACCAAGCTTAATGTTGATCGATTGGATTGATGGATAAATAGTTTGACTAAGTGTGTTAAGTCAAACAAAAGTGATAATGCACTTGTAAACTTTAGGAAGTTGTCTTATTCCGGAGTAAACTTATACAAGAGGGTAGTTTGACTAAGTGTGTTAATTCAAACGAGCTGATTATGGATTTGATAATTTGGCTAAGTTTGTTAAGCCAAACAAGATGATTGTGAACTTGTAAACCCAAGGAAGTTGTGTTATCCTAGAGTAAACTCGTACACAAGATCATAGTTTGACTAAGTGTGTTAAGTCAAACAAAGATGATAATTGATTGGTTTCAATTGATCAAGATTGATGAAGCTTGATTTGGAACAAATTTGTTTTGATGATTTGATGTGACACAAATGTACACATTAGATACGACTGATATAGATTGTCCAGATTGATGTTCGACGAAAGATAAAGCTTGATAAGGAATGTCTTCTCATCAAAATATGTCATGGGCTAGTGACCTAGATTTTTTTGGCTCACAAATTCTTTGATCAATTTTCTTTCATGTTTGCCAATGTTCGGAGTACCAGATAAGTTAGAGGATATATATCAAGATTTTTTCCCGAAGCGAGATGCAAATATCTGCCCCCAGTGTCTAGCAATGTTTGAACAACCATCAGTGGATTCTTGGATAGATGCATAGATAGATATGGTAAGCATGCAAAGGATGTCAAGGATTATCTTATGACAAGATAAGGTGTTCGAATAGAGGAATGCTCATTCGGATAATACTTCAAGGCTTAGATAATGCTGGATTGGATAAGATCAGTGAAAATAACCCATGTCAAGATGTTTATAAGCAAGTATAAATTGTGGACCAAATTTTTATAAAGATTAAGATACCTTGGAGTATGGATGCAGAGGGATGAAAATGGATTGGATAAATGGTTCATGGATGAACGAATGATATGGCTGAAATGTTGGCTTTAATATGGATGTGATAAGATGCTTTCTCCTGAAATGGCGTACGTAGATGCTCGATTCTACACATGACGCCTATTTGCCAGGTTTTCATCATGGTACTTGTCCAAAGTGCCACTGAAGTGGTTTTCACTAGAGGATGATTTTTTCTTTACTGTTTTCAATCTTTTTATTTTTATTTTTATTTTTGGATATTTGTATTTTTGTATATTTTTGTATTTTCTAAGAGATTTTAAGCCAATGTTGAATAACCTGGTACTACTGACATTAATGCTTATGTATTAATGTGCCATCGATATCCTACTTGAAGAAGCTGTTTTGTCAAGACATGTGCACTTGAAAAGAAATTTTGAGAAATATGTTATGCTTTGTTGATATCGAAGTTAACTTTGTCTATGTGTGCACATCATGATAGAATGCCTTTTGAATCCTTATGATGAAGGGTCGTTGCCAACACATGGTCAATGTGATAATTGGATCTCATGTGTGGATGAGTGAATGGAGTGTTTTTAGGAATAAAATATGGATTGGCTAACCGTTTGGAACCTTTGACTCTCCAAACAATGGAAGATGAGAAATAATGATTAGATATGGAGGTGTACATGGAATTAGGACCAATTGTTTGATGCAGTTTGTATGTTGCTTGAGAAGCTTGCTTTTTCCTTTGTGGACATCTTTGATGGATACATTTCTCTTGTTTATTTTGCCCCATAGTTGTTTTACCTTTATTCCTCTCTTAAGATTTCACTTTAGTTTGCATAATGTGACATTTAATAATTATACTAATTATTAAATGTCCTCCTTTTAGGGTTTCCCTTTTAGGGTTACACTTTAGGGTTTCTTGATATCCTTCATAAGGATTGATCTCATTCTATTATTTCACTCTCAATCATACTCTCTCTGATTAATACATATTTTCAGTTTGCAGAGAACCCTTGCTCTTTGTCTCCATCTCTTCCTTTTTGTGACAGGTTATTTTCATGCAGGTGATCTTTGGGGTTTATGAAGTTGGATTTCTCAACCTCTACATGGTATCAGAGCTCCAGACCTGTTGCTTCTTGTTCATCTTCTAAAGGTTTTCGAGTTTCAAGGGTTTGGGGTATGTTTTTTTGATCCAGGGAATCACCTACAATTTCAAATAATTTTGAGTCCAAATGGACCTCGCCATTGGATCCGTAGTGGTCCAAAACCCCTAAATCGACTGCTCATTCATCTGTTTTGGACAAAATTGATTTGAGAGGCAAAAAAAAATTTACCCATACGGTTGTCCATTTGCACCCTAGTAAAAAATAATTCTGCATTTTTTTTTTTGTCAGAATTTAAAAAAAAAAGAAGTGGTAAATGTTTTGATTTAAAAAAAAGAAAATCAAATTAAAAAAAATCCTTTTAAAGGCTTGCTCAGGCCTCGGTACAAGGTACTTGCAGGTACATGCGGGCCCTTCAGTACACTAGGCGGTCTACTGCCAGCCGGTGGCAGCTTTACTACCGATCGATGGTTTGACAGTACCATCGGTGGCAGAATTGCCCTGGCCCACTTTTTTATATATATATATATATTTTTTCAAAAAAATCAAAGTTCTTTTATTGTTTTTTTTAATTTAAAATACAATTTTTTATGTAATAAGCCCTATTGCACATGTGCGGTGATGACCATTTAGCCGTGAAATTTAGGCCCAGATTTTTGCTACGATGGCCGTATGACCATCAAATTTAATCCCGCACTGGTTTTTTTCCCCTTTGGAGTTGTTTTCTTCCAAAGGCCATAACTTGGGCATACAATATCTTTTTCTGGAAAACGAGGTATCATCGGAAAGCTGGTTCTGTCAACTTTCCAGTGGTTTGGGTCTCATCGCTTCATTTTTTGGTTGGTGCATTCTATAGCTAGAACTTCTCATTTGCATGGGTTGCTTCATTTTTTAGCTGTTCTTCATGTATTTTCAGTTTTTTGTCCTTTTTGGGCATTTTGAGCATCATTTGTAAGCAAACTATTGTATGTAAACACACTAAGATAAAGTGTCACACTATTGTACATGTATTTTGGGGATTTTGCACAAAAGGTTGTGCCATATTTTGTGCTTGTAATGTATTATAAAGTGCCATGGGGGGGTTGTGTAGTGCCTTTGTTTTTGCCATCACACCTTGGTCTGGTGAGTGTCCCTCCATGACGAAAGTGGATCCATATGATTCCAGCCTCATGCATATGTGCGTTGTTTTGTACACCACTTTTTTAGTTGCAAGTGCTTTCTTGTGCACTTTCAGATGTTGTTTCTTCTCCTTCATGAAATACAGGGTGTTACACAACATTTCAGTGGATTTTTCAAGCTCTCCCAGTTCAACATTATGGGAGGGGTATTATACTGTTCGTGCTAATGCTTCCTTCATTTCGCCTTGGAAGGAATCTTCCATTCTTAGTTGATCGTTTCTTTCAAACCATTGGTACTTGTGCCATCTGTATCTTCATTCTAGGTGTTTGCCTTTGTTTGCCATCTGATTCGAGTAGTTTCATTTGGGGCACTCATGCAGATTGTTGTCTTCTTGATCCTGATCATCCTATCTTCGGAGGAGGTTCTTTGGCACCATAGAAATCATCTTTTGATAGTTGTTTGCAGTTTCTTTTGCTTCAGTGATGTTCTTCATGCCTTTTAGCATCTCTTTTCGGAGTAGAGTTTTTCCCATGAGGTTTTCTCTATTTCTCCACTTTACAGAGATTTGGTTGTATTCGGGTACCTGATCTGGCCTAGTTGTCGGGACCCATGTTTACTTTCTGCATTGTAGTTATCTTTGCTTTCTTGCACTTTTTTGTAGCTGCATTTTTTCTCATCTTAAGGGGGGGTGTTAGTGTAAAGTTTTTAACTTAATTGTGTTAATTAAGTTACCTTTTTTCCTCTCTTAAGATTTCACTTTAGTTTGGATAATGTGACATTTAATAATTATATTAATTATTAAATGTCCTCATTTTAGGGTTACACTTTAGGGTTTCTTGATCTCCTTCATAAGGATTGATCTCATTGTATTATTTCACTCTCAATCATACTCTCTCTGATTAATACATATTTTTAGCTTGCAGAGCACCCTTGCTTTTTGTCTCCATCTCTTCCTTTTTGTGATAGGTTATTTGGATGCAGGTGATCTTTGGGGATTGTGAAGTTGGATTTCTCAACTTCTACATTAGTTTCTTTGATTGATGGAGTTTGATATGGATAGTCTTTCTTTGTATTCTTTGGTATCCACTTGTATTTGATTTGTCCTTCATGCTCTAGTACTTCTTTTTCTTTGATGACATTCTTCGTGCTTTGATTCAAATATTTCTTTTGTTGTTTGTCCCAATTCGTGGATGGGGTGATGGGTGGATGAAGATTCGTGACGTGGCGAGTTGTAGTATTGGCATTGGTTTCATTATAAGGATTCTTCGTGCTCCCTATGTTGACATTTTCCTGAGACGACATTGACCCCATTTTTGTGGAAGTATCACTAATATGTTTATATCCCTTGGTTGTTGAATAATCAAGGCCTTGATGCTTAGGATTGCCAATAATCTGCACTGGCTCCAGGATTCCCTGTTCATGTAGGCCTAATCCTCTACCTTGATAATTCATCTGTTGAAATTTTTTATCTGCAATAGGATATGATGTACCTTGGAAACAAGGTGCTAATACTTTTCTGCTTTGTTGTGGATCTTCAAAAGTGATAGCTTCTTTATTGATGAGGTAGCTTGCCCTAAGAAAGGTAAGTGATCCAATTTTATAAGTGATAGGATCCCCCATATGTCGGATGACTTCCTGATTGATATCTTTGGCTTGATCTTGTGAAATGTCAGATTTTAATGCTTCCTCAATAAGTGTAGATGATTCATTTCACAGGATGTTTCTGATTCACGACTTATGTAGGAGCCTTCTTCATGTTCTTTTTCTGATAGGTGTCCATAGAATTTTTTTGATTCACAAATTCTATAGAAGCTTTCTTCATGATTTTTTTTTGCTATGTCTCTAGAATTTTCCATATTTTGGTTGTGTGTACAAATGTTACGAGTAGGAGACTCTTGTTCCTTGGAAATGATATCAAGAGTATGAGACTCTTGTTTTGAATGAAGATCATCTACATGTCCATCCAAAGAAAGCATCTTGTCGGTAGATGGAGGAATATGTGCTATATGGATATGATCATTATTTGTGACATATTGTATAGATAGGAGAGTTTCCATCAGATCATTGTAGTATCTTGGAGATACAAATTCTTGATCTTGAGTAATTTTAGAACTATTTTCAACATGCTTTGGATCAAGTTCTTGACATGGGTCAATTTCAAAGGATGGATTGCTTATAGTGGGTTCTTGGACATCGTCATTGGGAAGTGGCTCAATATTCTCTTGAGCTTTGAGTGGATTTGGATCAAATGTTGAGCTAGGGATTCCTTCAATATCTTTAACCATGAGGTCAAAGGATGTCAATATGTCTTGGGAAAAAACATTGCTAGACCTTGGTGATAGATTTTGATCTTGATTTGGAATACCTTCTTGAGATATGTCCTCTAACTCATAAGGCGATGTAGAGACCTTTTCGATATGACCATTGGTCGATGGATCATAGATTATGTCAATGGGTTCAAATAATTGTAACACATCTTGAAATAGATCACTAAAAAGTGGCTCTTGATGAATGTTGAGTTGATCACTGGATGGGGTAGAAGCATCTTCAAGATCTTGAACATTGTTTTCAACAATTGTGGAAGAGAGATTACCAATGTCTTCAACCATAGGATCAAGTGATGTTGACATTTATTGAATTTGATCATTGTTGGGTATTTTTGGTGGATTTTGATCATGATTGAAAAGTAGCTCTTGGTGTATGTTGATTTGATCATTAGATGAGGTGGAAACACCTTCAAGGTGCTCATTGATGGGTATATATTTATTTTCAACAACTGTGGTGGATAGATTGTCAATGTTTTCAACCATAGGATCAAATGATGTTAACATTTCTTGAATTGGATCATTGTTATGCATCATTAGTGAGTTTTGATCATGATTGAAAACTGGCTCTTGGTGTGTGTTGACTTGATCATTGGATGAGATGGGAACATCTTGAATGTGTTCATTGATGGATAGATCTTGATCATTGTTTTCCTTAATTGTGGAGGAGAGATTGTTAACACTATCACTAGTGATTGAATTCTGATTGTTGTGCCCAATAGCTATTAGCTTTTGATCAATCAAGTCTTGGATGATATTTTTGAGTCGAATATAGTCTGATGTTGTGTGTCCCTTTACTTTGTGAAAATCACAAAAGTGCTTCTCGTCATACCCTAGTGGTTTCACCATGGGCTCTTGATAACTCACATAAACAGGGATTTTAATGAGATTTTCTTGTACCAACCATTGCAAGACTGATTCGATTGGTTCCCCAAGTGGTGTGTACTTTCGTCTGTTACCTTGTGAGATTTGAACTTTAAATTGACCTTGTGGCGATTGATTTTTGAGATGTGGTGATTGATCTTTGAGATGTGGTGATTGATTTTGTTGTTGATTTTGTTGATCTTGATATCCAACCTTTCGACATTAGAGATATTGTTCTTGATGTGATTAGGGACACAACCAAATTCTTTGATGACATGGTTCAACTAATGGAAGAGCGTATTGATTTTGGGATGGAGATATCTCTTGGTGCAATGGATCAACTAATTTGGCAAGCGAAGCAATTTGATCCCGCAAAATTTTATCTTGATTTGGATATTGACACCCTTGATATCGTTGAATTGGTTGTTGAGCAAGCATATTTGGCATGTATACTTGTGGTGTTTGTCTGGGATCATGGACAAGTTGATTCTGGATAATGCTCTGATTTGGTTGACTTTGAACATTGTTGTGGTTGAGAATCATATTGCCTTGATTTAGGTAACTTTGACTTTGCATGGGGTTACCTTGACTTGGATCATTACATGGAATCATTAACATATTGTTTTGATATTGAACAATTTTGGTTTCATTCGCAAGAATATCTATCTCGAAGTTTACGAAGTGCAGATTCGAAATGGTCATGTTTGAAAAACTTGTTTTTGGCATGTATGAATTTGGTGAGATAATGTTGTTTGCTTGAAGATTCATGCATTGATTGTTCAGTTGATAGAATTGTAGGTTTGGACTCTGATTTAGATCTATCATTGGGAAAGGTGTTCCAAAATTTAGATTGGGCATACTCATATTCATTGTACTTTTGAGGTTTGGAGGAGATAATGATGTCATGCCTAAATGTGAGTTTTGATAATCAGTTGGCATTGTGAGACTTGGATATTTTGGTTGAATTAGGTTACTCATATTGTATGAATCAAGTTTAAAATCCATGTTCTTCTTGTGTTTTGACCTTGCTGCAAGAGTCAACCTCTAAGGTGTTTAGGACCAAAGATGAGATGAAGGATGAAAGGGGTGAATGATATGGGTGTAGAAACTGTTAGTAAATTTGGATCAATGCTAGACTTTAGGAGTTAGTTTTGATTTGATTTTGATAGTTTGACTAAGTGTGTTAAGCCAAACAAGATGATGGTGAACTTGTAAACCCTAGGAAGTTGTGTTATCCTAGGGAAAAATCATGTAAGAGAGGGAATTGGCTAAGTGTGTTGAGCCAATCAAAGTGATCATGAACTAGTAGACCTCAGGAAGTTGTGTTATCCTAGAGGAAAATTTTTTCAAGAGGATTGATAACTTGACTAGGTGTATTAAGTCAAATGTAATGATGTTGATTTTTCAAAATTCTAGCATGAATGATGTTTTCAAAGTTCCAAAAGTTGTTGGTGAAATGAAATTTGATAAATATTTGGATGGATGAAGTGCTTTGACTTTATCCTAGATGACCCTATGAGGACTTTTCTTATAGGACCAAGGTTTTGAAGAAAATGTTTTTTCCTAGGAGTAATTCAAACCAAAAGACCAAAGTTCGCATGAAAATCATATGACCCAATAGAGAACAAGCACATGTGTGGTTCAATTGTCTATTATCTTGCTTAGATTCGGTTCCTTTTGACACAAGCACTTTCTTGATTATGTTTTCAAACTGAATGTCCAATTTCCTAACTTTCTTTCATCCCACAAAGTGCATTATGTGGAAATCAAGGAAATCAAGGCAAAGGTTACCTAGCGTTGACTTTGGGAGAAACAAATTGAGATGTTTGAATGTTTAGAAGCCTTCTAGAGATAAGAACCCCTAGGGACAAGCGGTAACATTTGGACACCTCTAAGGTATTTGTTCTCCCAAACGGTTTGAAATTTTGATGATTCGTTGAATGTTTGTTTTCCACTATTTTAGATCTAATAAAAGTGTTTTGATTCAAAGAACATGTACAACCCTAGGCTGGAAAAGGAAATATTTGTCAGGTTTCCACTTGGACTAATCCAGCTGCACATATTCTATGTGGATGACTAGATGCTTGACCACACTGGCTCCCCTCCACGACACAAACTTCTCAAGTTAGCCAAGCATCAGTACCCATGAATCTCCCATGGCATACTTTTCATCTCTACAATAAAACTGCATGTATACATGGGGTGACTTCAGAGGACATGACCTCTTGCACTAACAAATATAAGGTATGTTTTGGCTTCTAAATAAGAGTTTGTTGTAAGGGCATCCAGTTTAGGGGGTGCAATGATAAACTCCTTGTGACAGATCTCCCAACCCTTAGAACAAGGGCTTTATGCATCATAAAGATATTGGGGGAGAGTTATCATGCATCGCTTCTCATTGTCCATGGCTTTCACCATGAACAAAAATTTATATAGTGGTTTGGAAGAGCTTGGCTTTAGCCCGTTACCACTTGAGTCGTTCCCTTGGGGTGAGTATTTTTTCCCACCAAGGCAGTCCCTCTAAAGGTACGCAATAGTGAGTAAGTGCATTCGTAGTTCGATCATCTTTGTTTGCATGAACAAAGAGAGAACACTCGCAATGCCATTTGCTCACACTAGACAAGTTTGTTCAGTTTTAAGTTCCCAATTCAAAATGTGAAGGCAATCTTTTAAACAAACTAATATCACCAAAAGGCTTTTGATTCTCAAGTTCATCCTGAAGCGTGAGAGAAGTGCATATTCATTTTAAACGATACTTAGTTTTGAAAAAGATTGCAAAGCATGACAAGCATTTGTTCATTTTATACCTCAAAAGCAGTGATTTTGATTCATTTTTAAAGCACCAAAATGAGATGTGAAGTTTTCCTTGTTCAATTTTAAGTCCAAATCGAAATCTAGTATGTGTCTAAGGTTTCTTTTAGCCAACTTTGAAAAATACCAAATTATTGATTGATTTTAAGCCCAAATCGAAAAGTGAGTTGAGTTAAACCAAAAAATGAGAGTAGAAAATAGAAGCTCTAAAATTGTTAGAACAAGCATTAAAAAATGCTTTTTCCAAATCTCAATTTCAGAAAGATCTCCAACTCCACTCCATTCGCCTTTGTTTTCACTTGATTTTGAAGTCAACCTTCAATTTCAACCTTCTTTGTTTTGCTTAAATCTGATGTCCAATCCCAATGCCACATATGTATACCTTGGAAACAAAAATAAAAGTTACCATAAATAAGAAATATGGTACTTTCAGGTTTTGATGATAACATGATGAATATAGTTCTAAAGCATGCATAAACTTTGTTAAACCAAGAAAACAATCTCTGAGCATAAGTGTTTAGAGAGAAAGAATTAGTTCAACAACTACTAAAAAATAAAGAAAATAGATTAATAACTTGTTAAACACTTCCCTCCTAAACCACCTTTCAACTTGCAAATAATGGCTATTCCAATCAAATTTTAAGCTTGCTTTATGATTTACCACCAATTTCAAAAGATAGATTGCTTTCTCCATAAATTTCATCACTATTTTTCACATGATATAATCTCATCAGAAAGACCTTTATTTCGAAAACAAGAAAAAGGTAAATAACTTATAATTCAAGTCAAAATCCCATCAATCCACCCTTGGACGAATAACTTCTTATCTTAAGCAAGTACCAAATCCTATCTATACCAACAACATGGGATAAATGCACACTAGTGCACAACTATTTTCGAGGACACTAATTTGCAAGGATATTTGAAAATGGACTTACCCTTTACTATTCAATGTTTCCCGAGTTGGCATTTAAAATAGACTTCTTAATATGCCTTTCACCTTTTATTGGACAAGTCCTTCCATGTAGTTGATATCTTTCTAGTGGAATATAAGATGAATTTGTTCCAAAAGGAAAAGCTAATAAAGGAACTACGAACGTATTTAGAGAGAATTAAGTTGTATCTCAGGAAGGCAAACATGGATAGCAGATGGTCTTCAAATTTAAAGAAGTCTACTTTAAACATACTGTCCTCCAGAACTCCAAAATAGTACGGGGAATAAAGCTATAGAAAAGACGGTTCAGAATATGATTTGATCTTTGTAGATTACTTGTTTCCAAAAAGGAAAAGCCGATAGAGGAACCATGAAAACATTTGAAGCAAACTTTATCTCAGCAAAGGTCAACACAAATGGTGGATGATCTGTAGATTCAAAGAAACCACGAAGGCATTCAGAAATAAATAAACTGTATCTCAGCAAAGGAAAACACAGGCAAGTGATGATCTCCAGATTCAAAGAACTCTAATTCAACATACTAAACTCCAGAACTATAAGAAATAATATGAAGAATAAAGTCATAGCAAGGCCTGTTCAGAGTATGATTTGCAAGGATTTGACATAAGATACTAGGAAATAACATGCCATTACTTTCAGCAATTTGGAGAGATTCTCGAAGTTTTGGCTCTGACCAGTGTCGACTAACAGGAATAGTGTTCTCCTCTTTCCACTACAAACTAGCGACACCTACCTAGAGGAGTTATTCTCTCAACTAATTTATATGGGCAGACGCATCAAATACATTAAAGAGAATTAAATTCTCTTTCGGAGGTTGGAGTTTGAGGTGCTTGTGATGGACTTTCCTTTCCACCTTTCTTTCTATACATGGTCATTACTAGACGTGAGGACTGCAACTACCTTGTTAAACGTTTGGACGCCTTTCCTATACAGAGTTCTTCATGGTGCTTTGAGACTGCTATTCGAATTTGGTCATGGTGTTCTCTAACAATAAGATTGGTGGATCAACCTCTAATTGTTGATAACATGTGCATTATTTAAGGCACGCATATATGAATAGCCAATAAAATGAGCAGCATGAGCAACGTAAACAAAATGAGCAAGCAATTTTTTTCAATGGCCGGGCTCTGAGAATAGCTCTTTCTTAGAGATAAATATCTGAAAAGGAAATACACGCACTGCAGTAATGACCTTTCTCTTCACAGTATGGATTGGCGTGGGGGCATTTGTGACTATCAACTCCCATCACAATGAATGCTTGAGTGTGATTACTGGCCAAATATAATAAACGCCCTGTCGAACTCCTTATTTTGAAATTTCAATAGAAATGAGAATAGGATAAGTACATTAACAATTCCTAAATAGAAACTAAAAATGATGACTCTATTTTGGTATTCTTACAAGTGGCTGGAAAAAGATCAAGTGGCAAGTTAAAGGATATTCCTTAATAAATGTCTGGAAATCTTAGGCAATTTAACCATTGTCAGGCCTGTAACTTACCTACACCAGCAATAAGGACTTGAAAATAGGAGCTCAAAATAATGTTTGCATTGATGCCAGGCGGGCCCTTCTACACATGGCAAAGCTTTCACAAGCTTTATTGATAGGACATCCCTGTGAAAATGCCCTTTGTGTTTGTTCCTAAACATTAGATGACAGTCCAGCCATTAATATCAACTTTCTTTCTAGCTACGCCATAAAATGTGTTGGCTGGAGTGTTGGTACACATCAATGTCACATATCAAAGCAGCGAATAAAAGGCACATAAAACCTCAAAGAATATTAAAGCAGTGAGCATGAGGCATATGAAAAGACAATGACTAGAGTTATAAAGAAATATAAACTCTTTAACCATTGAATGAGTGGATTCTTCGAATCATTCACATTAATGCAATTGGTAGATGAGAATCCTGGCGCCCAATGTTATTTGAAAGAATTTCAAATTACTGAATTTGGCAGGTGTAAATTCAAATTCCAAAGACTTTTGACCAGCATCTAAAGGCACTTTCAAACAAATATTATTAGTAAGAACAAACTTGGATTGGCGTAAAATTTCAAGCATATGCTACTTGGAAGGTGCAAAACCAAATCTTTCTACCTACATGCTGACTATTTGACAGAATGTTTGAAAGAAGCGTTATCCCCTGGAATGCCACATTCAAGCCTATTATTATATACTCATACACATGCATTGTCAATATAGCAGTGGTTGGAACAATGACAAAAACGTTAAAAATTTCAAGCTTCTATATTAACATGGTGCCATAGTTCAACAAGGATCAACAAATCACTCAATCAACAAAACAAATAAATTATAGAACATTACACAAACAAATCATGCCCTCCTTCTAGCGCCATTTTGTGGACATGAAAATCTGCAAATGGTTAGCACAATTCCAATATCCTCATAGAATAATACAACATTTTTCAAAATAAATGACAAAACTAATCCAAGCAGGCAAAGAAGACATGAAGTATATCTATTCTATGGTGGATTGGTGCTATCCTTTGTCTAGAAGATAGCCCTTTCCCAATCCCTGATAAGAAAATAATGTTATGGGCTATCAAATTGTGTTGTTGTCTTGCTTTTATAGATTCAAGGTTGGAAGAGTGAGAGATATTGATGAATGTGGGATCATTCACAAGCCAATGACAAGATGCCACTTGTCAAGATTTGAGAGGATGAGGAATGTGCAAGTTTTGGCCAATGTGCCAATTTCAAATTTGAATTTTCATGAAATGACATGTTTAGGGGGGATGAAAGGTGCATTAAATGCCAAGTTTGACTTGTGCAAGAGATGTGTGTAAGGGAATTTAATTATTTGTTGGAAGGGACAAGTCCTTTGGAGGGAAGATTCAAATTGCTAGAATATTCCATCTTGATGTCTTTTTGAAAGAAATTAGAAGAATTTAATAAATCAAAGAAATGATTAATTAGTGCAAGTGGGTGGGTTAGTTAAGAGCTTAGATTTGACTCCAGTTGAGTCAAAACCTACAGAATGAGTGATTATGATCAGAGGTTAATTAATCTAGATTAATTAAGTTGGAGGATTTTAGGAGTTTTGGTATTTGATTTGAATCATTTTGATTTATTGAATCAAATGAGAAAAACATAAGGACTTAATTAAATAATTTGATTTATTTAATTAAGCATGATGAAGCTTAGGGAATTAATCAATAAATTGTTTTAACTGATTAATAGGAGAATTTGATGTTAGTTAGTGGCATGTATGATGTCTATTTTACGTGTCTATAGTAGTGTCTCAATTTTTTCAAGGACTAAACTAAGGCATACATTTATAGGTCATAGGAAGAGTATTTATTCTTGGCTTCATTGAGTTTTTCACTAAATAAATTTATTGTTCCACCATCTTGACTTAATACTACCCCTATGGCATAACCACCTACATAATATTCAATAGTAAACATCTTATTGAAATTAGGCAAAGCTAGTATGGGCTACTCTACTACCCTCTTTTTCAAGTATTCAAAACTCTTTTCAACTTCACCAGTCCAAACACACTTCTTTATATTTTTTCCCTTTATACTATCAAGCATTGGAGCACAAATATGACTGAAACCATTAATAAATTTTATATAAAAAGTGGCCAAACCATGGAAATTCCTTACCTCAACAACTAATCTTGGTGTAGGCCAGCTTAGAATAGCTTCAACCTTGTTGGGATCCATATTTAAGGTGTCATTTTTAACCACAAAACCAAAATAAACCAACTTTGTTTTTATAAACTCATATTTCTTCAATTTTATCATTAGTTTCTCTTCATGTAATCTTCTCAAAACAAATCCAAATGGTGCAAATTGTCTTCCTTAGTTTTACTAAAAAGAAGAATGTCATCAAGGTAAACCACAATAAACTTACCAATGAAAGGTTTGAGGACTTCATTCATCAACCTCACGAAAGTGTTGGGTGCATTTGAGATAGAAAAATGCATTACAAGCCACTCATAAACCCTTCATTTTTCTTAAATGTTGTCTTCCATTCATCCCCTGGTCTGATCCTAATTTGGTGATACCCACTCTTGACGTATATTTTGGAAAAGTAGCATGCTCAACCTAGATAATCCAACAAATCTTCTTTGCATGGAATGGGGAACCTATATCTGATTGTGATCTTATTGATGGCCCTAGAATCAGTGCACATCCTCCATTTACCTCCCTTCTTTGGTGCTAGAATAGTAGGAACTAAAAGAGGACTAAGGCCTTTTTTTGTTAGCCCCTTATCAAGCAACCCTTGAACTCATCTCTTAATCTCTTCATTTTGTTATGGTGTCATATTATATGCTACCTTATTCGGTAAGCTAGCCCCTCATATGAAATCAATGTGGTGGCTAATATCCCTCATAGGAGGCAAAGTGCTTGGAAGTTCATACACTACTGTATCATCATACCTCTTCAGCAAGTTTTAAATTTCCAAATTTAACTCTTCTTTATTTTTTATTTTCTCGACAAACCTACACTTGATTATGATGGAAAAACCAAAAAATTTAGATACTTGCTTGCTACATTTCTCCATAGTCTAAAACATGTAATTTTCATAACTTCTATCCATCTATAGCATGTGAAAAACTTGTCTACAAACCTTGTAGCTTAGAGATATGGTTTAATACATGGAACCAAGCCTCTCCACCCATTTTTGTGATTTTCCACTAATGGACAGGTGAGGTACATCTTGTATTGTGCTCCCTATTACCCTAGGTACGGTTTCTACCTGCCTGGAGTAAAATTTCTCTAACTTTTGATATACTTGAAGAAAACCAATGAAAAAAGAAGTGATATTTTATAGAATCACATGCAAAAAATATACAATAAGTTATAGGATCATTGGAGGTTTGTATAGACCGTACTACACAACAAAAATCACTGAAAACAATGAAAAACCCAAAAAATCAACCTCTTTTTCTCACTAAATTGCAAAATCAGTTCAAAAAATCCCATTTTGACTAGGAAATTTTTTTTAATACTTTAAACAACTATTTCTAATCATTTTAGACTATTTTATTAAATACATGTAACGGTTACTTGATTTTGTGACACTTTCTAAAAATTGCATGACAACTTTTTGTGTAATTTGGCAACTGTTCGCAACTTTACAACAACAAACCGCTAAGTAATCAAAGGGGATTACATGATGTCATATGGTCATGAATGGCCTTAGGAAACACCACAAAAATACTAAGCACACTAAATAACTTAAAACCAAAATTACATAAAATAAGCAAAATAAGGTCTCGGTGACCCTGCACCAAGTAGTTGCCTTTTTTAATAAGTCACTATTTGACTCATTATCACTGAAATAATCATAATCATCTATCTCCATAGGATTTATTTGGTATTCCATCCCCAAGCCACCCATGTCACCATTACCCACATGGGGTAAAGAATCATCATTATTAGCTGAGCCAAAGACATCATCTATTTTGTTTTCATCATGCTTATTATCTAAAGGTATCTCAACTTCATATGATAGCTCTAGGAGAATATACAAGGATATTGTTTTGTCAATTCCTATATGCACAACCTCATATAAAATAGTTGCATGCATGAAAGAAGATTCATCCTAAGGCTTCGTCTCACATTCATCAAGCTTCAAAGCAATTACTTCATCTAATTTTTTTGCAATAAAGTTCTTTTCAACCACCTGCTCTTCATTGAACACATGAGGTCTCAAATTTGGCACCTCCTTAAAATGTAGTTTTGGTTCCTTCTTGTCAAACCTCTCTATGAGTCTCTCAGTAAACTCAAAATATGATGTAATCTATGCATGCCCCATTATGATCATGCCATGATGCCACCACTTATGTCCAACTCCATTAGGG
The DNA here is from genome assembly GCA_007115665.2 of Sequoiadendron giganteum. NCBI lineage: Eukaryota > Viridiplantae > Streptophyta > Pinopsida > Cupressales > Cupressaceae > Sequoiadendron > Sequoiadendron giganteum. The sequence continues at coordinate 264,967,046 of CM021100.1, read as the reverse complement.
TGCATAGTAGCATATTTTATGGATTCTTCTTTTGGCATGGGGTTTTGATTGAAGTATGTCTCCACCCTTTGAATCCATGCTCTCATTGAAATCTCACCAGACCCATCAAAGTAAGGAAGGCTAATTTTTTCAACTTTCCTTCATAAGTCATTATGGTGTTCTCTACTGCCCCTATTAGGCATATGCCTCATCCTGAGATTTATATAATCCTAGAGTGGTATGTCATACTGGAAACCGGGTCCTACAGCTAACCAATCATGTTTAAATTTTCCTTGTTGTTCAACCAAAGTAAAATCCATATTAGGTGTAGCTTCAACTTTGGGTGTCAAAAGGGGCATTTGGAGCCTTGCCATTGCTCATTCATTCTACTAATTAACTACTCTTTGTTTCTCTACCTCCTTACCATATCCCAAATATTTCATCCTCTATATCAATTAAGCTAATTGCTAGTTGGTTTCTTGAGCATGTTGTGTTTCTCTCCCTTTCCCTCTAACCAAAGCATCTAACAATAACATCATCATATCAGGTGGTGCCTCATCTCTCTCAGATTCTTCTCCCCTATCACCCATATTTTATGAACTAGATGACTCTACTGAATAAGGTTAAGAGTGTTTTCCTTCTTTAGATAAAGGCCAATGTTCCCAACAACACTCTTCCTTCTTCCTAACCCTCTCCTAAAATCTCCTTCCTCCATCACTTATGCTCATGAATTTAGTTTAGAAAAATGTATCCCTTTACATTTTCACACTTGTTTGGGCCTGCCTTATTTAAATTAATGCTTCTTTACACCTTAAATGGTCCTTTTTTTCACCCACAAGCCCAATCCTTTATTAATTAAATAATTTTTAATTATTTAAATTAATGCATTTTTTTTCTTTATTCTTCCCTCAATTAATTAAATAATTTTCATTTATTTAATTGTGTCACGAAATAAGCCCCTTTTCCTATATAGTTAAATAAACTCTTATTTATATAATTATTTCCCACTTTCCTCCAAATAAATATTTTGTCCATTTCCCCCACATTTTGAATTAAATATTATTTTAATTCAAAAGGTAGCTTTTCCCACTTCTTCTATAATTAAATAATTATTTCAATTATTTAATTCATTAGCCTTAACTCTCTATATTTAAATAAATGTTATATTTATTTAATTATTTATCCTTGCTTTATCTCCCAAATTAAATAATTATTTTAATTATTTAATTATCCTTTCCCTCTCCATTAAATAATTATTTTTAATTATTTAATTATCCAATTATTGTTTCTCACCTTTCTTTTAAAATAAATAAAATAAATATTTTATTTATTTTTCCTATGTTGGCTAGTAAAATTAAATACCTTTTAGCTCCTTGATTCATGTCTTTCTTCTCTCAATTAACCTCCACCCTTGATTAAATTATTTTCTAATCTAATCTTGGCCCTCGGTTGTCATTCTTATTCTAACCACTCACTTAACTCTCCTCTATAAAAGCAGACCTTTCATCGTCATTTGAGGACACACAAAAAATAAGACGATCACCCATCAAGAAGGCGATCTTACACACTAAGCATGCTCTAGATCAAGAGCGAATCTTCAAGAGGATTATCAAGGCAATTCCTAAATCTATAGTAGTGTGGATATATAATGCTTTATTTCTCCTTTTATATCACCAAGTGCAATTTCCTATAGAAGTAATCTAGTATGATGGAAACCATAATTAAGGTTGCATTATCTCAAGCATGTAATGTACAAATCCACTAGAAAATTATTGCCCACTCTTATTAGGTAGTAGTAGGCTATTAATAAGAGGCACTCACACCAGAGGTAATTTCAATACTAGCCTCTACATACATCTATATCTAACTCCATGCTCCATAGTAAATAAAATCTCCTAAAAAATGTTCTTAGAGTAGATTTACAATTCCATATTGATGTATATACCAACCTCATGCAAATTAACATCTGTAGTATCTGCAACATGTCCTCCAAAGTCATTATCATCCTCCTTGTCAATAGATAAAAGGTGCTCATCTCTGACCATGATTACTCTACTCGTGCTTTTAGCATCACATGTTGAGATTAATTGTTTGCATTCTTAGTATGTGACATATACACATTATAATCATAATCTCCTAGTCCACATTAGTGAGTGTTTCTAGGAATCATTGCATTGCCAAGCCCCTCTCCTAAATCACCAACACCTTTAGGAAAACCTAATTTTTTCCCAAAATACATATTAGGTACCTTATAGACATGCATTATATTAAAAGTTCATTCATCAATGCATATCTTGCATATGCCATTTCTTTGGCAAATCCACCCACTATAGGAATTTTTTGTATTGTTAGTGCATGTTTTTCATTGTATCATGTATATGGTAGAATATTGAAATGGTTCTTTCTCACCTACTCTACTACACAAATGTTAGTTTTGTGAATTTATCTCTTTGTATAATATCAATTACAACCACTTCTGAATATGTAATAGTATATGATATATGCCTTAATCTCTTGTAGATACGCTATTAATAGATACACATTTGGTAAATTATTATTTTCATGTTTTAAAAAATATACACTCACCCAAATTCCAAGGTACATTAACTATTCTTAAGTGTACTAAATGATTAATCTTTTTATATTTACTACTGACCCACTATCTATTGGATTCTTGTACCGCCTCACCTAGTCTACATGATGCTCATGAAGTAGTAGACACTCTATTATTTTTTGTCACTCTTCTTATTTCTATATCTCTCAATGGCCATATAATAGGCTTTAAATGATTTATTTTTACCCCTCAACACTTATATTTATTACAAGCCTTGATTTTTCACTACTTATTTTTACTCTCATTTCTTAATATTTCATGTGTTTTTCTCTAATTTCCTTCCATACATCCTTATTTTTCCTCCTCTAAATCTCTCAAGGGGGCATAAAATTATCATCTTAATGGATTTTAAAACTAATAAGGGCATTGCACCACCTCTTTCTCATTGGTATAATATGTTTTTTCTTTAAAATAGCATTATTGTAATATCATTTCAAGGAGGGGACACATAAATTGAAACATCATCATTTAACCTTCTCACTCATTATTTCCTATGTAATCAAGTAACTAAATCATTTACAGTTGATTAATTTTTTCATTTTTTATCTCATTATTAATTAAATAATATTTTATTATTTAATTAATAAAATTGCTAATCATTGTAATTCACTTGAGCATATAAATAGAATTACTTATCATATCACACACTCTTAATTAATTGAAACATAGATAAATAAATTTCCCATCTCGTCAACATCGAAAAACTTAATAAATTATAATAGTTGTTTAATTCACTTTGTTTATTCAATTTTCATTAGTCATCTAGATAAAAGTAATTAATCTCTTTTAATAATTTGAACATGCCTAAAAATTATTATCCAAGGAACTATATGCTCAAGTCTAGAATTTGGTACATGTGTTATTCACTATCTACATTCGTAGTACTTAGGAGCATGGGGCAAGATCCTCACATCCCTCTAAAAAGAAATTCTTGATCTGCATCATCCACTTCATCCAAGGCTAAACTTCATCCATCATTCCCCTTGATTCTTGAGAACCTCTTTGACCACCATTCCAAGAATGCCACTAGGAGGCTTGACATCTAAACCAATGAGATCTTATGATCTCTTTAATCCAGCTTGGCCCTCCTTTCATCCACCCCATAATCTATAAATTGAGGCCTTCACAAACCCATGTTGGAAACAACTCTTACATGTAATATTATGCTAACATTTTGAGCACATGACATCCTATTCTATCCAACATGAATCCTTTGATGCGCCAAGTATGTTCTTAATGCAATCATGATACTTAGGTAAATGCATTAGTAATGCATTCATTATATTTTGTTTACTTTTGTTTTAACTTGAGCATTGTATTCTTGTTCGATGAATTGGTTAATTTAATCATTTAAGTAGTTCTTATGTATGTTCACATTTGCACATGCACTGTGTTAAACAATTATCGTGTCTTGTTTATGCTCCCACTTTTTGGATAAATGTCTACTATGGTAGTTGTAAATACAATATTTAGTAAAAATTCTCTATGTAGTATGTTTTAATGGAACGTACTGGAGCTAAAGATTGGACTGCGGACGAAGGATAATAATAAGGAACTAACAAACAAAATTGAATTCTGGTCTAACGGGACACTCTATGCAGTATGGAGGCGCAACATCAAATATATCGATGCCGTCTTTCAAAAAGAAAGAAAAAAATATCGATTTCGTCTGTCGTGTACGCGTGGTCGTTTTCATTTAGTGACCAGCCGATTTGTTTCAAATATCGACCATGTTGTCTGTTGTAGAGAGGTCGGTTGATTTCTCCTCCTTTGTCCATATATCGTTCGAAGTTCACCACAGCAATTCCAAGCGAGAATCCTGTAAGCAGAATTTACGGATAATACCCGCGGTATTTAGCAGAGCTTTCATTTATGATAAAACACTTTCACCAAGATTGTTCCTGTTTTGTACCAGGTCCAACCCGGTGTGCAAAAATATCTATGCTGATGCATTTTCAAGGCACGAAAAGAACGGCAAATACACTTCAGAAAAGCGTTAGAGCTGGAAGAATGCGGTCTACAGTATGTCATATAATGTGTGTTGCATTATTAATAACAAGGAGTGAGTATAAAATACTGTGCAGAATTTCTCTTTTTCTTAGCAATCCTCTCCTGAATTTCTTCATTTCTTAACTTTGAGAATACTTGGTATGTTAAGCTATATTTGTTTTCATTTGTTTATTTCTAAAATAAACAGTAAAATACATTGAAAACGTCTGTATGGCATCAAGTAGAATATAAAATAACGCTACTGTAACTTATAAATCTTACTTGAAATGTATTGAATCAGACAACACGCAGCAAATTTTCGTTATGTAGCGTAAAATATAAATATAATCACTTCGATTGTCCAGTGGAATACAGGCGTATTTCAAACCTGAGGGTATTCAGATGCCTGCCTGTAACGTCTCATTTATTTAATTATGCATATCTACTGCTATAGATTCATATTTTTATAAGGAGAATTGTTTTTGAAAAGGGTTGATAAGTAGAGGTATTTTCTTCAGCGTGTCAAATTTATGATATTGCTATGAGGATTCAATCGTGTAGTTTTACTCAATGAGTTTGAACACGGTTGAATCCTGATAGCAATATCATAATTTGAAAAGGGTTGCCAATTGTTTGAAACTAAAAAGTCATTTCTTAGTGGAATTAAAATTTATCTAAATATCGTATCATCACTACGTTATGTTATTTTTAGGTGAATCCATTTGTGAATGTGGCTGGTTACCTGTCATCATGATATTTTCTCAATATTTCACAATGGTAAATGATTGTGATTGAATCTTTTATAGGATAACGTAATAGATTATCTTAATTTGTTCTTAGAAATATTAAAGATGGGAAAATAATTGAAGGTATGAAAAATTAATAGACAGCTCTTTTAATATACGATTGATCTTGTATCGATATAAATCATTAAAAACATTGAACTAGTAAAATAACAGATGTATGAAGATGGGTATATAAAAACCTATCATATATATATATAAGTGTTGAATAAATGCGTAAGAAGGTGTGTAACCAAGTAGTAATGGTATTGTCGAAGGAGATTCACTTTATTTGAGATCGTGTCAATTGTCAATATACAAATTATTAGGTCATTATTTTAAAATAGACATAAAATTAAATGAAAAATAATATGATGATGCAAATTTAACAATTACAAAGATGAGTTCTTTGTTTTGTTTGAAAGCATGAATAGTGTATGTTATTGTCGGTGGTTACTATATAAGTTTCATTTTTATTTTATATTACATTCTTATTGAAAAAAGAAAAATAAGTTTGTGTTGATTAATATTATTTTTGAAATCATACAACAAACAATTGAAAATTTGTTCTCAAAATTCTCAATCAATAATAAATAATGATTGGCATGGACATGTTTCAAGGATTAATTGTCAATTGTATTAAGTATAATTTATTGTTTTTATTATTTTTATCCTCTAACGCTTCGGGGTAAAACTATTTTTGTGTTGATCAGAGATTTGTCACATTCATGGTGATTATTTATTAATTAGTAAACTGGAAGTTTGATATTGAATTATTAGCTTTTCTTTATCATATCATGTATGCATAATGTCTTCGCATATGCTTTATGCATATAATCACATGGTTTAAATAATGATCACTTGGAAATAATAGTTCTAATTTGTATTGGTCAATGTAATAATGTTGGTGTGCAATTTCTTTTGGTAGATGTTGACTTAGTTAATGAAGCACTTGGTATTGTAAATAATATAATCTATATTTCCACAATTTCCATTATATGTGATTGTGGAATTTGATTGTCATCTCTAAGTTTTCCATGAAACATTATCAACCCAAGAATTGTTTGCATTTTGGATATTAAAAATTCTACTACACACAAATCCTTTTCAAAATTATATAACCTTTAACAATGCACAATTTGGAAGGGCTAATGTTGAAAATGAGCAAAATAAAAATATTTGGTATATAAATGGTTGATTTAATATTTATAAAATATCTATCAAATTCTTTGAGATTACAAGATTCATTTTTGTTTGAATAATATCTGAGGATAGAAATAAAACATAAAACATAAAAATAGCATCTATTACGATATTTGTCTCTAAATTGAACTTCAAGGGAAACACTTGATACATGTTTGTTTTCTTTATAGTTATTATTGACACATTATAATGATGTTAGTAGTACGATGTTTTTTGTACTTATAGTAAACTATATTTCCAATTTTATGTGTTATCATAATTATATACATTTTGTATTAATATATATTTTTGTTAACCAAAATAACTACAAAATAATTTATTAATATAATATTTCATAGACTAATATCATTGTATTTTATTTGTGTATTGTTATAGTACATGTAATGCTTGTTATTTGATGTTTTTGCAAACATTTCTAAAACAAATATTTGTATTAATGATCATACATTATAATTCTAGGGAAACAAATTATAATAATACACAAAGATATATATACCTATATCAATCTTCAATATCTTTGAAAACAATCATAAACTCTAATAAATATAATTCGTTTTAAAAAAAATTGCTGCTCCCTTATATAGTTACTAAAGTTTTCTCAAATTAATACATTAATAAAATTCTTAAATATTATCATCAAATAGCCTATCGAAAAAATAAATAAATATGGAAGACTTAATTATAAAAGTATAAATATTAACCATTTAAGAACAGCTTGATCGTACGATGCTGATTACCGATGGTTCTCAAATTTGTTCTATTAGAGAAATACCTTTTCTAAGCTAACGTGTAAAACAAGATGTGTTTTATTGCTTCAATCGATCGTGTCGTCTGTTTTGTGTATACCATTTTCGAATGGTTAGACACAACTCGTTAACAAACTATTGTGTCTATCGACCATAGCGTGTATTTTATGCGAATTATTGAAAGTCTAGCATCGAATGGGCCGATACAACTTATTAACAAAGTATTTCTCTCTTAGACGCTTCTGCATTCTTTAACGTCGTTTACGCACATCTCACTGTTATAAATCTTTGTTACTCCCTCTCCTTCTATCACGCGTACTTCACATCACTTCCAAGCGTGAATCCCTCTTCATTTTGGTTTGCGTGGTTTTCATGGATATTTCTTCTGGTCAAATTTCAATCTACTCTATGGCATCGACTTGTGCATCAACCACTGGGGGTCAAGCCCAGAATGAGTTAACAAATTCTAGTCGAGGACTTGAACCTTGTTCCTCTAGTTCTGCTAAACCCTCACCAGAATGCCTATGCTTATCCATCTTTAACTGCTTTGCTTTCTTCTTTCCTGTCTTTGTGCTCAGTCCAGCCGATTCAGTGTCATCTACGCCTGGCACTAATAGTCAACTTCCGAATGCTTTCGAAGAAGTTGCGCCACCTCCATCTACTTCGGCGACATCTTCAATGCGAATGAAAAAGTTGCCTTATGATGTATTCATTAATCATCGTGGAATGGATGTTAAACAGACGCTCGCCACCACTCTCTATAATTCCCTGGATGGCATGGGATTGAAGGTGTCTCTTGATACAAGAGAACTCAAATTGGGGGACTTCTTGCCTAGAGAAATAGAATCGGCAATGAGGAGTGCTTCGCTTCATATAGTTATATTTTCTCAGAATTACGCACAATCCCCATGGTGTTTGGCAGAGCTTTCATATATGCTCAAAACTGGCACCCAAATAGTTCCTGTTTTCTACCATGTTCAGCCTGATGATGTCCGATATGGAAAAGGAGCCTACGCCGATGCATTTTGCAGGCATGAAAAGATGGGAAGATACACCAAAAAAAAGCTTCAGGAGTGGAAGGATGCGCTCCACAATGTTTCATATAATTTGAGCCACACCATTAGTAACAAGGAGTGAGTATTAAATACTGTATCCAGCACTTAAAACCTTTGCATAGCAGTCTTCTTCTCCATTTGTTTCTTAATTTTGGATACACATGTAATACTAATCTAGGTTTGTTTTGCTTCGTTCTTCTGTTAATTGCATATCTTTTAGTGACGAGGCGAGGCTGGTGGAGAATATTATTTGCGTTTGGAATGAAATAACAAAACGAAAGAAGTGTATTCCATAATAGGCTCCTGACCGAGATACTTCTGGGTGGATAGACAGAAGAGCATAGAAATGTGGCCGCTTTCTCCCGTTATTGTATGAGGGAGATGCATCAAGTAACATAAAGATTTTCGTGTCTATATCGTGACCACTACAATTTAATGTTTTTCCACTGTTGATTTTCATTGTTTTTCTTTTCAATATTAGTGAAACACTTAAATGTTATTGTAGACATGCAGATTTGACATTATTGTCAATATTCATCTTTTAATTAAATAAATCAAGTTTTATTTAATTAAATTATAAATCTCCTAAGGTCTATTAATTTATTCACCAAAATTAAATTAAATGATCAAATCTCATTTCCTCTCATTTGATTTTAAAAGAAATGCAAAATTCTAAAATCAAATGTCATATCACATTGATCACCTATTAGATTAATCAAATCATGATTAATTTAATAATAACTACAAGAATCTTGTAGATTCACCCACTTGCATCAATAAATCAATTTATTGATTTATTAAAAAGACTTATTTTCCCTCAATAACTCTCATCTTTGACTTTTTTGGACAAAGATTATTCCCCCCAAAACCCTCAACAACATGCATTTATTGACATTTTTCAAATTTGAATGGGCACATTGACCAAAACTTGCACAAGCTTTGGCCAATCCCATTATGACAAGTGTCTCTATCCTATTGGATGGGATTTAGTCCCACATTGCCTAATTTTGGCCTCTCTTCTATCAACTTCTCTTATAAATGCAAAGCATTTTCTCTCATTTCAACAAAACATTTTGAATGCATCAAAAATTATAGGCAACTTGAGCTCATAGCAACTCATTGTCTATTTCACTTGGCTTAGAAAAGGATTGGGAAAGGGCTCTCTCACATCTTCATGGAGGGCACCAATCCACCATAAAATAGGTTGTATTTCATTTTCTCCATTGCATGTTTGTTTTAGTTTTATCATTTTGTTTGGAGTCAATGATGTATGTTATTCTATGAGGATGGCTAAATCTATACAAACAATGTATAAGATTTTAGCATCCATAGTTATTGTCATCAATCACATAAACGAGAAAATAATAAGATGAAATGAATAAGTGAACGATGTGAATAGGTGACATAGTTATTTAAGGAGTAAAAGGACAATAATATTGTTGTTACAGAATATCAGGCCTTGTTTGTCATTAGTTGGTAGAATATTCTCGATTCTACAGAATATTAGATTTAAAAATTCAGGACAGTAATGACATTGTAAATCGTGATTTATGTTTTGAAATGTGATTTTCAAACTTTGGGACTTTATGCAATATATAAAGTTCAATCTTATCATGATAATAACTCAATAGTTTTAATGGTGAAGAATATATATATATATATATATTATTTTGGCTAGTATGTCTATTGTAATTTTTCTTATTTGTATTGATTTTCAGATTATCTTTATTTACTATGAATCATTCAAGCTATCTAATCTCATGTTAATTCTATAATTATGCTTTTCTTGTAAATATAAACTCAATTCACTTCTATTTTAAATTCAAAAAATTAAGTTTGTCTTACTAGCCCCCTTTGACTTTCCTTCCTATACACAACTATGTACTCATTTAGTATGATCTATTACCAAATGCTGATATGAAAAGACATTAATTTTATCATGATAAAATTAAAATTCCTCTTAGTCATTCTAGAGCATTCAGAGGAGCATATCAATAGTCATAGATTTAGATTTTTGGATTGTCTTTACTAAGTTGTGTAAAGTTATCAATTCAACATCCTTTCATGGTTTGATAAATCAAGAAATATAAGGAGCCCTTGATGTGTAGACAAGAAAAACTACTAAAACCTTTTTAATTGAGACATAAGACAATTTTATGTCATAATAAGCTGAGTCCTACTTCTCATACCTTTGAGACCTATAATAATCTAAAATGTACCATTACTATTTTCAAGCTTTTAGTATTGCTATGTGGCTTTCTAGTGATAATTGATCTAGTAATAGTGATTCACTAGGCCCCATTGAATACTTTTACCACGGTTTTGTATCTTGTTGCTAATCTTATGAATATATTCATATACGGTTGAGCTTCATACTCATTTCAACATTCCCTTATGTTTTCTTTCAAGAAATTATGCCTTCCTTCCTAAAGGATTTGTAATTATTAATTTTTTATTTCAATTGGATCAAAGTCTTCTTTATATAAAAATATAGAGGGAAGATCATATTTGGTGAGATATATAAGTTAAACTCTAGGGTTGGTAGACTCAAAATCTTTGTTTAGCTATAAAATATGCTAGATTTTCATTACATATTTTAGTTTGTATGTTACCTAATAGACCCCTTTTTACTATGCATTAAATTTGATTTATATTCATTTCATTCTAATTCTTACATTCGTTTAGGATGATTATGAGTTGCTTTGGTTCCACATCTACATAAAAATCTATAAACTTTACTAGTAGTCATTTTTATAATAGATTAGATTTTATAATGTTTGGAAATCATGTATACTTGGTCCACTCGATGTATTTATGTGACATAATTTAGATATATTATTGCAATATATGTTTAGTTAGTGTAAATTCTAGAGTTTTAAATTAAAATTTGAAGCAATAATAATATGTAGTTTCATAAAATTGCACGTCATGGTAATTTCACACTTGCACATTTAGCCCGCTACATTTATGGCATCTCATTTTATTACTGACAAAACCTTATGAGTTGGAATTTTAAAATTTCAACTTCATAAGGGATAATGATGAAGCGTTAGTAGTCTAACACCTTTTTTATCATACATTTGTGAGTAGGATGCATGTGTGATGTGGGTACATCTACATGATGTGCTACAATCCCCAAACTTTTCATGCTTCAAATGCGAGAATCATGCATCCTTTTCCTATGACATGTGTTGTTGAGGTAGAATCGTGAGTGTAATGAATCTTCTCGCCTTTTCTACATCACAAAAATCCTCTTTTAAATCTCATTCTCACTCTCTTTCTCTCTTTCTCTATTCAATTTTACATCTTTTCTTTTTTTCTCTCTATAGTGAAGCTCTACCATTTGGAAGATATTAAATTTTCATCCTAGGGAATTTCTTTAATGAAGTTTAAAACTAAAAATTGAGGCCCTTCGGATCCCTAGAATAGGGTACAAAATCTCTAATATTTTAGATCTAGCAAAATATGGTTGTAGATCTCTTCACGAGTTTTCCAATGATATATTACAATTGAAAATTTGACGGTCAAATCAAAAGTTAAGGCCAGGAGAAGCTACCCCACTTAAAAGTGAATTTCATTAAAATATCTTCCTAGGCAAGAAATCAAATGGTGAGACTTTTGGTGCCAAAATAGAAGGGAAGGTTACACATTCTAGAACATTCTAGGGTGATTATTGGGTAAAATAAAAGGGTTAACTGGGGGTTGTAGATGGCTCCATTAGTGCAGATTGTGGCTCTGAATAAAATATTTTGTAAATTTAGAATTGATTTTTCTATAATGAATCAAGCCCATGAGGCTATAGCATGTAAGTTTTGAATCTGTAATTTCACTTTCTAAAAATAATTGAAAGTGAGTTTTTTTTGTCTCACATACTTTGTGTTTGTATCTATTGTTGTGATTTCTCTGGGTTTTAGGTATTGTGGTCCTCATCTACTTGTATCATAGTGGGTTTTCCTAAGTGTGTAAACAGATCGTTGAACATGAGGCAATTTGTAGCAGGACTTGTGGTTTTGGGTCTATGATAAAAGATGACCCCACAAAGAAAGCATGGTGGAAGAAATGTTGGGGTAATAGAAGAGGGTTTTAGAGCCCTCTAGAGACAAGTTCAAGAGTTGCAAGAGGAGTTGCATAGAGTAGATAATGTCAGATGAAGAGATGAAAGTGAGGATGAGGCTAAAGATGAAGAGTCATTCAAAGAGGAAGCACCAGATGTAATAGATCACAAAGAATTTAGAATGATTAAGGCTATTTGCAAGATTGGTAAGAGGCTAAAGATATAAGCTTCTAATTTTTTTTGAAACCTAAATCTAGAGGAGCTGATCGATTGGATCAATGACATGGAAGAATATTTTGAGTATGAGGAAATATAAGACCCAAATATGGTCAAATTTTAAAAGGCCAAATCGAAAGGCCATGATAGCATATGGTGGAAAGAAGTCTAGCTGGAAATAAATAAAAGAGGAAAAGAGAAAATAACAAGACGGGATTATATGGGGGAAATTTTGAAAAGACAATTCATTCCTGGGGGCTATGACTTGGATTTTTTGAAGAACATGCAAGGGTTGAAACAAGCAGAAAAATATATTAAGGAGTATACAAAAGAGTTCTATTGAGTCTTGATCAAAACATGTCATTATGAGCCCAACAAGGAGAATGTTTCCCATTACATAAATGGGTTGAAGCCGAGCATTCAAGAAGAGATGAGTGTGGTAATAATTTCTACCACTGAAGACGCATATCAATTTTCTTTGAAGTTAGAAGAGAAGTTGAATAGAAGGTTTGAAAGCAAGCAAAGAGGTGGAGGTTGTGGTAAAAGTACTAGTGGATGGTCATATGGAGGTCAAAATAAAGATCAAAAGAATGGAAAAGGATCTAGTAGCATCCAAAATGAGAAAGGAGATAATACCTATCTTCCTTGTGATCAAAATAGTGGAGACCAAAGAGGAAGAGGAAGATCTAGATGAGGACTAGGGAGAGAAGGATTTTTGTGGAACTTGTTTCTAGTGTGGAGAAGAAGGGAAGAGGGAATATGAGTGTCCTCAACATCAAGGAAGGACAAATAGAAGACATTGGAGGAGCACCTAATGCATATCCGAAGATTTTTTGAGAAGCTAAGGGAGGATAAGCTATTGATTAATTTGAAGAAATGTATTTTTGTGAAGAGACAATTAGTGTATCTAATATTTTTTGTCTCAACAGAGGATCTTAAAATGGATCTAGAGAATGTGAGAGCTATCACTGAATGGCCTACCCCGTGGAGTGTTAGAGAGGTAAGATAATTTCATGATCTAGCAAGCATTTACAAATACTTTCTTAATAATTTTAATAGTATTTGTGCACCTCTAATTGAAGCAATGAGAGAGGATAGAAAATATTTTAAGTGGACTACAGGAGCAGCCAAAAATTTTGATATGTTGAAGAAGAAAGTTTCAAAGCAACCTATTTTGGCACTTCTTGATTTCAATAAGGTCTTTCAAGTAGATTGTGATGCTAGTGGCACTTCCATAGAAGTTGTTTTGAGTCAAGAAGATAAGCCTATTGCCTATTGTGGTGAGAAGTTGAATGATGCTAAGAAGAAATATTTTGTCTATGATCAAGATTTTTATGCTATAGTTCAAGATTTGAAGAAATGGAGACACTATTTGTTGCCAAAAGAATTTTTTATATACTGATCACTAGGCTTTGCAGTATCTCAATAGTCAAGGAAAGTTAAATCAAAGGCACTTAAAATGGTTTGAATTTTTACAAATCTATACTTTTGTTTTGAAGCATAGGAGTGGAAGGTCAAACAAAGTTGTAGATGCCTTGAGTAGAAGACAATTGTTTTTCATAGAAATGAATATAGAGGTTGTTGGTTTCAATGAACTGAATATTTTGTATCCTAAAGATCTAGAATTTGCATAATCTTTGAAGGATTGTTTGGAACCCGTTACATTGGATGGGAAAAGATGGTTGGATTTCTTAATCCAATATGGGATCTTGTTTAGAGGAAGCCAATTGTGAATTCCAAGGAGTTCTACAAGAAAGAACCTAACCAAGTAGAACCATAGTGGATGATTGGCTGGACATTTCGGTTGAGATAAGACTATTGCTCTAGTTAGTGAGAATTATTATTAGCCACAATTATGAAAAGATGTGAAGAAGTTTGTACAAAGTTGTAGAGTATATTATATGGAAAAAGGAAAAAGTTAGAATATTGGATGGTATCAGCCATTACCTTTACCTAAGAGGGAATTGGAGGATATTAGCATGGATTTTGTTCTTGGCTTTACAAGGACATAAAAAGGGCATGATTCCATATTTGTTGTTGTGGATAGATTTTCAAAGATGGCACATTTCATTCTGTGTCATAAGACCAGTGATGTTATTCATGTTGCAAAGTTGTTTTTAGAGAGGTGGTGCGACTACATGCTCTACCAAAGAGTATAGATTTAGACAGAGATACCAAATTTGTTGGCTATTTCTAGAGGACATTGTGGAAGAAGTTGAAGATAGATTTGAAGTTTAGTTATGCACACCATCCATAGATTGATTGACGATCAGAGGTATTAAATAGGAGGTTAGGTAACTTGTTAAGATGCTTAGTAGGAGATAAGCCCAAGGGATGGGATATGATTATACCACAAGGAAAAATTTCTTACAATAATTTTTCCAATAGGAGCACTAGTAAATCACCATTCCAGATTATTTATGGGAGTAGCCTGAGGAATGTTTCAAATTTGAGGAAGATGGACAAAGGAGAGAAGAATAGTGTTGAGGCTAAATATTTTTTTGAGCACCTAAATAATTTGCATGAAGATGTGAAGAAACATATCAATAAGATGAACTTGCAATTTAAGGCTAAGATAGATCAGGAAAGGAGGTATAAGGAGTTCTAGGTAGGAGATGAAGTGATGGTTCATTTGTGAAAGGAGAGGTTTCTAGTTGGTACCTACAAGTTAAAGATGAAAATTTTTGGACCATGCAAGATCTTGAAGAAGTGTGATTTAGGAAATGCATATGAGGTAGACTTGCTTAATGAAATTCATATTTCACTTGTATTTAACATTTTAACTTTAACAAAATATCATGAAGGAGGAATTGGAGAAGAAATAATAGAATCATAGTGGAATATTCTAGCACCTACTTTAAAAAAGGAGGAGATAGAATAAATTTTGGATAGTCATGTGGGAAAAAGCATAAGAAATAGGAAATATGCAGAGTACTTGGTGAAATGGAGAGGAAGGTCCACTGAAGATTCCTCATGGTTATCTGAAGTTGAGGTTAACTATTTTGATTTCCCTTTGAAACTTGAGAAGTGATAGGATCACTTTCTAAATTACCAAGGGTGTTTGATGTAGGAGCATCCAGTGGTGTAAGGGAAATATTGGATCACCCAAAAATATTATATTTTCACTTTTTTATAGTTTCCTTAGTTGTCTTAGGTCCAATGGTGTCGCATGCAGTCTTTGAGATAGTTATAAGTTTGAAACAACCAAAAATAGTCACTTTTTATTTTTAGTAAGTTGACCTATTCAGGTTGTATGGATAGAAAATTTGACCCCAAGGAGTTAAATTGGAAAAGGGTGATCCCACAATACTGGTTTATAATTTTTGGCCAAACTAGACTCTGAACTGATTTTTTCCAACTAAATCTTCACTTTCAGACACCTATAGCGGCTAAACTGTGAGGAATTTGAAGATAATGCAAACTAGTGTTTTTTGACATTTTTTCTCTAGATTCTAAATATATATTTTTTATAATTTTTGGAATCGTATTGCACTTCTTTTTCCATCTCCTTCAAAACCTAGGTTTTTTCAATAAACACCATTTTTAATGAATGACGCTCATCATATAACACATAACATTTTTCCATGAAGGATAAAATTCTATATTTTTCAAATTTAGATTTGTAACTTTGATATCTAGTGCTTCTAATTGGTTTCATAGTGTTTTATTGTTCAATATTTATTCCTTAATCAAGTTTTGAAGTCAAACCAATTACAATTCAGATAGAGGCGGACCATATAACACATAATTTTTTTGTATATATCAATTTTTTTTCTTGGATCAAGGACTTCAATATCTGGTGCACTCATATTTTTCAATTTTTTTTATAATCTTCTATTTTTTCACATGTGCAAAACAAAGAGCTTTACTTTTGGTGAAAAACCTACATTCACAAGAAATAAAAAATAAGTGTAATAATAAAATTAAATTTATTTTAAATTATACTTTTTGGGAATCTTATAATAAGGACTACATACTTATAAAAAATAAATTTTAAATGAATTAATTTGATCCCGCAAAATGAAAATTAGAAGTGGTTTTTTATCAACATTTTGATAGGTGTAAAGGAGACTCCATTATAGGTATGGTTTAAAACTATTCTTGTTCTATCCAAGGGGTTTTGATATAAGGTGGTTTGATCAAACGCTCTTCAACTAGAATCCTTCAAATGGAACATTTTAAGGCTTAAATCATTATATTTTCTAAAAATATGTGGTTTCAGCAAAAATTAGAATCTCCCAAAAATTGTAAACCAGCATTGTGGGATCGCCCAAAATAAGACTTTTGGAGAAAGAATCATCTCAAAATCTTGTACCATTTGGAAGATATTAAATTTTCACCTTGAGGAATTTCTCTAATGAAGTTTAAAACTAAAAATTAAGGCCCTTAAGAGCCTTAGAACAGGGTACAAAATCTTTGATCTTTTAGATCTAGCAAAAGGTGGATGTAGATATCTTCACGAGCTTTCCAAAAATATATTACAATTCAAAATCTGATGGTCAGATCAAAAAATATGGCCCTGAGAAGTTTCCCCATTAAAATATATTCCTTGGAAAGAAATCAAATGGTGAGACTTTTAGCACAAAAATAGAAGGGAAAGTTACACTTTCTAGAACATTCTAGGGCAGTTATTGGGTAAAATAAAAGGGTTAAGTGGGGGTCATAGAAGGTGGCTCCACTAGTGTAGATTGTGGCTCCGAATAAAATATTTTGCTTTTAGAGTTGATTTTTCTATAATGAATCAAGCCCATGAGGTTGTAGCATGTAAGTTTTGAATCTATAATTTCACTTTCTGAATATAATTAAAAGTAAGTTATTTTTTGTCCCACATCTTTTGTGTTAGTATCTATTGTTGTGATTTGTTTTGGTTTTGGGTGGTTTGGACCTCATCAATACATGTCTTGGTGATGATTAGGGGTCCTTAGACTCTACCAAATATTTTATTTGGTAGTACAAAGTAGATCTTATCCATCTAGACATTCTAATTATCTCATACACCTTTGACAAGAAAGCTAGTTGTCATGTGTATTTTATTGTTTTAACAATGTAAAAATTTCCTTTCCTTTATGTTTTAGATAAAAATACATGATCCATCATTAGGAAGATAGAAGAAGAGATAGAATATTGTAGTTTGATCTAAAAAATTGAGGAAAAGAAAAATTTACACAATGAAAGCCAAAAACTACACACTACATTATTATTGACTATGAAAAATATATGTCAACAAGAAAGCTAGTTGTCATCTCACTAAAGAAGATGATCATGCTCATGTAAAGGAGAATGATTGTACTTGTTGGGAATAGGATGCCATTTAATTTCTATTTTAAACATATTGCATGTATCTCCTAGGTCCTTGGAAAACTTTCCCCAATAGTAGGATTAGAAAGAGATTAAGTTCGAATGAAATGAATATGTAAATTGACATTTTTGATTATTCCTAAATGATAGGAACATGTGGGGATTCCCAAGAAGAGCTTCTATAAGATAGGAGCACATGGGGTGCCCAAATGGAAGGTAGAACCCACATTGGTTCAGTTAACTATTTAGAGGATTGATAACACTTCACTAATGCATGTTTTGATCCTACAAATTAGGGATCGATATTTACATGAGTCAAGTGGAACTATCAGTTCAGTTCAGTTCAATTCAGTTCAATTATGGTTAAGTTATCTTTAGTTGCACTATTGGTTCAGTTCAGTTTAGTTCAATTAAATTATGGCTCAATTATCTTCAGTTGCATGTAGTTATTTTTAGTTGAATTCTAGTTGAATTGAGTCAACTTGAGTTGCATGACTAATGACTTGAGCTGTATGACAGATAATAGGTGGATAATTTCAGTTAAGTGGGGATGATCAATCATGCATAATGTTTGCATGAATTGGTGAAAATATATGTTTCAGTCAACTAAGATTGACTTGGGACCACCTTGGGCGCCCAAGTTGGCATCTTTTAGTTAACACCTTTTGCATGAAAAGATATTTACACGGCTCAGTCAAGTGGGCCCATTCTTGGGCGCCAACTTTGAGGTGCAGTTTGCCTAATATATTCTTGACCAAATTTAAGTTTGGGGCACCTAAATTGAGGATAAATTGAGGAAGACTTTGGTTTGAGTTCAGATTACATTATGGAACTCTACTTGCCAAATCTAGGTGTAGATTTTTGTGAGGAGCTTAATGCTCTTCTATTGTACACATCTTATTGTCTATTAATTGAAGTATATGAGAGTTCTATGAGAGTTTATTGTAGGTTGTGAAGAAGGATTGTTGAAGGCAAGGAAGCATATCAATCAAGGATTGATACAATATTATTGTAATCTTGTCCTAAAGTTAAATAATACAAGCACTGTTGATTCTAGTGGAGTTTCTTCTCGAAAGGGTTTCTCCACATATATGATGTGTCACTTCTATCTCCTTGCCTTATTCTTTTACAATATTCTATCTCTTTCTACAATTAGTAAAATTTATCTAAACAAATTAATCACACACAGAGAATTGTGAAAACGAGCACTTAATTAGATTTGTAAGTCTCATATTTTTACAAGTTTTAAGCTACAATATTACCTTCATTTCCAACAATACCCTTGTTGAGGAATATAATCATGCTTCTTTTTATGAGGCTAGTGTTTGTATTCCTATTAAGAAGGATGTTTATGGTTATGTAAAAGAGTATGATACATGTAGTTGGAATGATTCTCTTTACATTGATCATCCTCCTTCCTAGGAGTTACAAACACATTAGAGATCTAGTTTCAACCTTCTTTATAAATATAGTTATGGATATAAAGTTCGTTGGTGCAATGAGCAAGGAATTTAATTCTCAAAATACTTTGATCCTTGTGAGCATAACATGGTAATTAGATAGCATCATTTGAAATCTAAGAGGAAACCATGGTTGAATGTCAACATGATTTCCATCGAACCTCCTTCTATCGAATTATTTCATCTTGAATTTATTGAAAACAAGGTAGACTCTAATGAAGTTCCTCTAGATGCATTCTCTTCAGATGAAGCGTAAGAATAATTCTTAGGTGCCTACTTTCATTTGCCTTATTATAGTGATAAATGACTAAAATATAAAAAAAGGGAGCTCAATGTTTAATATGTCTAAATCTACGGTTGTTTAGGATCCTTTTTCCAAGTTGCATTAAAAGGTGGATTTGAAATATAGAAAAAGAGATCATAGGTCTTGTAGTGTTGGAAAATGTATTGATTTATATTTTCACACTATGTTTGGGTCCCTTAATAAATTTGACTTAATTAAGCCCCTAATTGGCCCAATTTTGTATCTACAAGCCAATTTAATTCTTATTTTTGAAAGGGTAATTATGATTTAATTAATGTAATTATAATTTTTAAGACCCTAAAATGAATAGGTCTTGGAAGTTTAGGTTAGGACCCATTCACCCTTGGGAAAATGGGTCCCCCTTAAGATAAAAAATTCAAATTCTAAACATGTTTTTGGTGGCATATTAAGGTCCTAAATTCAAGTTTTAAGTGTTGGATTGTAATGTTTAATGTTTGGGAAATTATAAAATTTTCTATAAAAGCAAGGTCTTTTTATCAATTAAAATCCTAGAAGATACCTAGATATCATATTCAAGTTTCACAAGTGCTAATATTATTGAGAAAGGTATTCAAAATAATATTTCTCCATTATTTGTTGCAGCATTCAAGATTTCAAGCATCATATCAAAGTTATCAAGAATTATGCATTTGTTTGGAGCTAGCATTGTGATCTAGGTTTCAAGCATTCAAGTCAAATTTCAAGCATCAAGATCACATCATCAATTAAGAAAATTCATGCAAGATCAAAATTTTGGAGAGATCTACTAAGTTTTAGTCTGTAATGTAGAAAATTATATCTGTACATTTTCACTCATTTGGGCCTTTTCCTTGGATTTTGGCCCGATTTTGCCTAGATTTAATGTTGTAATGTGGCCAATACATTCACATTAGGTCTTGAATGATTGCAAAACAAAAAAGACCTGATGATGTCTTCCAAAGGTTTTGTGAAGTTTTGTAACCTACTTTCACACTTTTCTAAGACCTTTTTATTATAATTCACCTTAAAAACCTTTTTTATCACTTACAAAGCCTTATTTCAAAGTGTTGTAAGGAGATGTAACAAACTCTCACACTTTACTAGGCTTTTCATCAATAACTTGATCTTTTCTTATGATTAAATGACCCCATTATGTACTTACAATTCATACTAAAGTGTGTTTTGGAGGACAATCATGTTAAACAACATTAATCACACTTTAATTTCGTACAATTACAGAAATTATGCTAGAGGGACCAAATCACCACCTTGGGTCAGCCTGTGATGAGGTATTTTCAGGAAATTAGGGAAAATGATGAATAAATAAAGGGTTTTCCCCTCATTTTCATCCTCCTGCTAACTCTCATTCTTCTCAATCCATAAATCTTTGAGCAATCAAGCATTCAAGCACTCTAGACATCATCAAGCATTCATCCATTAAAGCTGATCATTTGCATATCTTTAGACTTCTACATCAAGGGTTTGGTGAGTTGAGGCACTTGCATGTTGTTAAATCTTCTTTCCCTTTCTATTTCATTTCATTTTCTAGGGTTTGATTACCGAAATGGGGTTTGACTAAGGAAATCCCCTATTCTCTAACCCTAAGCCTTTTTCCCCTCTTTGCATGTGCGTTTTGTAGGTCTTTTATGCATATTTGTTAAACAACAAGGTGATAAAAGGATTCAACATCCCATTAACATCATTCAAAGTCAACCTACCCTAAAAGAAGCTTGAAGACAGCCTATAGGTGAAAGTCTGTAGATTTGGATCTGGAGTTATGTCAGGAGCAGAAGTATAAGTTGAAAGCCACAGATTCTAGCTTTGAGGTTCTTGAAAGCTATAGGTGGACTAAGTCACCATCATTGGAAAATTAGTCCCACTACCGGGCTTGATAAATGGCTTTTGTAGATTTGGATACCATTTCCTTGAAACTCGTTTCGACAGAGTCTCCCTGAAGGAGGACTAAGTCGAGTAGCTTGGAATAAGTGTCCCAGTAGCCCTCAATAGAAAATTATGAAAGATTCCAGAGCTCCTCAATGTCAAACTTCATATTCTAGGTGCACCTCTGTTATTTCATTATGTTTTTTTATAGTTTTCATGCATTCTTAGATCATTTTACATAGTGTTTGAATAATTTCACATTTCAATAGTTTTCAGCATTTAGTCACATTACAAATCACACACAAACAAAATATTAGCATTTAGTCTTAAATGAACCCCATAGGTTTTAGGTGTGAAAAACATCTCTCCTTTTAGGTAGAAACCCCTAGAACTGCTAAAGAACCCCCTTTTCCCCAAACATATAAGGTTCATTTTGTTGATCCCCTCTTTGGAACACTTTTTACTTCTGATTTCAAGATAATTTCAATCCTAGGAAAACCTTGCATCAACATTGCATTAGGGTTTTGCATTAATTTTCACTCTAGGGTTTTCACAATTACATTAGTAAAAATCTCATATAGCTTTCATTTTTTAATTTCATTTCATACAAAATTCCAAACATTTATGCATTTTCATAGTATAGATACATTTGGAAAACCTAACAATCATAAAAACCCTTTTAAAATCTTGAAAAATTGCTAAGAAAATCACTAATAGGACTAAATCGCCACCGTGGGTGACTTAGTCTAGTTGCATATTGATCACTACATTTTCTGGAATTCACTCTGTATTTCTATGTTTTTTTCCAAAATTTTAGTTATCAACATTTTAGTGTTCTTTGTTTACATTATTTGCATTTACCCTGCATTTAGAAACCTTTGCATGAATTTTTGGTGTCATATTTTTGATACCTTAGTGAGAAGAAGTTCGAGACTCATGGCATCTCTCAAAAACACACTTGTTGTAGATCTTCGATTATCTAGAACTTCCACTCCTAGTATTGATAATTGTACAATAGGCCTGGAAACTACCCTTAGTAACTCTTTGCATTCAAGTAGTATGCATATTGAGCATCAACCTTCTAATATCCCACAAGACAAGATCATTCACCTTCATGAGGACTTATCACACTTGCAACATCAAGTGAGCCTCTAATTCCCACTATAGACAACATCCACCGCATGCTTGACAGTGACGAAGGCCTAGACATTGTGAAGAAAATAGTTGAGATATATCAAGAACATGTTCCTTCCACCTCTAGTGTCCTCAACCAGAAAACATTTTGGTTAGCTAAGGAGGACCTTAAACTCCTCCTCCCTCAATAGTCGCCTCCATACCTACCTATGCCTCTCCTAATATCACAACCACAATGCAACCAGTTAGTAGTGTGATTCCTTCCCTTGGTATTCCTACTAGTATTCCTAACTCCTATGTGGCATCACATGCTTTATCCTCTTCTACCATACCATCCATTAGCATTCCATTCACTTTCCCTACGAATACCTTCACCCCATCACCACTTTCCCTTCCACCTCACACCGCCTACATTGAAACTCTCATAACACAACTTTTCCAAACCTTCTCATCCATGCAACAACAAATTTCTACCATCAACCAAAATCAGAATGGTCTACCCACATACTATGTTCACAACAACCCCTTGTCCTTGGAAATATTATGAGCCCGAATGTCACAAGGAATAGAAATTCCTAGATTTGAGCAATATGGAGGGAAGGGAGATCCTCCTAACCATTTTAATGCATACACTACTTTGTGTAGTGACTTTGTCCTTGATGATAAATTGTTAGGTAAACTATTTCCCTGGACTTTAAAAGATACTACCTTAGAATAGTTTTCTTCTTTACCGAACAATTCAATTCATTCATTTAATGAACTTTTTGATGCATTTATCAATCATTTCCAAGTGCATATGACTCCCAAGAAGACCTTGGTATATTTGATGTGATGTAACCAAGAAAATGATGAAAAGATAACTGATTTTATCTCATTCTATCAATCACTTTATTCCCAAATTGATGTCAATATCCCTGACCCACATCTTCAAAAGATTTTTATAGAAAACTTGCTAAATCACCTTTAGGACAAACTGACCATGATGAAATTTCCTTCTTTCATGCCTTTATGCCCAACCCTTTGCGATTGTCATAATTCAATTAGTAGTCGAGATACACGATCCACTTCTAGTCAAATTGAGAAATCTAAAAATGCTAGCCCAACCAATTCTCAACCATTTAGAAAGAAAAACAAAGGGTTCTTACAATTTAACCCTCCTCAACAATCCCCTACACCCGCCAAAAACCAAGTAGCACCTTTTAAAACAATGGTGCCTTTTAGTCATGGAGATGCATTGAGACTGCAATGTCTCCCTCATGTTGACCCAAAAGGCTCTATTTATTTTTATTTTTCTTTTGTTGTCCTTTTGGGGATGATGCAAAGCATCGAGACACCCTATGTCTCTTCCATGTTGACCCAAAAAGAATCTTTATTTTTCTTTTTTTTCGCTCTCTTTGTGTCATTCTTCTAGTTCTATGTATTTAGGGAATGATTAAAGCTCCAAGCTCTCTAAAAAAACATTGCAACAATGAACATACTAACCCCAAATCCATAGATCCCTTATGTGTTTGGTGTTTTCATTTTTGGGACAACCCATTCCCTTCCCTTTCCTTTTCTTTCTTTTCCTTCACATGACATAGCCTTACTCAAAAACATATCACTTAGCATAGGGATTTCCAAGTTGGCTCTCATGTCTTTTCTTTATTTCTTGAATTTTTATTTTTCTACTTTAAAGTAATTGCTCACAGTACAATGTCTCACAATTCCTTTAAAGTGAGAGAATACATTGGAATTATTTCTTTTTGCATTTTTTTTCTTTTCTTGGTTCTTAGTGCAGCCTTATTATTTCATATGATGTGTTTGTCGCTTTTTGGATGACATTAGGTGTAATTTCCTTCATGAATGTGATCTTAGCATATTACATTCCTCTTGGTGGATTGATGTGACACACTACATCCCCTAAGTTGCAAATTTTCTAATCTTGGATTGATCCTCTCTTGGAGACATTAGACACAATGTTCCCTAAGTCAAAAAACTCACATGAGCTAATCAAGACTCATTTGAACATTCTTTTATATTTTGCATTTTTCATTTGTTATATGGCCATCTTGCATAACATAGCTTGCATGCCTATGGTGCCATCTTGTCCTTGTTCATGAGATCCAAGCATATAAAGCTTTGTTGATCTCGTGAAGCTCAAAATATCATTTATCTTTTGTGGCACCTTATAAAAGTTATTAGGAGGTATAAATTTGGTATAGTTAAACGAGAAGCCCAACCAACGACATGACTTTCCCCATAGCCACATGTGTGTGTGTGAGTGCATACCAGCCATGAGTGTATGTTTCTCACCTTTTTTGCCTTCTCACCCAATGGATAGCCATGATTTTTTTCACCTCGGAGTGAGTATACACCCTCTCAGACAAACAACCTAGATTTGATCCACAACTAGCTAGACAAACAGTCGAAGCTTGATCCGACTTTGTCTTTTCCTTTCTTTCACATCTCTCACTTTCTTGTGTGATCTTTTATGCTAATGTTTAGTTTTCCATGGGATCTTGATCTTGGGGGATTGATCATCCCTCTTGATTATTGTTGTCTCATATTTCCATCTTGGGTGCATTTGGATCCCTCTCGGTATGCATGTTGGGCTAGTTTAGTGTGAGTTTGAAGCAAGTTCATCCTCTAACTAAAGTGGGGGATAAATGTAATGAAGAAAAATGTATCCTTGACATTTTCACTCATTGGGGCCTTTCTTATGGATTTTGGCCTAATTCTTCCTAGATTTAATGTTGTAATGTGGCCAAGACATTCACATTATGCCTTGAATGATGAAAAACCAACAAAGACCTAATGATACCTTGAAAAGGTGTTGTGAAGTGTTGTAAATAACTTTCACACTTTCTAGGACCTTTCTATAATATTCACCTCAACAACCTCTTTTTATAACATACCAAGCCATATTTCAAAGTGTTTTAAGGAGTTGTCACAAACTCACACTTTCCTAGGCTTGTCATTAATAACTTGACCCTTTATTATGTTTCAATGGCCTGATTATGTACTTGTATGTCCTACTTAAGTGTGTTTTAGAAGAAAATCTTGTTAAACAACATTAATCACACTTTAATTCTTGAAAATAAAAATAAAAATTCTTGGTGAGACCAAGTCACCACCTTGGGTGATTTAGTCCCATTTGGAATAAAAAACAAAATTATTTTAATCATCTGGCAAAATATTGTCCTCTTAATTGTAAGGTCGGCCTATGATGAGGTATTTTTGGGAAATTAGGGAAAATTTTATATAAATAAAAGGTTTTCCCCTCATTTTCAACCTTGTTTTAACTCTTATTCTTCTCAATCAAGCAATCTTCAAGAAATCAAGCATTCAAGCATGAAAGGAAAAGAAGAGGTGCGAAATACGCTTTCCCAATGCTAAGACAACAAAGGAGAAGTGAAAAGACCGACTTTTCTAACTTTTCTAACTTCTAAGATGAACAAACAAAGTATAAAAGGAAACCAAAAAATCAAACACAGAGATAACACCAGATTTATGTGGGAAAACCCTTTCGGGAAAAACCCACCACACCAAGAGAAAGACACTTTATATTACAAAAAAAAAAAATTGCATAGAAAGTTAAAGTCCTCACTCTCTGATAGTTAGCTCATAGGAGCACTTGATTTTTCATGCACTCACTGTTACAATGCTCTTTCAACATACAAAAAATACAAAACTCTTCAACCCTTTTTTCAGTATTCTGCTTTTTAAAATTATTCGACTTCTAGTCTAAGACCGACTATTACAAGTCTTTTTCCAATCACCAAACAAGGTGCATTAAATTTCAGTCCTTCAACAACATGCCAAATCGATCTCAGATCGGACCCACCTACAATCCTACATCAAGCCACTCCCATGATAAATTCGTTGTAGAGAAATTACTAACTTCGAGCTTTGCCAATCACCAAATAACTGATCTCATATGATTGCATAATAAATTGCTTTTCACCAATCCAGCTTCCAACAATAAATGTTTTTTTGCAACAATGGTGCAAAACCAACCAAAGAAAGATCGCCATGTGTCACACTTCTATTTTTTTTCCACTTGACCGAGCAGTGATCAGTCAACAGTCATCAAGCCCCAAAATCCCTTTGCCATCGCTAATCATTTCATCACATTCTGGGTTGGTAATAATCTGTTATCACCAAAACACCGACCGCCAGCTCCATCAGGTCCCACAAGCCACGTGTCTTCCGCTCAGGAGGTTTCAGGGCATCTAGGATGGAATTTCTTAGATTCCCATGAGCCCACTTAGAATGAGCTTCTGAGGTTGCCATGTGTCATGTGCACAAGAAATTCCACTCGGCGAGAAGGTTAACAATGGTACTTCCTTTGGATGTCGTAGAAAGCAACCAACACTTTCGGATGAAGCCGATAGCAACCATTGATTGAATTCAATGGTACATCGGTGAGGCATACCATTTCCTCTTGCCAATGAGCGACTGATCCGGCGATGAAGCCAAGGCCAACAAATATTCTGCCAACTTCACACCCATCGACCCATCACTGTGACAACCCTTGGAGTCTCACTGATCAAACTAAGTCTCGACAAACCAAGGCCCATCAAACTTGCACACCATCTGAACTTTTCTATGCTCACTAGCTTTGTGAATTCATCAACAACATTCTTCAGTGTATCCACCTTCTTTAAAGAAACCTTTCCATCCTCAACCATATCTCTCACGAAGTGATACTGCACATCGATATGTTTTGTCCTAGCATGGAAAGTTGGATTTTTTGCCAGAAAAATGGCACTCTGACTATCACAATAAATAGTGATCTACCCTGCATCAAAACGAATATCAGAGCACAAATAACTGAGCCAAACAAGTTCTTTGCAGGCATGAGTCATTGCCATGTATTCTTTCTCTATCATGGACAAAGTGACTACAACCTATCGCTTGCTCATCCAACTGCTTGTACCACCATTTAACATGAAAGTACATCCATTGGTGGATCTTTTTTTGTCAATGTCCCCTACCCAATCAGAGTCCACATATCCATGAATGTTGAGAGTTCTCTTTGATCCAACCAAATTACCATGGTAACACAAAGCACATTTTAATGTACCTCTCATATATCTAAACACTCTTTTTAGAGCACCCCAATGTGTCCTTACCAGATTTTCCACAAATCGGCTGAGTACTCCCATTGCTTGGGAAATGTCTGACCTGTTATAGACCATTGCATACATTAAATTGCCAACAACATTCACATAGGGTACCCTAGTCATGTAATCCATCTCAGTAGTCGATTTTGGATAGTCTTTAAAAGATAGCTCATTCCCTACATAACTAGAACAACTAGCAGCATGCAATCACTCATATCAAATCTCTCTAGAACAATGTTGATGTACTTACTCTAATTGACCCCAATATTTTTGTCCTTTCTATCCCTAGTTATCTCCATTCCCAGAATATACCTTGTTGCACCTAGATCTTTCATTTTGAAATTTGCAGATAACTCAGACTTAAGATCAGATCTTATAGACTTACTATTTCCTATAAACAACATATCATCCACGTAGAGGGTAATAATAAGAACACGATCATTTTCAGATTTATAATACACACAATGATCAGATTTTCATCTCAAAAATCCCATAGATAACACAAAAGTGTCAAACTTCTGGTATCACATTCTAGGAGACTTCTTCAAACCATACAAAGATTTCTTTAATTTGCAGAACAGGCTTTCTTTACCTTTCTCAACGAAATACTTAGGCTGGGACATGTAGATTTCTTCTTCCAGCTCTCCATGGAGAAATGTTGTCTTCACATCCATTTGCTCGATCTCTAAGTCATACGTAGCTACAAGTGACAACAAAAATCTAATAAATGTCAGCTTAGCTATAGGGGAGAAAATTTCTCCATAATCAATTCCCTCAACCTGGGAATACCCCTTTGCAGCCAACCTCGCTTTATACTTTTCAGAACTACCCTCAAGACTAGTCTTCTTCTTAAATACCCATTTACAGCTAGCAAATTTTCTTCCTTCAAGCAAAGGTACCAAATCCCAAGTTTCATTCTTTTTCAATGATTCCATTTCTTCATTCATGGCTTCCAACTAGCAATTTGCATCGGCCATATTAATTTCCTCCTTAACAATCCTTGGCTCCTTAGTGCTAGTAATTAAAGCATAGGCATAGTTTGAATCTAACATAGAGAAACCATACGTATCAGGTTGTCATTTTTCACGAGTAGACTTTCTCACTAGCTGAGGTTGTTGTTCTTCATCTTCAAAAGACTCAGGGCTGCTAGAGCTCTCCTCAGTTTCAGCTACACCATGTAGCTCACCCTTTTCTAGAGTTTGGGGAATCTCAACTACATCATTCTTCTTTTCTCTTTGATTTGTCTCTAGTTGTGGATCAGCTACTGAAGGTTTCAGGTAACGAAATATTACACTTCTATTATACATAACCTTCTCAGTAATGGGGTTCCAAAGCCTGTATCCCTTCACACCAACGCAATAGCTGATGAAGATACATTTAACAACCTTGTTCTCCAGCTTAAATATTTTCTCATTTGATACATATGCATATGCCTCATAGCCAAAGACACAAACTTGTCTCAGAGAGGGCTTCTTTCCAGACCACATTTCCAAAGGTTTCTTATCAACAAGAGCAGAGAAAGGAGAACAATTTAATAGGTAAAATGTTGTAGCCATGACCTAAGCCCAAAACTTTTGCTTCAGACCAACACTTCTCAACATACTCCTTGCCTTTTCTATTGACATCCTATTCAACCTTTCAAAAGCTCCATTCTGTTGTGGAGTATAAGGTATAGTTTTATGCCTTTTAATCCCATGGTCTTTACAACATGTTTCAAAATCTGCAGAATAAAACTCACCGCCATTATCCATCCTCAAACAATTGATTTTCCTTCCAATCTGATTCTATACCAAGTTTTTAAACTCTTTAAAATGACTGAACACTTCTGATTTACACTTTAGGAAGTATACAAATGCCCTTCTTGAATAGTCATCAATAAAAGAAACATAATATGTAGACTTCGATAACGAAGGAACATTAACTGGACCAAACACATCAAAATGAACATAATCCAGTACACCAAAATATTTATGAGGACTCGAATAAAATGAAACACAATGTTTCTTTCCATATATGAAATGTTCACAAAAATAAAACTCAAGGTTACAATCAACAAGTCCTTCCGCAAGATTTTTATTTTTCATGGTTCTTTAACCTTTCTCACCTATGTGACTGAGTCTATGATGCCACAACATGGTTTCCTCTGTTGGGATTTTCACCTCCATCACATTTCCATCGAAAGAAGCTTCATCATCCTTCTCTATAGGAGCATCTTTTCTTGACTTCACAGAGATGTTGTTACATTGAACAAGACATGCATCCAGCTTGTATAGAGTGCCAATATGTACACCCTTAGCCAACATCATATTGCCTCTAGCCATCTTACATCCTGTACTCAAGAAAGAAACTTCCACACTAGCATTATTCAACTTACTGACTAAAAGTAAGTTATGAGCCAAACCTGGTATGTGTAGCACATCACCAATCCATATGATTCTTCCATCAAGGAATTGTATTTTGAATCTTCCTCGGCCAAGAATCTGCAACATTGATTCACTTTCTAGGTACACCTTTCCACCATCATACTTTTCATACTTAGTGAACCACTCTCTATGAGACGTCATGTGGAAAGATGCACCTGAGTCAACCAGCCAAACATCATCTGATACTTGAGTTGCCAAAGCTGCAATGAAAGCATCTACATCACTCTAAGAAGAGTCATAGTCTAAAGAGTTAGTTATCTTCTTGTTCTTCTCCTTACAATCCTTTCGGATATGACAAGACTACCCATAGTTCTCGCATTTTACCTTAGAATTTTTACCAAGAGACTTTGATCTCCCTACAGATTTAGATTTGGAGTTCTTTTCCTTCTTCTTTCCTTTCTCCTTCGATCTTCCTTGAACAACAAGGGCCTCTTTGGCAATCTTTGAAGACTTCCTTTTCATCTCTTTAGACAATAGTGAAGCAACCATGTCTTCCATCTTGAAAGTAGCAGTCGTACTTCCAATAGCCATCACTAGATGATCCCAAGTGTATGGTAAAAAACATAATAGGAGCATGTAATGATTCTCCTCCTTAATATTTACACCCACAGACGCCAATTAAGAAACACTCATATTAAATGAGTTCAAATGGTCTACAATAGATGCACCTTCTTCCATCTCCAAGGAGTACAACTTCTTCCTCAGGAATAAATTATTTACCAGACTTTCCCTAATAAATATCACCAAAATTCTTCCATAAAAAATTTGCAGACTTCTCCTCATGGACATTCAGGAGTATAGAATTGACAAAACAAAGTCATATCAAACCTCTCGCTTTTCTATCTACGAGGTCCCATTCTTCTTGATTCATACCTTGTGGCATAATTCCATATGCTGCTATCTAGAGGTCTCTATCCACTAACAGGTCTTCAACTTTGAGTTTCCATAACTCAAGGTTTCTGCCATTGAATTTCTCAATATCAACACCTCCTGATGTACTCGCCATCTTAGACAGAACTTGGTCCTAACTTTGCAAGACTCCCACTAGAACAGTATTAGCACAAAACCCAGCCCTACTAACAAGGATAGCACAACTAGCCAGGCTCTAATACCACTTGAAAGGAAATGTAGAGGTGTGGAATATGCTTTCCCAATGCTAAGACCACAAAGGAGAAGTGCAAAGACCAAATTTTCTAACTTTTCTAACTTCTAATATGAACAGACAAAGCATAATAGGAAACCAAAAAATAAAACACAGAGATAACACAAGATTTACGTGGAAAAACCCTTTTGGAAAAAACCCCACCACACCAAGAGAGATAAAATTTGTATCACAGTAAGCAAAAATTACATACAAAGTTATAGTCCTCACTCTCTAATAGCTAGCTCACAACAACACTTGAGTTTTCATGCACTCACTATTACAATCCTCTTTCGATATACAACGAATACAAAACTCTTCAACTCTTTTCTCAGTATTCTACTTTTTTATATTATTCAATTTCTAGTCTAAGACCGACTATTAGAAGTCTTTTTCCAACCACCAATTAGGGTGCATTAAATTTTAGTCCTTCAACGACATGCCAAATCAATCTCAGATCGGATCCACCTACAGTCCCATATCGAGCCACTCCCACAATAAACTCATTGTAGAGAAATTACTAACTTCGGGCTCTACCAACTGCCAAAAAACCGATCTCATATGATTGCATAATAGATCGATTTTCACCAATCTCGCTTCCGACAATAAATGTTATTTTGCAACAATGGTGCAAAAACAACCAAAGAAAGATTGCCACGTGTCACACTACTATTCATTCTATTGCTTGACCGAATAGTGATCAGTCAACAATCATTAGGCCCCAAAATCCCTTCGCCATCGCTAATCATTTCATCACATTCTGAGCCGACAATAACCCATTATCACCAAAACACTGATCGCCAGTTCTATCAGGTCCCACAAGCCATGTGTCTGCCGCTCAAGAGGTTCCGGGGCATCCAGGAGGGAATCTCCTAGATTCCCATGAGCCTACCTAAAATGAGCTTCCGAGGCTGCCACGTTTCATGCACACAGGAAATTCCACTCAATGAAAAGGTTAACAATGGTACTTGCCTTTGGATGCCACGTAAAGAAGCCGACATCAATCATTGATGCAATTCATTGACACATTGGTGAGGCATTCCATTTCCTCTCATCGATGAGTGATCAATCCGCCGATGAAGCCAAGGCCAACAAATATTTTTCCAACTCAACGCCGATCGACCCATCCTTGTGACAACCCTCAGAGTCTCGCTGATGAAACTAAGTCTCGACAAACAAAGGGTCAAGCCGACCGAATGAGAACTTCATGATAAAGCAATAAGGGAATAAACCTATCAAGCCTTTAATCAGTAGTCGAAGCCAGTAAATTGAGGAACATTTCCCAACAAAGAACTGTAGACATCATCAAGCATTAATGCATTAGAGTTGATCACTTACCTATCAATAGACTTCTACATCAAGTTTTTGGTAAGTTGAGGCACTTGCATGAAGTTCAATCATCTTTCCTTTTACATTTCATTTCATTTTCTAGGGTTTGATTACTAAAATGGAATTTTACTAAGGCAAACCCCTATTCTCTAACCCTAACCCATTTTCCTCTCTTTGCATGTGTGTTTTGCAAGTCTTGAATGCAAAATTTTCAAAGAGAAAGGTGCTAAAAGGTGTCAAAATCCCATCAACATCATTCATAGTCAACAAACCCTAAAAGAAGCTTGGAGACAACCTATAGGTCAAAGTCTCCAAATTCAGATCCGAATTTTTGTTAGGAGCAGAAGTATAAGTTAAAACTAGAGATTCCAACTTCAAGATTCTCAAAAGCTACATGTGGACTAATTCACTATCATTGGTGAATTAGTCCCACTACAAGGCCTAAATTTTGATTCTTGCAGATCTAGATACCTATTTTCGTGAAACTTGTTTCGGTAGAGTCTCCCTTAAGTAGGACTAAGTCACCTAGCTTGGTGTAAGTGTCCCAGTGGCCTTCAGTAGTAGAATATAGAATATTTTAGATCTTCTCAAGATCGCACTTCAGATTCCAGGTGCACCTCTTTTGTTTCATTAAGTTCTATTATTGTTTGCATGCATTCTTAGGTCATTTTACATAGTGTTTTCAATACTTTCACATTTCAATAGTTTGCATTCAATAGATAGTTTCTTTCATTAGTTTTTAGCATTTAGTCACATTACAAATCACACACACATAACACATTAGCTTTTAGTCTTGAATGAAACCCCTAGGTTTTGGGTGTGAAAAACATCTCTCCTTTTAGGTGAAAAACCCTAGAAGTGCTAGAGAACCCCCTTTTCCCCCAAAATATACAGTTCATATTCCTTCAAGTGTTTCAAGTCAAGGGTTTGGTGAGTTTCAACATAATAATTTTCATTAGTCATTCCCTTCATGTTTCATTGTTTCAATTCAAGGTTTAATTATTTTAATAGGGTTTGACCAAGGCAAACCCTGATTTACCAGAAATAAACAAATTTTCCCTCTTGTGTACTTTGTAGACCTTAGGTTGAAGATGGATTGAAGAAATATCAAAAGAGAAAAATTGTAAAAGTTTTCAAAGTTTTTAAAGTTCTTAAAGTTGTCGTCAAGCCACTAAAAACTCACATTAAGAAATTATCTCCAAATTTTTGATTGTGAAACTCAGAGGAATCAAGAGTATAGACATAATACTAGAGGAATGTGAAAGAAGTTTTTCAGCCCTATAGCTAGACCCATTCGCCCTTGGGTGAATGAGTCTCATAGGAAACTGAAAAACACCATTTTGGTGATAGGTGCAAAAATACTTAACCTTCTTAGATCTTCCAAAAAGTTGTAGGTTCAATTAGATTAAAGTTTAATCTAGTGATTTCAAGTGCTACTTTGCATTTTGGGTTTTATTTACTATTTTTAGTCTTTTTCCCAAAAGTGTTGTTTCAAAAAAATTACCTCATTATAGGTCATAAGGAAAACAACAAGATCTACTTCAAGGATGACTCACCTAAAGGTTGAAATTCAATCTTGGATTAAGGGATCTCTTTTTCCTAATGAAGTAGATGAAATATAGGTTCATTATGTGCCCTATTTTTCCCTTTCTTTTTTTAGTAAATTATTGGTGAACCCCCATTTTAATAGAAAGAACATCCTTTTTTTTGTTTCATTTTGGTCAACTTGACATTCTTGCACTATAAACTTTCTGATTTGGAGTCCATTCAAACCTTAGATATAGGATTATCAGTACTTTGAATTGCATTGATTTGCATCTCATTTAGGGTTGTTAAAATTGCATTAGTTTGCATCTCAATTAGGATTTTAGGGTTACATTTTGCATCCTTCAAAATTTGAAAAATTATTAAATTTCTATGTATATTACATTTATTATGCATAGTACTTGCATATTAGTGTGTGTTCAATCATTCATATTCAATCATTCAATAAAAAATACATTTCAAAAAGTGTCATATTGTTCATCATTTATCATTGATTTTACATGTATTTAGACATCAAATTCTAGACAAAATACTCATTGAAAGTATAATTTATAACCTAAAACAGGAAACCCTTGATTTGAACTTCAAACTCAAATTTAAATTTTTATAACCCTTGTGTTAAGACCCATTTTCCATAGGGTGAATTTTTCTTTGTATAGGTGTTGTTACAAAATTTTCTGCAATGATTTTTCTTCTTTTTCTTCATTCTTATCTATGGTTAAATATAGGTTTAAATTTCTGAAATAAAAAAAATTGGCATTAAAAGACATTACTTTTAGGTTTTTGCATGGCATAATCAATAAATTATCTTGTATAAAATCTGAAAACTTTTGTCTTTTACATACTTGTATTGCAGTTCCTATTTTTGGGTGTTTGTTTCATTTATCGTGTGCCTATTCTCCATTTGGGTGCACATAGGTTTGGTGAAAATTGTATGAGATTCACAACCTATTCTCCTATTACCAATGTTAGAAACCCTAGATCAGACATGCAAACCTAAACACCTTCCACAAAAGAGAAAACATCAAAAAAGCAAGAGGTTTGCACGATGTGCAAAATATTATTATTCGGGAATTTTATTACAATGAGATGATTTGCTTTATAAAAGAAAAGTATGCAACCCTAATGTTGACCTAGAATTAGGTCAACCTAAGTAAAGTTATGCAAGTGTAATTAAATATTAATTACACTAACACCCCCCCATAAGTGCAACTTAGGGAGACTAAATAAGCATGCACCTAAAACTAAGATGAGTGCAAGAAAGCATGAATGGGTCTCGGCAACAAGGCCTGATTAGGTACCCATGTACAAATGCAGTAATGAGGTAGAGAAGGAAAACCCAGTGGGACAACCCCCCCTACAATGAGATGACTGTTGCAAAGAAGCACTGGAAGAACACTGCAGAGTAACACTGAAACCGCAATCTGGCAAGCAAGGAAAGATACTTTTGTCTACAAGAAACCATATTAGAATCATAATAATGTGACATCAAACCTGATGCCACGAAACACTCAAACACTCCAAACTGGAACAACCCTGGAATCCATGAAGCAACAGTAGATGATATGATGATGATAGAATCTGGAAGCTATGAATCTCGATGCCGATGCCAAACTAAGACTGAAACTCTTCCATGGGAAAAAGTACCATACAGACTCGGGAACAATAACCACAAATTT
Source organism: Sequoiadendron giganteum (assembly GCA_007115665.2). NCBI lineage: Eukaryota > Viridiplantae > Streptophyta > Pinopsida > Cupressales > Cupressaceae > Sequoiadendron > Sequoiadendron giganteum. The sequence goes on along the minus strand of CM021100.1, from coordinate 264,931,130 downwards.
AGTGGCCCTCAAATTGAGATTGATCAGACGCAGATCACTAACCATAGGCTCTCAATCTAAAGTGTGAACCAAAATGAATCTAGTATGTGTCAAGCTAATAAAAAATATGGCCAAAAGAAACTAAGAAACTAGATTACAACCCATGCGAGTTGCCATCAAAACATGATGAAGATTATTATGCAAGAAACCCCCCTGATGGAACTTTATATCAGTTCATTTATTACAATCCCCAATGACTGCAAAAGGAGAGAATTCCTATCATGCATAAACAAAAAATTAAAATAGACCTCAGCTCTATGTAGAGGACTGAACCAGCTTTCCAATGCCACAAGAATGGCGAAAAAAGGATCACCGAGTCAAAAGATATGCCCTCCGGAGTGAAAACAACAACATCTGAGTTCAAGGACCTGAAAAATAAATCTTTTAAAAAATATAGAGAAAATAAAATATCAAATAGATCAGCGTCGGAATCAGCTTTCCAATGGTATCTTGTTTGCAAAAAACGGACACCATATGCAAAAGTTATACCCGATTTCGTGAAAGTGCTCCCGAAAGGCCAATAAGGCCTGCAGGCAGCCCAGGGGGCTAAAAAATTTCGGCCCCTAGTCCTGCATGCGACTGAGGGCTGGCGGACAAGGGGCTGGGGCAGAGCCCCTGGTTGCCCATATGACCTTTTGCTGTAGATAAGAAGCCCTCAGGGGCTGGCAGGTAGCCCCCGGTCCTCCATATGATCAGGGCTGATGGCAGAGGGGCCCACGGGGGCTGACAGGCGGAGCGGCGCATGTTGGCCGGTGGCGGAATATGGGGGCGCCACTGACCGGAGCGGCCTGCGGGTGGCCGCCTGGTGGCCGCCCGGTGACCACCTGGCGGCGGTGCCCATTTGAACTGGCGACGCTGAAACTGACACAGTTTTTGGATTTTTTTCTCAATTTTTGTGCCGTTTTCGCTTCGAAATGCGTGCTGGGGAGGTCGTACGGCCTCCCTAGCAAAAATTTTTTTCCTTCCAAACCAACTTCACCAAAATCGATGAAATGAAAGGTGATCTTAGGGTTTTTGGCCACTGTGAATGCAATGGTGACCTCTGTTTCTGCTCAAAATGTTTCAAAAAAATGGCCACCTGTAGAGCTTCCAAAAAATCAGCAACCATGAAACCCTCATAGATCTGGCAAATGATGACCAAAATCTGCAAAATAAAAGCCAAACCTGACTTTTTCCACTGCTCTGAATCCAATGGTGGTGCCTGATCTGATCCAAGACGTTGCATAAATGAACTCAAGGAAAAAAATCCTTGAGGAACCCCAGACGAACTCTGCAATGGTTTTCTCCAGAATTTGAGAAGCGGCTGCATGTCAAGGCTCTAATACCATGTTAGAAACCCTAGATCAGACATGCAAACCTAAACACCTTCCAAAAAAGAGAAAACATAAAAAAAGCAAGAGGTTTGCAAGGTGCAAAATATTATTATTCAGGAATTCTATTACAATGAGATGATTTGCTTTATAAAAGCAAAGTATGCAACCCTAATGTTGACCTAGAATTAGATCAACCTAAGTAAAGTTATGCAAGTGTAATTAAATATTAATTACACTAACAACCAATACTATGGTGAGATGTAGTCTGAGGATCATGCCATCCCACACTACCACACTCACCGTGGATCTTGAGTTTTCCAACTCTTTCACTCATTGTGTTGATATTAGTCAACCCACTATGGACCATAGTTGTAATACTTCATTTTCCATGACCACCCTACCCACAACCAATGTGACTGATAGTGACACAATGGTTTCTAATTTACCTCAAGAAGAACTAAAACAAATGCATGAATACTTAACGAAATTGCAAAAAAATGTGACTTTTGAATAGAATGTTGGTACTACAATTCTTCTCATAGATAACATGAGGAAGATTCTTGACAATGAACAAGGCATAGAGATCTTTCATATCTTAGCCCACATTATTGATAAACATGTCCCTACAATGACTAATTATGGGCTTCACTCAAATTCAAGGTGGAAATCCAATTCTTCCTTCCACAACTATGACCTCTATTCCTACATACACTAATGAAACTATTGTAATAAATAAACAACATAATATAAATATCAATACCACCTTAAGTATTTCCACTGGTAATCCCTTTAGGTTTTTGGACTCAAATCCCATATCTCCTAATCCATCTACCCTCACAAAAAATCACTTTCCCTTTGAATACACCTCCACTTTATTCACCTTCATCTCACAATACAAACAATGATCATGTCCTTAACTAACTCCTAGAAAAAATTTCATCCCTCCAACAAAACACTGCCACATTGAACCTATAGTGTAGAAAAATGTACCCCTTTACATTTTCACACTTGTTTCAGCCGTCCTAATCAAAATGGACTTAATAATTTTTTAATTTAGTGTAGAAAAATGTATCCCTTTAAATTTTCACACTTAATTGGGACCTCCTAATTAAATTAGTCTTAATTTTGCCTTAAGAAGCCCTATTATTTATTTACAAGCTTAATAAATTACATTTTCTAAAGGGGAAACCTACCAATAACTAATGCCAATACATAATAGTTTACCTTGAGTAATGTGTGTTCTAGGAATAGGGATGTGGGACTCGAGACCCATTTTCCAATGGATGAAGAGGTCCTCAGTAGGCCTTTGAACCTAAATTTAAAATATTTTTTGGTGGTATTTTAATGTCCCTAAATCCATATTTCAATGTGAGCTTGTAATATTTAAATTTTGAGAAATTAAGGATGCATGCCTATAAATACAAGGTTATTTTCTAAGTTTCATCTATACTTTCATGAGCATTTTCAAGATATCTCAAGAGAACTTTGAAGAGAAAATTTGATGATCAAGAGCATTCAAGAGAAGAATTACTAGAGATTTATTGCAGAATTCAAGATCCATTCATTATGTAAAATCCTTCTTGCATCATGCATATTTTTAGATCCAACTTTGTGATAAAGGTTTCAAGATCAACTTCAAGTGTTCAAAGCATTATTTCAAGTATCAAGATCCAAATACATTGAATCCATTTCATGCAAGTTGCATACCTTCCATGATCTCCATTACCAAGATTTCTACAAGGGTTTGTTGAGTGGTAACCTAGCATTGTTCATTTTGCATTGCCTCTTTCATGCTTTATTTCAATTCAAGGTTTGATTACCAAAATATGGTTTAACAAAGGAAAAACACCATTCACTAAAACCAAAAAAAAATTCCCCTCTTGTGTGTGTGTTATAGATTTAGGTTGAAGAAGGATTGAAGACCTCTTGAAGTGCCAGATTGGAAAAGTTAGCAAATTTGCAAAAGTTGTCAAAGTTATTGTCAAATTATGAAATCTATAGATAATAAAATTGAGTTGATTAACCTAAGGGTGGTTAGTCAATTATTTTTGGGGATCTCATTTCCTAATGAAATAAAGGAAAATAGGTTCATCATAACCCCCTTGTTATCATTTCATATTAATTGGTGAAACCCTAATTTTTGGTATTTCTTTTTGGTGAACCCAACTTTTGAGAATCATAACTTTCTAATTTTGGAGTTCATTTTCAGCCCTAGATCTAGGATTTACATTGCGTTGTATTGCATTGCATTGATTTTCATCTTATTTAGGTTTTTTACTTGCATTAGTTTGCATCTCATTTAGGGTTTTCAATTTGCATTTTTGTATTCTTTAAAATTTGAAAATTTCCAAAATCTCATTCATTTGGCATAGTGTTTACATAAAATTGCATTATCAGTCATTTACATTAGAAAATTGAATCATAATTGCATATCAAATTAGATATTTTTTCTTGTCATTTAGCACCATTTTTCACTTACATTTAGACTTGATTTTCTAGAAATCTAAAACTGTAACGACCTTTTTGAAATCAAAATTTGAAAAGCATAAAAATCAACTCAGAAATATGTAAATTAATTTTTAAAAACCTTGAAGCAAGAACCATTTTACCATGGGTGAATGAGTCCTTGATCAAGTCTTTTTCTACATTTGTGAGCATCAAAACACTCTTTCTACATTTTATATTCCCACATTTAGTCCACTGTTTTAGTTTCCAAACAAATTTATTTTAGAAAATTATTCATATTAAGGTTAATTTTTTAAAATCAACGCATCATTTGAATTCAAATTTTCATTTAAAAACATCATTTTCAGGTTTTTACATAGCATAATTATAAATTTATCATTTGTTAAATATAACAATTACTTTTACATACTTGCATTGAACTTTATATTCTACTTGGTGTTTGATTGCATTTTACCTATTCCCCATTTTGGGTGCACCTTGGGTTTGTGAAACTTGTATGAGCTTCACAACTTGGTGTCTTATCAATGATACTTTCATGAGATGTAGTTCAAGACTCATTACATTCTGCAATTTTCATTTAAATAAAGTGATATACCTAGTTAATTCATTACTAGGGGACTTATTTACATATTAAGTTTACTCAGGTCCTAGGAAGGAATCATTCTAGAAGGTGTTAGTTTTCATTAATTGTTATCTTATCTTTTCACCTGTAACACATGTGAACCTGCGTAGTTGAGATAAGTTGTATCATGTCATATGATAAAGATACTTGTCATAATCTTATGATATCTTTTCTATCACCTTGCCTATATAACCAAGGGGATTCTAATACATTTTATATATGATTGAATCATACAGATAAGAATGCATTTTATTCTTGTCACATTATATTATCTCTCTTTTTGCTTTCTATTTGGCCTCAAGATCTTGGCAACCATAGATAATTCTAACCCATGATACATGACTCATTGTGGATCTTGGGTTTTCTAACTCTTTCACTTCTAGTGTTGGCACTAGTCAACCCACTATGGACTATACCCTTGACACTTCATTTCCTATGACCTTGTTACCAAGAACTAATGTTACTAATGTTAAATCAATGGTTTCTAATGTCCCTCAATATAACCTTAGAAGAATGCATGGAGATTTAGAGAAATTGAAAAACTTTGTAATTTTTGAATACATCGTTGATAATGTGGTTCTTATCATTGATAACATGAGGAGAATAATTTATAATAAACTAGGAATAGCGGTTGTGCATAACTTAAACCACATCATTACTAACAATTTCCCTATAATAAATAGTTGTGCTCAAGATTTGGGGTATACAAAAATTTAAGGTGTAAATTCAATTCCTTCTTCCACAACCGTAACCTCTATTTTGACATACACTAATCCAACTATTACTACAACAATACAACCTATTAGAAATTTCTATACTATCTTAGGTATTTCCACTGGTAACCCACATAGCTTTGTGCATTCAAATCTTATATCTGCTAAATAATCCCCCCTCATAAATTTATAAGTCACTTGTCCTCTAAACACATATACACCTCCACCTTATTCACCTCCATCTCACAACACAAACAATGATACCATTCTTAACCAAATCTTGTAAAATGTTTCATCCCTCCAACAACAAATTGCTACATTGAATCAGAATCAAAATGGCCAACCTTCACAATATGTTAAAAGAAACCCCTTATCCTTGGAGATATTGAGAAAACAAACTAAAAAGGTATAGAGATTTTTAGATTTGATAAATATGGTGAGAAAGGAGATCCTGTTAGCCATGTTTTGGCATACACAACTTTATGTAGTGACATCAATTTTTAGGATAAATTGTTTTCTACAATCTTCCGTAGATCCTTGAAAGACACTACCTTGGAATGGTTTTGTTCCTTACCAAATAATTCAGTACATTGATTTAATGAACTTATTGATGCCTTAATCATTTCCAAGTGTACATGGGTCCTTAGATGATCTTAGTAGATTTAAGGAGATGTAAGTGAAAAGATGATGAGAAGGTCACCAATTTTATCACTCACCATCGATTACTTTATTCATAAATCAAAATTAATATTTCTAATCTAGATCTTCAATAAATATTCATTGAGAATTTTCAAAATAAACTTCAAGATAAGATTGGTATGATGAAATTTACCTCCTTCACACACTTGTGTACTACCCTTCATGATTAAAAAGATACGATTAGTATTCATAAAGTGAAAACTACCTCTAGTTGTCTTGAATAATCTAAATCCATGCCTCATACCAACTATCAACCATTCAAGAAAAAATATAAGGTATTTTTACAACTTAATCCCCCTCAACTAACTCAACATATTAAAACCCAAGTGGTAGCTATAAAGATGAAAAATTCATACACATTTGGATATAGAAATAGATATTTTACACCTCTACCTGATACCCTTCATAACACCATGTTGCAGTTCTTAAACAAGAACTTAATTTCCTTACCTCCTGTTAGAGCTCCTAATCCTACTAGACATTTACCTCCAAACTATTGAAAATTTATTTTTCAATTTTCACTAAAAAATTGGGCATTATATGGAATATTGTAAGCATCTTAAACATATTTTTCAAGACCTCATTAATTATAATCATATTTAGATTGGTAGTCTTAATGATCAAGGTAATAAGTTTGTAGCCCCTCCTAACCAAAATTTATAATTTTTTGCTAATCCTATGCCAAATCATAACATTTTTCTTTGTCAAAGCTGGTGAAACTAAGAATGATGTGACTAATGTTGACATGTATAATGAAAAAATGAAAGACAATAAGGAAAATTTTATGGATAAGATAGTTGCAACCATTTAAGTTCAACCTCATAAGGGCCTAACCAAAATTCCCAGTTGAAAGCTTTTCAATCGAGCTACTTTCGGTTGAAACCACATGTTGGTGATTTTGCACCGACATGATGGCTCTCTTATATCTGAAAGGGTTTTGAATGAAATAGAATCGATTGGAAAGATTCCAGCCAGAAGTAGGAAAATAAAAATAAAAATGGTCTCGTTCATTTTTGCATGCTTGAGTGAAAGGTTTTCTGTGTGAAGTGGCTCGACCTAACATAGTGAAGGCTCAATATATATGTGAAGGAAACCTCCAACACCTCCAATATCTCAACATGGCCTCCCAGGTTCTCCTCCTAGTATTCTTTTGTGTATGGTGGGGCATTGACGTTTGTTGTTTGTGAAACTTTTTGCAAAATTTCTATATAGAATGGCCTGTGTTGGGTATTGGTTGTTGAATTCTTGGTCGATGTTCATTTTAGTAATTTCTTAGAAAGAAATGAATCATTTGTAAGTGTTTTAATTATGAACTAGGAATTTGGGGTTTTTTGTTTAGGGTTTTGTGTTAAAGGTTTGCATTTGTTAAAAAATGAAAAAAAAGCTCAATATCCAACCCATAATATGCATATTTTTCATATACATTGAATTTCATATAAATTAAACATAATATAGGGCCATTGCTCAATCCTTCCCAAAAATGTTGAAAAATATCACTTATCAATGATAGGGTTTCATTCTTAGCACTGAAAGCTAAGGAAGTGATGGCTATGATTATTCAAATAAACCCTAATACTACAAAACTAGCATTGAAATGTAGTATTTGTTAGCCTTACTTCTACCCCCCTTTCTTGATCAATGATAAGAGCAACAAACCCCAATCTTTAGATTAGAAACAACCTTGTTTTTGATAAAGGGTAAAACGGGTTTTACAGGGACCCAAAACCACAAAGTTTACAAAATAGAAAAAAGAACACCAAAGTTCCACCAAAAAAAAATAGCTGCTCGAGAAAAAACCAACAGCAACCAAGCAAAAAGGACTAGAAGGGTCAAGAAAGAAGGGATAGCAAAGAAAGAACACAGGAAGCCCTAGCCATTACTTTAGAGACCTAAGGACAGTCTCTATCTCCGCCTCCATATCTTGCATATCTTTAACCCCGTTTTTAAAGATTTGAACCATTTTCGGAGTAAGGGGGGCCTTGCACTTCAAGTTGGAATAGTTTCTTCTAGAAATGCCACCTTCTGTGTCTTGGATTTTATCTTCTGTATCTTCCAGATCAACCACCAGAGATCCCTGCTAGGCTTTGTCAAGCTTTTCAGTCATCGCATTAATAATTATAGCATTATGTCTTGCTATATAGTTGTTTTGTTCCACAACATTTCTGATGGTATTCCTTAAGCTCTCAGCATCGATATCAATGTTCCTGTTACTATCAGCCACTTCTTTCTTACCCATCTCAGCAATCTTAGCACCCATTTCCTCGATCTTACTTTGCAGGGCCCACTTTTTAATTTTCAGCTCATTGATTTCAGAGAAGGTCCAATCCAAGAGTTTAGAATGGGACTCAGAATTGGTTTTAGCAAGGTTGAGATAATCAAGAGAGGGCTCTTTTCCAGTGTTAACAGGGGAATTATCAACAATGTGTATATTCGACAAAGGGTCAGCACATCGCTTGAGATGTTGGTATTAGCTTCCTCCGACTCTGAGGAATCTTCGGTGTAAGAAACAAGGCTTTTAGCATGGGTTGTCTTGCCAACAGAGTTGATCTTAGGATGAGGACAGTCAAGCTTAGGCTCAACATGGATTAGAAATAACCTTGTTAGTATACCGTATATATATGAAATTAGTGGATATACCACCATCCTTCATACAAGAAATATTACAGGTAGAGGTGATTGAAAAAGGCATTTTGTTGTTGTCAAAATCTTGCAACCCTCCCAAAACAACCCTAAGCACCTAGTACCTATGTTAGCAGATCAACAAGATGGTTATTCATCCTTTAGGCACTTAATTCAAAGTTCCTTTGTTACTAAATCACACTCATCTCAGCCAAAGTGTAGCTATAAGTGGACCTTGCTACTTAAAACACTCCATACATGTCATACAAGTATTGGGAAAAACAAACATAGTGATCACATTTTAAACAAACCCAAAACAAATTGGGGGAAATTAGAAGAACAAGGAAATGAGCTAAACCTAGATTGAACAAATAAATTTTATACATATGATGTATTTGCAGAAAACACATATCTACAAAAGCTCATCACCAGTTAAAAAAAATTATACAAGCTAAAAGACATTCTAAATTTATTTATGTTCCAATCATATTTATAAAAATAAAATAATCACGCGGAGCTCGGCAAAACAATTTGAAAAACCTACAAAGACTTCAAAATAGTTTACAATTTCATAGTTCAATTTGACAAGTTCCACATCATGATTAATAAGCCTTAGTCTGGGGATATAATAGAATACAATTAGTATATTCATAGTAGAAATCCGATTGTTTTTGTTTATTACAGATATTTTCTTTCTTCTAGTTCAGAGAAAAAGATAAGTAGTTAACGCCAAGGCGATAAAAACAAAATCAATGAAATTCCAAACATGACAGGCAAGAACATGGCAACTTGGAAATTTGAAGCATAAGACACCCATTGGACAACCAAAACTATGAAATGTTTACTGGAATTACTTTCAAGATCCAATGATATTGTGATATTCCTCCATAGATATTTCTTAACTAAGGTATTGTGATATTGTTAGGGGCATTTTACCTTTTTCTTTACTCACCAATAGCTCAGTGTCCTCTAGATTGTCTTTTGCAACTATTAATGACCTGACACTTCCTCATATTTGTCTATCATCCATTTATCATGGAATCCTTCAAGGTAATTTCCTTGCATTAGTGATCATCTTCGAGCTATGTCATTTGATGCTCATGAATGTCACAATAACCTTATAAAATGCAAGATTTTTATGACTATTGTCCTAATTGTGAATCCTTCTCAATATAGAACTGTCTTTATTGTGAATCCCTATCAATATAGAACTTCCTTTCAGTTATTGTCCTCTAATATTTAATGCATGGTTTTTCTATTCTTCTTTGTATCTATAAACCAAAAATTGAAAACCTCAAGTTTCTAGTTCACTAGATGCACGTACATGTATGTATACATATGTGTATGTAAATGTGTGTACATATATGTTTATGTATGTACATATATGCACGTACATGTGTGTATGTGTGTACATATATGTGTGTGTACATGTATGTGTGTGTACATGTATGTATTTTTGTATTATAAATTTGTGTATTTGTGTATGCATGTACGTATGGATATATATGTATGTATGTCTATGTGTGTATGTACAAGTACATACATATATATGTGTATGTGTGTATGTATGATTATGTGTGTATGAATGTATGTATGCATATATATATACATACATGTGTACATGTGTGTATGTATGTACATGCATATGTGTATGTGTGTATGTATGTATGTATGTGCATACATATGTATGTATGTACATATATGTACATACATGTACATGCATGTATGAATACATGTGTATGTATATATGTATAAATACATGTACGTGTGCATGTACATATATATTTATGCATACATAAATTTGTATAAATATATATATATACATATATATGTCATCTACATTGTGTACATGTATATATATATATATGCATATGTATGTATGTACACATGTGTACATGTACACACATACACATATATGTACATACAGATGTATAGGAAAATAGGCAAGAGAGAAATTTAATAAGAAACTTTCCTTTGTACTTACCTTGTCCTTTGGCGTCTCTTTTCACAAACAGTGCTTCCAACTCTTTTATCTCTCTATCTTCATCTTCAATCAGTTTCATCTCATCTTAATACTTGAATGTCTTTTTATAACTTCTCCTAGATCATATCTCTATTATTTTCTTCCAGATACAATAGCTTTAAATTCATATTTTGTCTTAGGAATAGATTCACCATATTCACTCAGCTCAAAGGCAGTAAGCTTACCAATTAACATGTCTCTTGTCACATTGGTTATTGTCCTAAGCTCTTCAATAGAATTAGGTTTCAACTTGTAAGAGGTAGGAAATGATTTGTGCACTTTAGCTACAACCTCTTGTTCATCCAAGGTTCCACTGGCACATCTAATACCCATCACAATTTCATTCACTATTTGAATGAAAGTAGTAATATTGTCATCTTCACTCATTTTCAACAATTCATATTTCCCTTTCAAACTTTGTAGCTTAGAAATCTTCACATTAGCATTACCTTCATACAAGGTTTCCAACTTTTTTTAGATCTCATAAGCAATCTGTAGATCCATAAAATTCTTCATCTCAGAATCTATCAAAGAATTCAACAATGCTTCCTTAGCCCTCATCTTGTATTCAACTTCTTTGATCTCATTAGGAGTAGAGGGAACATTCAGAGGAACAACATATTTGTTCTTTGTAATATTCAAAAAGGGTTCACCAGTGCACTTCAAATGATGCTCCATTCTACCGTTTCACATAGTGTAGTTTGTACCATTGAATCTATGACTATCCTTCTTGTATGATGTCATCTCTCGGATCACCTCAAGCTATAAATATTTATTCTGAGGAACCTGCTCTGATACCAATTGTTGGAAAATCAAGGATAGACAACTAAGAGGGGGGTGAATCAATTGTCATAGATTATTCAAACTTATTAAAATTTACTCAAATTATTCTGAGATCTAATGAAAGAACATTAAGCACAAAAAATCACCACATCAGAAACACAAATAACACCAAGATTTTATATGTGGAAACCCTATTAGGGGAAAAACCACGTTTGATGTCAGTCCACAATATTATACCCTATTATAGAGATGAATAATGGGAATGCACATGCATTCAGGAACACTACCTAGAGGTCACTTCTCAAAGAAGACACATTGTCTTATAGAAAATATTCACATTAAGAACAACTGAAGAATTTGAACTAAGAAAATAGCATCTGCTAATGCCTAATTACAATTCTAGTTAGGCTCAGAAACACTTCTTATGAATACTTCGCTCAATCTTCTTCACACTCTGCTCTGCTTTCGAATGATTTGATCTTTATTCAAACATAACACTTATATTCTTTGCTTCACACACTTCACATATATCTCAAATGAAGAAATAATCGCTCTTATATATCCGCTACATGGAATTACATCAACAACTTTGTCGTCCAAAAATAAAATATTAGATGAATACAAACTGTTGGCCCAATTCATAAAAAATTATCAACGCGCACCAAGTGAAGTCAGCCACAACATAATAGAGACCCAAAATAACATCCTCGAACATGAAACATTCTCAAAGATTCTTCCTTGAAGATCTACAACACGCTTCAAACACCTTGTCTGCCAAGAACAGGAAAAACATGAACATGTAACAAAAAATCTCAAATTGCGAGAACAATGATCAATGCGGACATACAACATAGATATAATATGATCATCCAAAAACACTTCAGGAACATACACAACAACCCAAATTACCAGAATCACATTATTTTCTTCCATGAACACCATTTGCAGTAACAAAATAGCTATCAGAACATAGAAACTTATAACTTGCTCAAATCTTCATTGCGCAGCTCTGAAACTTTTGGAGTACAAACTATATAGGTTTGAAAATAAACCCTTTAATCCACAACTTATGAACACCAACATATTGAACTTTCCAACACTTTGACCTTCATTGCTTCACAAACAACCTCCAACATATTTATAATAATTTTCTCAATATCCTCAACATATACAACCTTCAAGACATCAATGCTAATAGTGTTGACATCAATGACAACCACAACATCCAACACATATCATTCTTTTAGATTCACCGTACCCATCCTTATGTAGAAAGTATATGCTCATAATCAATTATGTGATAACATTAAATTGACATGTAGGATCAACGAGAATGCGAGTCATGGTATTCCCATTGATATAAGTGAGAATTTACATAGGAGAGGGTTCTATATTATCATTCATTGAAAAATATGGTCAGGTAAAGGTTATAGTATGAGACCCACCCATAGGCTGCATAGATGGGATGGGAAGATGCATGAAAGAACCTATCTACTATGTACAATAGAAATGTATTTCTTTGAAGCCCTCAAGGGTTTAATAATTAGATAGTGACCTATTCTAGTCTTCACTTCACAATGTTTAGGGATTCTATGCCACTAGGGGTCAGAGGTTGGGTTGCAAGGCTAGGAACCCTACAATGCACACACCTACAACACACCTAGAACATGAGAAAAGACTCCTTCAACACTGAGAAACAAAATGAGAACAAATCATGTCAATTTCACCAAAATGTAGAGGAGGGGAAGCGACTTCTCAAGTCCCCAGGTCACGGGAGGGTCTAGAAAAATCAGCTGCCTTGATCTACCTCACACTAAAGGATTTTTTAAGATGAGTTTGATGTTTATGGAGGTGAAACGAAAGGATAATTGATCTGAATCTTTCCATCTATCAACCTAATAGGTTCAGGAAGTCCGTAGAGAAGGTTTCTAGAATCTAGATTGCAACTTAGGTAGCTCACTACCAGAGGACTCCAACACGGGTTATAAATGACAACACCACATGCTAGAATCATAGTTGGGCATTGAATTCCATAAAAATAGAGAACATAGAGTAAAATTGAAACTCAAAGAGAACCTACTACTAACCCAATAAGTGAAATTTGATATAATAATAGAAAAAAAAAATTAACTACACTACTGAAATAACAAGAAGAATAATTTAACTTGATAGATAGACTGATTAAGAATGAATTCAAGAAAAAGGATAGTAGAAATCAAACTTATAGTTAGTCCATCCTCTCACAAGCTCCACACTAATGAAGTACCTACACACACATAGATGAAAAAATGTTGGGGTTTTGTATAGAGTACTATTCCAGTCAGTCCCTCGCTTTGATTTTTCCACCTCCATGAACAACTAGTATAACAATGATAGAGAAATTAGATAAAGAAAGTATTGAAATGGAAGTTAGTATACACTATGCTTAATAACGATATTCTATGAAAGAACAAAATGATGCTAAGTGAATGAAATGTGGAACAACATCATATTCAACCACATGCACTTGAGGAAAATGGGAGGAGTGAGGTCATAAGCTTGGAGATGCCAAAAATGTCACAATGAGGAGAATAAAACCACCAAAGAGTCAACTTGGATCTGTAATGATGGTGAGAATGTTGAGAATGATCAAGTAGAATGCCTAGAATATCAATAAGTCTAAATAAGATGAATGAGATGAATGAATAGGCCATTTGAACATAAAATTATAAGTAAAGGATTTGTTCGAGGCCAGTCAAGGGCATAGAAATGTTAAAATTCATTGCCAATGGACAGTTGTAATTCCCTTGTAGATTCCAGAGGTAGGAATCATGTGAGGATGGAAACATGCCATAGACGTCCATATGTGCTAGCATTGATGACAAATTATCCTCCACTGACACTAAAAAAAACTAATAGGTGGATGGTAAATGAATGAGGGACATGGAATAGCATCATCAAATTTTATTGTTCTAAGGTAGGAGGTGCATAAATAGGGAATTTCCAAGGGGTGAAAATTTAAACTATTTCATTTTTCCCCCACTTTAGCAAGCATAAGTGTTAGTGAATGCATTGTATATTAGAGTAAAATTTTAGAAATGTATACCTAAATCATCAAGGAAGAATACCACAATCTGACACGCCCAAAAGAATAGGAAGAGGAGATGGCTCCACAAGTACTCAGTCCTGAGGAGAGTTCAAAAAAATGTGTCAGAGGTCCTAAGACCAAGGAAGGTGAACAAAAGGCTTTGTAGGTGATTGGTCCTGAGGGAGGCTAGATGTAAGAGGTATTGTAGAGTCTGATAGGCCCTTGTAGGTTCTTAATCTTGCAAGTCAATCTCACGGTCCTCATATCTCCAAGCTTGATTGAAAAAGTAGCTTCATAGGTCCTTCAAAGAAACATGCTAATCTATAGAAAAGAAATGTTAGATAACAAAAATCCATGCAAGAAAATAGAAAGTAAAAAAAAACTGTCAGCAATTGAAGGAGAAGCTTTCAAAGGGATCCCTCGGGAACCCTTCAAAAGAAAAGGGGTCCACTCAAGGAATTCTCTATTTGAAAGGTGAAGACATTTTTCATAAATTATTCTAGAATCAAGGAACTTTTGAAATATATGTTTCATCAAGGAATTTGAAAGGAAGAACACTCCCTTGCAAGGGAAAGTTTTAAGAATTCTTCATCAAAAAAATTACTCCCTTCTCATAGGAAAGTCTTTAGATTCTTTCTTTACGAATCAGTGTTGAAAGAAAACATCCACTAGGGGTCCTTGTTGAAGAATATAGTTTCTAAAAAACAAGAGATTTTCATTGAGGGATTCATTGGCCACCAAATGCACATTTTGAAAATTGAAGCAATATTGAAGCAATATGATAGCCCCCCTTAGGATGATGCATGCTAAACACAAATTCACATGACATCCTATGAAGAGAAATTAAAGTGATGTTGTGCCCCATGATACATGGCGATATGTAATCATGTTAATGTTGTCACACACATGACCGAAAATGCATAGGAACCACAACATCATGAAGAAAGAAAAAAAAAGAGAAAGATGCAAACAAAATGGAAGAAAAGATGAAGAAACAAGAGATAGGGCGATCTGATATTTTGAGGTCAGAGTTGCTTATAGATAATAAATAATAATATATATGAACTGTCATCAACCTCCTACTATATAAAACCATGTGAATAAATGTACTTGAAAACAAAAAATAAATTAAAAAATGGATCAACATTGAAGGGGGGCCTAAATGCCCCCAACACTTTGCATCATCCCCAATTGTCAAAAATCAAGGCACAATAGAGGAAGAATGATGTAATTGTCACGTCTCAAACTATGATGTTGCTTGCTTTGTCTTTATGTGGATTTGATATATGTCTGAATGTGTGTGGCAGAATGAATAATAAATAATATGGTGTTTTGAGAGATGAAATAAGAAAATACTTGTTTTAATTTTGAAAAAGTTGAAATATATTGAATATAGTTTTATTTTGAAAGTGATGAACAATAGAATAGTGTTATTTGTATTAATAAATTATATTAATTTTATTTGGATATTAATCTATTAATGGGTGCCTTAGGTTATTTGAGTTGCAGGTTGTTGAAGACCAAAGGTGTGGCTAAGGTAGAAGAGGTTAGCTTCCTTGTAGGGTAAAGGAGGAACGGTTCTCTCACACACACACACAAGCACATAGAATCATGTAAATGCATTTAGTATTTAATTTAGTTGACTATTTTTACTGTTCATAATTATAAAATGTTTAATTAAATTAATTTGTACTAAAATAAAAGTGCAATGAAAAAAAAAAAATTAATTATAATCTAATTATAGATTTCATTTTACAAATAAAGGATAATGCTTTGTTATTTAGAAGAATTATTTTATTTGCAATTGAATGATATTTCTTTAATATTTATTTGGAATAAATATTTAAATTGCAATTAAAATGGTATTTCTTTAATATTTGTTGAGGATAAATATTTTTTATTTATTTAAAAGATTAGGTTATTGGAAAATTTGGGGAAAAAACTTTAAATGAGGGAAAAAGAATAATGGAAATGCACACAAAAGTTTTCATAATATTTCTCTTTCTCTACAAAAAAGATAACTAAAATGGGTGTTGGGGAGAGGGTTTTTGAGGCACAGTAAGTTAAAAATGGTGGAAAGAAGTGGAGAAACACAATATAGGGAAAAATAAGAAGAAAGGGAAAATATACAGAAAGAGATTTCTAGCAAATCAAGAACGGAAAAAAGAGAGGAAACAAGAAGAGGAAACCCATATGGAAAGAAATTTTCAAGTTTACAATTCTTTTCCAATGCATTTCAATTTAAAAAGGCTTAATTAGATGATTGTCTGTGGAAAGATTCAATTCTTCCTTGAAACCCTTTTGAATGTCATATGAAAATTTAGCTTAGTGTTTTAATTTTCTATTTAATGTATGTGATTCAACATCATTGTTGTACAAATTTGTATTTTCTTATTCTCTATAAAATTTATCATGAAAAATAAATAAATCATTCTTAATGAAGTCATGAATTTGTGTTGTTATCAGTAATTCAAATATTATCATATATATATATATATATATATATATACATATATATATATTATGTTGAAGTATTTAATATATATATATGATACCACAATATATATATCTAAATATCTAAATGGATAAATAATACCTTGTATTGGAATTGAAATCAAGCAAGTATCAGTTGAATCACTATTTGTATTCATTGTGGCTGAAATAATTTAGGAAATAGGTGAATATTGGATGATTGGGAAGGTTGTGTTGTGGAGGAAGCCCCCCCTCCACAAGTCATGGCCTGTGGAGAGGGCACTACCTCCATAAGCAGTGCACCCAATAGGCAACACCCATACCAATATGTGTGCTATTTGATTTTCTATTAAGACATTACCTTGCCTAAAACATGCACAACCAATATCTTTCAATTTGGGTATTTTAATATATGAAAATAAATATATACATATAAGTATATATATGTACATATATATATATATATATATATATATTTATATATAATTACCACTACGTGTTTTAATAATTTATATGTGGCTAATAAGTTCTTCAATCTGATCAATTATTTACTTTTGTTGATAATATCTACAACTTTTGAATATGTAGTATGGAATGAGCTCTACTAGGGTTTTATGTTTTATGCAGTCACCCTTGGCCCCTCTTGCGTCACACTATGCCTTTTGCACAGGAATTTTCCTCCCTTATTGAGTACAGTCACATTAACAACAGTTTTAGCGGTTTAATATGCCTTCAACCGACATTAACCCAGCAATTCATGTTGGTATTAGTTGTTCGTCGACGCAACTCAGTGGCTCCTCCTCCGAAAAAACATCCTCAGAAATTTGTTCCAAAAGTATTTCACGAGGTAAGAATTTTGATGCCCCTACTAATGTTGTTTTTCCTTTACCTGATTTTGACTCTACTTTTCAATGGCTCAACAACACACCCTTGTGGGTTATTTTCTTGGGAGGACTCCCCCTGAACATGTTCCAAAAGAATGGGTCAACAAGGCTTGGGCCCCTCATAGGGTCCGCCTTTATATTGTCCAGAACTTGACTAAAGTTTTTTTCCTTGTTCCGCTTCGCAGAAGTTAATCATGTCCAAGCCATTTTAGGGCATGGGCCCTAGTATGTTAGGTCTTCCTTGTTGGTATTCCAAGCATGGACCTGAGATTTATCTATCTTAGATGATGCTAAAATGTAGGTCCCAGTCTGGATTGAGTTTCTCGATCTACCTTTACCATGTGTGCCCTTCCTGCACCACATTATTTCTTCTCTGGGAAGGGTTGTTTGTATCGAACCTGACAAGTTCTTCCAAGCTCGACCACAAAAGTGCATTTGTGTGGAAGTTGATCTATCCAAGGACTTGAAAGAGCCTCTAGATATTCAAATTGGTGCTATTATGCATAACCAGAAAGTCACGTACTTCAATCTACCCAACACATGCTATCGGTGCCAGTCAGCTGACCATAAGACCAAGGACTTCCCTTTGATAGTTTCACATAATGATCACCATCACGAGATGTTGAAAAGCCTCGCTAGATGGAGCCTTCTGCTAAGGTGGATTCAAAGTGGACAACGGTTACAAACCAACAAAACAAGCCAATTAGTTCTAGGTCAGCGCCCAAGGCCCCTGAACCATCTAAAAATGTTTCAAACCCTTCTGAAAAGGGGACATTTGCTCCTTCTGGAGTTATTACTGCGTTAGTACAACCTAGGCCAAAGGCAACGCCTCAACTTGTGGTTGTTATGTGCACTCAACCTACTATTCCTCCCACAATGGGGGATCAACGGCGGTCCTCTAGTCCATCTCCACCGCCGGGAGAAGGAGAATATGTATCAGAAAAATGGAGGCATTCGCCGCCTATTCAGATTGGCTTAGTTCCATAAGATTTTTTGAAGAATATTTTCTCTTCCCTGATTGAGGAGGAACTAGGTTCCGAAAACATGGAGGAGTTTCATCCATGAATTTTCTTTCATGGAATGTTTGAGGTCTAACTAACCTCTCCAAAAAGTATTTTGTTAGGGATACTTTACAAAAATACTCAAGAATTGAAGTGATTTGTCTCTAGGAAGTTAAAATTTCAAGATTTTTACTTGCCTCGGTTGGCTGTACTATTTGGCCAGCCAGTATTATGTTTTGTACTTTGCATGAAGTTGGGCATGGTGGAGTTGCCACTCTTTTGTCCTCCTGGTTGCACTCTTGTGTTGTGGATAATGGGACTAATCCTTACCAGCAGGTCATCTGGGTTCTTCTCAATATTGATAACCATTCCTTTGAGGTTGTCAATGTCTATGCCTTCAGTGATGCTGGGGAGTGCTCTTTTCTTTGGCGTTGGCTTGTTGATTCTTTTCCATTCTCCACCTAGTTTCTCTGTGGGGATTTACAATATGGTTGAGATGGCACCTTACCCTTCCGTTGGGCTACTGGTGAAAGGGAGGCATGGTTTTACATAAGTAGTAAATTGGGGCTTTTTGATCCCAATGTTGGTTTTCATCATTCTCATTCCCTCTAGCACACTTGGTGTAACTACAAGGCCAGTTCTGATAGAGTATTTAAATGCCTTGATCGTGCCATGATCTCAGCTCAATATTTCTTTTCTTTTGCTAGCTCTACCTTGCTAGTGAAGTCGTTAGTGGATGTGACTTTGTTTGATCACTTCCCAATTCATTTTCAAATTGAAGGGACTTCTTGCCAGCCCTGCACGTGTAAGACTCAATTATTTCTTTACATGTCTCTTCTCTGTCACAAGCCCACTCTGGCCCACATTCATGGAGTGTGGAATTTAGAGTGCATACCGGCTGGCCAAATAGGTTTGATTACCTGGTGGAATGATGCCATCATTCGTACTGCTCATTTCTTTTTCATTTATGAGTGCCAGTTGGCTATCTTTTGTGAGCGATCATATGAGGCTAACACTAATAACTTGCGTACAGCTATGGAGGCTCTGGCAGCAACCCCCTTTTCCCCATCACATCAAGTCAGGGTGGTGGAATTAAGACACAAGAAGCAAGTGGCTAATGATTATGCTGCTAGAGGAGCGCAAATCAAAGCTCGGCTTCAATGGCTTAAGATCGGTGATCATGCCTCCAAATAATTTTTTTTGAAACTTCATGCCATGTACTCATCCCCAGGCATCAAAAAAATTAAGAATGGCACTCGGGTTCTCTCAGAGCTTCCCAAAATTCTCTAGGATTTTGTGTCCCATTATGAACAGGTGTTCACTACATAGGATTCCATGCCTATATGACAACAAGCTCTTTAGGAATACCTTGTTGTGCCCAATAGGCTTTCTTCAACCTAGATCAATTTTTGTGATCAATTGTTAACAATTGATGATCTCAAGGAACTCATTTTTTCTATGGTCAATGATAATGCTCCTGTGATTGATGGCTTCCCTTGTGAATTTTACAAAGCTCTTTGGGATTGTGTTGGGAGCGATTTGCATCATGTCTATCTTGAAGCTTTTCATACCAATTCTCTAGGAAATTTAATAAACAAGGGCAATATAAAATTCATACCTAGCCTAGGGATCCAGAGAATATTTGCAACTGGAGGCCTATCACACTTCTCAATGTCTCCTACAAGATCATTGCCAAAGCCTTGAATTTGAAAATCCACCATCGCTTGCCTCAAGTTGTGCGCCTTGAGCAGACTGGTTTCATCAACTCTAGGTTTATTCTAGATAATATCATTGTTGTTTGGGAAGGCATGGAGTGGGTCTAGTGTTCCAACCAGAAATTTGTGTTCATCAAAATTTATTTTTCTAAAGCCTATGATCGCATCGAATTGCCTTTCATTCTTGCGATGTTGCAAGCCTTGGGGTTTGGGCCCCACTTCATCTAGTTTGTTTCGATTTTGTTTGTTGATGCTTCAGCTTGCATCACCATTAATGGTCGCCAGTCTTATGCCTTTGGTATTTTCTGTTCCATTCATCAAGGGTGTCCTCTCGCCCCTTCTTTTTATGTTCTTGCTGCTAAAGGCTTTGGTTACCTGTTAGCCCATGTTATTTCTCAGAAGCATGTCAAAGGGATTCTTCTCCCAAATTTGAAGGAGCAGCTTGTCAATGGCCACTTTCTGGATGACTCCTTTCTCACTCTTTGAAGGAAGAGGAATCTATCATTGTTTCCCTTGACTGTCTTAACACTTTTTGCCTTGCCTCTAGCTCTTCCATCCAATGGCACAAGACGTTATGCTACAAAAAAATTGTGTTACACACCCCTGCATGGTTTCAAACCTATAATTGGAACTAGATTGGGCAAGGATAGATTTTTTGCTTTTAGGGCATTCCTTTTGCCTTCCAGGCTTCCCCTAGGGAGCTTTGGCAGGTCGTGCTCTCTAGAGTTGAGCAGAAGCTTGCTTACTGGATTAACAAGCCTCTTTCTTTGGCCAGTAAGTTCTAGGCATGTTCTAAAATTTTGGCAGCTAGAAATGTTTATTATTCTTCCTATTGGGCTCCCTCCAAAGCCACTTACAAAAGGCTTGAAACATTGTTGCAAGATTTCTTATGGGCTTCTTCTGAAACCCATAAGGGTTTCCATCATGTTGCTTGGGAGTTCTATTGTCTCCCTGGGGATTTTGGAGGGCTTGGGTTCCTCTCCACTCAATGGTAGAGGACTGCTCTTTGTGTCAAATGGATTCTTTGGGCCCGTACGAGAGAGGAAGCCTAGAAGATTCTCCTGAGCAACTGCATCCAGTCTAGATTTCCTACTCACAGACCCACCTGGAAAGGAATAGGCTTCCAAACACTCCTGGATATGAGAGAGCATGTTCAAATTGTCGAAACTTTTGTGGCCAAAACCATTTGGTAGGCCTGGGAGGTTGTCAAGCCTTGGCTCCGATGGGCTAGAGCTAGCTTTCACGACGAGTTTTTGATCAATCAACAGAAGCTCTGGTGGTCTCCCCTTCTTGCTCAAAATGTCCAGCCTCTGGCCAGGTCACCTTGGCTCAAAGCCTTCAGATTTCACAAAAAGGTCATTTGAACCTTGTAGCAACTCATTCACCAGCCCACTATGCATCTTATGCAGTGAGATGCTTTTAAATCCCAACACATACTTCAAAACCAAGACCATGCCACCTTTGACAAGCTGGTGAATGCCATTCTAGCTGAGATGCCCCATAAAGTGGGCATTCATGGCCATAAAGCCTTGGTGGAAGGATTGGAAATGGTTCCGAGACACTCCTCTTAGGAGCTACAAGCCACGACTTGGCTATAGGTGGTTTTAACCCCATTTTCCTATGATCAACAGTTTAAACCAGAGGTGGTTGCTTACTTCCTTTGCTCATGTCTGGCGGAGATGATTTGATGTCATTTTGTCTGCAAGTGTTAATCCCAAGTTGGCCCACTTTGCTTGGTGTATTATTTTCCAAGGCTTTCCTATGGGATCTCGGCTTATTCACTTGGGGGTCCAAGGCCCTCGTTGCCCTTTTTGTGGGCAACCAGAAAGCTTCAAGCATATTTTTTGGTTTTTGCCCAGAGTTAAAAAACTCTTGACCTCGATACATGATTTTTTGTAGCCTTTCCAGTCGGAACCCTTTTCCTGGCATATGGCTCTACTTGGGGATCCACCATGGATGCATATTAAATTCACTCTATTTTGGCACACTTTCAGGGTTTAAATCCTCTTCAGCATCTGGAAAGACATAAATTCTTGCATCTTTGCTCATTCTCAATTAGATGTTAATGTTTCTCTCTATGCCAAAGCAATTATTTGTTAGATAATGTTCTTTTACAGATTCAAGTGCAAGCTAATAAAATTGCATTGGAAGTGGCTCACGCTCAGGTCCTCCTGGACCACTAGGGTAATGCCCCGTGTGTTGTGGCTTGGGCCCCTGATTCACCCTCTCGGGGCCGACAGCGGAGTGGCTCTGCTCGCCCTCGATCTTAGCACCTTGCTTGGCAGGACTCTCTCCCTCATCAACATGCCCACTCTCCTCCACCATGGGTTGCTCAGGGGTGGCCTTCTAGTGCTACGACTGGGAGTGATGGTGGTAGTTTTGGGTGACCCTATGATACTATGCCTACTTCTGGCTCTAGCTGGCCTGCCAGTGGTAAAAGTTTTCCATAGTTGGCTCTTGCAATCTCGCCCCGGTGCAAGGAAGAAGATAAAAATAAAGATAAAGTTGATGATGGTTGGGGTGCTCCTCCTGATGTCACTCCATACCCCGCTAATGTATGGGGGAAAAACATGGATGATAGAGACCCCCAAGGCTCTGTTGGCACTACTTTGGCCTCTTAATGACCTGTTTGTTTAATTTTTTCTTTCATGCTTTTAGACTTCTAGGATTGGCCCATGTGATCTGATATTTTTTTTTTTTGGGCTTTACCCATGTGACTATCGGGGTGTGCCTTCTTACCACCTGCCCCTTTTTTGTGAATATGTATTCTTATCTTTAAATTAATATAGATATCTTCCTATTCATCAAAAGAAAAAATGTAATATGAATAAATATATATATGCATATATACAATTTTGTATATGAGAGTTAAATTTGAAAAAAATAGATATTAAAATCTGACTTGGAATGATAAATATTTATGTTTTAAGTTGATATATTTTTGAATTAGATTGATTTACTTCTGAATACATGTATGAATATGTATATATATATATATATATATATATATATATATATATATACACATGCGAATATGACTATAGGTAAGCTTTACTTCCTAAAATGTATATATTTATGATTGGAGAGTATTTTTTTCAAATTTATACAAATCCATTATATTTAGATTAAATCATTTAAATTGGAAACAGAGTATTGGATACTTTCAAAGAAAAGAGAAATTGTTCTTATAATTGTTTTTATCCATTGGTGTGTAGTGGAATGATTAAAATAGGTTCTTGGTGAAATGTAAAACCAGATGTAAAATTTATCTTCTTGTGAATTAATTTCTTATGAAATCAAATAGCGAACTTTGGAAATATAATGTTTTTTTTAAAGAATGCTTGAATTTGTTAATGTTTGAACTGTATGAAACTTATGTTAAACTATGCATTATTTACACAGGTTTATGAGAAAATTTTAAGATAGGATGTTGAATGTGGGCTCCCAGAGATGGTAGTTAACCTTTTCTTAACTACCATTTATTTTTGAATTCTTGGCCAAGCAATGTACTAGTGAAATAGATGGATAAAAAGCCTAGAATTTTATGTTATATATGTCTTTTCCACATCCTTCATCCACAAAATATGTTGTTCTTGTATAGGAATGCATAGAGGCATCAGGCTTGAATCGAGAGTTCCCTCTTGCTAGATATTATTTTCTAGGCTCCTCGTGCAGGGTCGGGGTTTTCTTCGAGTTAGGAATAAACCCAGGGAAGTCATGTGCTTCATAGTTGGGTGGAAAAGGAATCTTAACCTCACTGTTGGCCTCAATGCAAGAAGAAAAATTATGTCATGGCTGATGAGTATCAGAGGTTCTTTATGCTTTGGATGCACTTCTTATATTACTTTTGTATTGCTTGCATAACAAATTTGTAAAATTTAATTCTACTTCATGGATGTAATTATTGATGTAAAAATGTTTATGTATCATTGAAAAAGATCAATTCTAACACCATTTTTGGTTTATGTAAATGTAAATCATTATTGAAATTTCCTTTGAAAATTTATGGATATTTAATGTTAATCATGTATCACTTTTTCTTTATTTGGAATGCGCGTTGTACGTGAAAATATTTTATTTGGTATGTGAGTTTTTTGAGCTATACATTTTGGTATTAGAGCATCTATTTTAAACTCTAGGACCTATGCCTAATTACACTTAATGATATTTTTTCCAGAGTGATTTTGATGGATGTTGGGACCTATCATTGTGGAGGAGGATCCTGTGGTGATATGAATGATAGGTTGGATAAGATCTTAGTGTTGTTGAGTCAACAAGAGGCCAAGATTGATAGCCTAGAACAAGAAAGGTGAACAGGTCAACCAAGGCCAAACTCTAGTAGAAATTAAGGTAATACAAATGGAGAATAGCCTTAGACTGAAGGAAACTCAAGTAAGTGAGGAAAGGTAGCTGAAGAGTTGGGCAAGGACCTCAAAAAGGTCACCCCACCAAAATTTGATGGACAAAAATTTGGGGACAGGGTAGAAGCATGGATGATTGAGATGGAGAATTATTTTTCCCTAAAAAATTGTCCAATGAGACTAAGGTTGAATGGGGATCGTATCATCTCACTGGTGAAGCTACCACCTGTTGGGATAATGAAAAGACTGAGAAGTAATTTTTGCATGGCAAGGTGACGTGGGAACAATTTTTGTAGTTGTTCAGGAAAAGGTGGCTACCATAGTCATATTTTGACAAAAAGATGACTGACTTCTAGAATCTCACTCAAGGGGGAATGACAATAACAGTATTTGGAAAAAAAATCCCACTTGCTCAAATACATACCCCAATACTAGTATGATGAGATTTTCAAGGTTTGTAAATTCATTCAGGGGCTGAGGCCTCAAATTGGAGCTAAAGTGGACATTCATAATCCTTCCACCATGGATGAGGCTTTTGAGAAAGAAACCAACCAAGAATAGAAGTTACAACAAGTTGAAAATTATAAGAGGACTAGAGATGCCAAGTATGGTAACATGAAATCTCAAGGAAACAGTCAAAATAACAATAATCAAAATCAATATAGTCAGAGCAATAATAATAATAGGCAGATCAAGAATCTGAAGAGGGGTAATAATTTTGAGGACTGCAATGACGGAAATCAAAACAATAATAAGAGGTAAAATTATAATAACAACAACAATAACAGGAGCGATGCTTCTAACAGACCCAAATTACCCCTAGGAGGTTTTTATACATGCGACGGTGAGCACTATGCTAGTGTGTGTCCTCAGAGTGAACAATCCGAAGAACAAGAATCAACATCACATCCATGCAGTGATTGATAATTGCCAAAATGATTACCACGCTACACCAATCTAGCTTTTGGATAAGATTTTTGGATGCCCTATTTCTATCTTAATTGATACCGAAGCCACTGAGTGCTTTGTATATCCCCATGTTATTTCTAGATTATCTGTTAAGCTAGGAAGGTTCAATATGGAAATCGGGTAGAGAGAATAGTAGAGCAATGCCTAGACTACAACGAAATTGAACTTCCTAGCCTTGGGATGTAGGTCAATTTGTATGTACAACCTCTGGGGTCATATGACGTAATCTTGGGAATAAATTCTCTTACTGAACATAAGGCCCTCATGGATTGTGAAGAAAAAATAGTGATGTGTTTTGATGACCAGGGTACAACCTTATTGAGATTCATGGTTTAAAAATGCCTTTAGAACTCAAGCATATCTCTATCATGTAGCTAAAGAAGGTTAGCAGAAAAGGGTACACTATCTATGTAGTAAATTTCATGGATCGCGACAAGTCAGAGTCATGAGCTAATGACCATCCTATTCTGAAGGAATTTCAAGATGTTGTTCCTCATCAACTGACTCAACTACCACCGAAGCAGGTATTTTATTTCTCAATAAAATTGATACCTAGAGTTGAGCCTCGGTCTAAGGTAGGATACATGATGAACACTATCAAATTGCGTGAGATGAAGGCCCAATTACAAGAGTTGATCAACCACGGTTTTATAAGGCCAAGTGTGTCTCCATGGGGAGCACGTGTCATATTTTTGAAGAAGGATAGGACCTTAAGGTTGTGTATTGATTATAGAATGTTGAACAAGGTTACCATTAAAAGTAAATATCTGCTACCTAGGATTGATGATCTATTCGATCAGATGAAGGGGGCTAAGGTAATCTCAAAGATTGATTTGAGGTTCGGATACCATCAACTGAGGATAAAAGATGAATATATTTTCAAATATTATTTCAATATGAGATACAAGCACTATGAGTTTACGGTGTTACCATTTGGGCTAACTAATTCTCGTGCAACTTTTATGAATTTTAATGAACAACATCTTTCAAGACTACCTGGATGACTTTATCCTAGTTATCCTGGATGATATCCTAATATATTCTAAATTAGAGGAAGATCATGAAAAACATCTAAGGATAGTGTTGCAATGTTTGATGGATCATAAGCTCTATGGGAAGATTCCTAAATGCACTTTCTACCAAACTAAAGTGCACTATTTGGGAAAATTTATTTTAGCTAATGGGATAGCAATGGACCTAGATAAGATTAAGGCAATCATGGAGTGGCCAACACCACAATTTTTTTTTGAAGTTTATCTGATTTTTATGGGACTTGCTAACTACTATCTAGGAAGTTTTTCAAGGGGTTCTCAAGAATCACATCACCCATCACCACACTCCAAAGGAAATGAAATAAATTTGAATGGAGTGATAAGTGTGAAAATGATTTCTAGTTCCTGAATGAGAAAATTACTTTTGCACCTATCTTCATTTTGTCAAATCTAAATGGGCACTTCATAGTGATAACAAATTCTTCAGGAGAAGGTGTAGTAGCAGTCCTTATGCAAGATAAACAAGTGGTGGAATACGAATCAAGGAAATTGAAACAACATGACTTGAACTATGAACCACACAATTTGGAGTTGGTTTCCATAGTGCAAGCTCTTCAAATATAGAGGCACTACATTTTGGGGAAGCCTTTTGAACTGAAAATAGATCATTCAGGAATGTAGTATATCTTTACTCAACCCAACTTGAATGGTTGTCAAAGATGATGGTTGTAGTTTTTTAGTGAGTATGACTTTGGCATTGAATATATAAAAGGACAAGAAAATAGAGTAGCAAATGCTCTAAGTAGGAGGAGACATCTTGCAACTATGGTCACCATAAGCTCAACTTTTAGGAAACAAGTGATTCAGGTTTTGTTAGGAGATGAGCATCATGATAGGGTGAAACAATCCTTAGAGTGGGATCCTTTGGATCATAGATATGATGGATATATGTTTGAGACTAATGGACTCTTGATGTACCATGGACGGATGTATATGCCTAACTTTGTAGCATTGAAGGAGCTAATGCTAGAAGAATTTTATAATGCATCGTATTTAGGGAACCTCGGTGTGACAAAAATGGTAGAGGGACTCGGAACATTGTATTTATGGCCAAGACTTAAGAGAGATGTTATTTATTTTGTGTCCTAATGTCTGGAATTCCAACGAGTTAAGGTTGAGCATGCGCATCTTGGGGGATTTCTATATCCACATAGAGTGCCAAAGTATAAATGGGAGGTGATCACTATGGATTTTATTTAGGGGTTTCCTATGACCAAGAACTGACATTATGTCATCTTGGTTGTGGTATATAAATTGAAAAAATTAGCTCACTTCATTCCTAGGAATATTAAGGATGGATCCATGGTTTTAGTGAAGATTTTTGTGCAGGAGATTTCCTTGTTGCACGGAGTGCTAGAGACGATCATCTAAGATTGTGACACTCAAATGACTTATAGATTCTAGACTACATTGAATTCTTCTTTTAGAACCAAATTGAACTTTAGCTCAGCTTATCATCCTCAGAGTGACTGTCAAATTGAGACTGTAAATCAAGTAGTAGAGTCTCTCCTCAAGATGTACTATATGGAACAACATAAGTGGGAGGAGTACCTACCTTTAGTGGAGTTCTCATATAATACCTCCTATCATGCCTTCTTAGGAATGAAGTTTTTTGAGGCTTTGTATGGCTGAAAATGTCATACACCTATCAGTTGTGATAGGGTGGAAGATAGGATTGTTATTGGGACTAAGATGTTGAGAGAGATGGAGGATTAGATGAAGCTAATCAAGGAAAAGTTGAAACAAGATTTAGATCATCAGAAATTTTTTCTTGATAGGAATAAAACATTTAGATAGTTCTCAATGGGAGATAAGGTCTTCCTGAGGGTTTGGTCATAGAACAGTTCAATCTCATTCAACAAGAGCTCTAAGATTTCCCCTAGATATGTTGGGCCTTTTGAGGTTTTGGAAGTTATTAATCCAGTTGCATATAGCCTTTCTTGAGCACCGACTCTATCCTGTATACATAATGTCTTCCATGTTTATGTCCTTAAGCCATACCATCCGGATGTTACTCATATTCTTGACTGGCATGGATTGTAGGTGCATGATCTAGTGGTGGTGCTAGTGGAGCCCATCAAGATTTTGGAAAGACACAACGTTAAGTTGTGGAACCGAGATGTGGTGTAGTATAGGGTCTAGTGGAACTAGTATTCATTGGATAGTGCCACATGGGATAATGCAAAGGATATTGATTGATCCTTTCCGCATTTGAGATTCTATCATACTTTTTGTTTCTTGCATATTATGAGTTATGATACACTAAATGCTTAAGCCTCCTTTGTGTGCATGTTTTGTAATCAGACATCAGAATGATATCTCTTCCAAGTGGGGAAGGATGTCGCATTTCAAATTATGATGTTGCTTTATTTTTTATTTATGTGGATTTGATATATAACTGAATGTGTGTGGTAGAATGAATAATAAATAATATGGCATTTTGAGAGATGAAATAAGAAAATGTTTTTTTTTTAAATTTTGAAAAAGTTGAAATTTATTTAATATAGTTTTACTTTGAAAGTAATGCAAAATAAAATATTTTTATTTGGATTAATGTATTATATTACTTTGATTGATATTTTATCTGGATACTAATCTATTAATAGGTTCTTGAGGTTATTTGAGTTGCAGGTTGTCAAAGACCAAGGGTGTGGCTAAGGTAGAAGAGGTTAGCTTCCTAGTAGGGTAAAGGAGGAACGGTTCTCTTGCAAACACATGAGCACCTAGAATCATGTACATTCATTTAGTATTTAATTTAGTTGACTGTTTTTATTGTTCATAAATTTACAATGTTTAATTAAATTAATTTGTAGTGAAATAAAAGTTAAATGAAACAAAAAGAATGAATTATAGATTTAATTATATATTTCATTTTGCAAATAAAGGATAATGATTTGTTATTTAGAATAATAATTTTATTTGCAATTGAATGATATTTCCTTACTATTTATTTGGAATAAATATTTAAATTGCAATTAAAATGGTATTTCTTTAATATTTGGTGAGGATAAATATTGTGCATGGAAATAAATCTTATTTTTTTATTTTAAATATTAGGTTATTGGAAAATTTTGGGAAAAATATTTAAAAGAGGGAAAAAAAATAACAAATAAACCACAATAGTTTTCATAATATTTCTCTTTCTCTACAAAAATGATAACTAAAAATGGGTGCCGGGGAGAGGGGTTTTGAAGCACAATAAGTTAAAAACGGTGGAAAGAAGAGGAGAAACACAATATAGGGAAAGAAGAGAAGAAGAGGAAATCTACAAAAAGAGATTTCTAGCAAATCAAGAACCAAAAAAAGAGAGGAAACAAGAACATGAAACTCATACAGGAAGTGATTTCTAGGAAAAAAGGTGTAATTAGATGATTGTCTGTGGAAAGATTCAATTCTCCATTGAAACCCTTTTGAATGTAAATTGAAAATTTAGCTTAGTGTTTTAATGTTCCATTTGTTGTATGTGATTCAAAATCATGGCTATACAAATCTGTATTTTCTAATTCTCTATAGAATATACATATATATGTATACATCTAGCTATATATATATATATATATATATATATGTATATTTTATATTACCCTATTGCTGCAAATTGTATCATGTATAGAAAAAATTTCATTCTTAATGAAGTCATAAATTGTTGTTGTTATCAGTAATCCAAATATTATCATATATATATTATGATGAAGTATTTAATATATATATATATATATGATACCACAATATATATATATATCTAAATATTTGAATGGATAAATAATATCATGTATTAGAATCAAAATCAGGCAAGTATCAGTTGAATCACTATTTGTATTAGTTGTCGTTGAAATAATTTAGGAAATAGTTTAATATTGGTTGATTGGGAGGGTTGTATTGTGGAGGAAGTTGTGACTTCATAGGTTGCGGCCTATGGAGAGGGTGCTACCCCCACAAGCAACACCCATACCAATATGTGTTCTATTCGATTTTCTATTAAGACATTACCATTCCTAAAACATGTGTTGCCAGTATCTTTTGATTTGGGTATTTTAATATATGAAAATAAATATATACATATAAGTATATATATTTACATATATATATATATATATATATAATTACCAGAGTGTGTTTTAATAATTTATATGTGGCTGATAATTTCTTCAATCTAGTCAATTATTTACTTTCATTGATAATATGGTTTTGAATATGTAATATGAATATATATATATGCATATATACATTTGTGTATATGAGCGAGTTTTAAATTAAAAAAGAATAGATATTAAAATCTCACTTGGAATGATAAATATTTCTATTTTAAGTTGATATATTTCTATATTAGATTGATTTACTTCTAAATATTTTTATAAATATGTATATATATATATATGAGTATAGATATATATACACATACACAAATATGAGTATGGGCAATCTTTACTTCCTAAAATGTATATATTTCTAATTGGAGAGTATTTATTTCAAATTTATACAAATCCATTATTTTTAGATTAAACCATTTAAATTGGAAACAAAGTATTGGATACTTTGAAAGCAAGTAGAAAAGAGAACATGTGCTGATAATTTGTTTTATCCATTTGTGTGTAGCGTATGTGCAGGATCATCATGGAAAAAATAGGCCCTTAACCGGCAAAAAATTCAGAAAAATCAGAGTTAGACAACTTGACATAAAAATGTGAATAAGTTATCTATATTATTTCAAAAATATGTAAGAATAGAATTTTTAGAAAATTAAATCTAGTTTCTAAATTAGTAGGTTTATTTATAAAAAAATCAAATCTATTTGGTGAAAATTTGAAATTTCAATATAGTAGTAATTAAATTTCAAGGAAAAAATAAGAAGTAGGTGTCTATCTGACCACCCTAACCACATTAAAATGATAATTATTTTCTATAATATTTTAGATATAAGTAGAGGACTCATGTCGTGATGTGATGCATATTTTGTTGTAATTTTTCTCCAAGTAAATAGTTAATTATATTTTCTTCATGACAACTTTTAAAAAATATAAAGACTCGTATGTCTGACCACCTTAACTTGGTAAAAACTTCATGAAATTCATTTTTTTATTTTTTAATATTATAGTATGCAAAGCATAGAATGTGACACATGTTTTGGATTCAAAAAATATGATACCGTTTGAAAGCTATAGATGTTTTTCAATTAGCTTAAAAATCAAGACTTTAGTCATAATTCAATAGAAAATGAATAATAATTATTTATTAAATTCAAAGTAAAGAATAATTTATATTGGTAGAAAGGTGGGAATCTCCTTTAAAAACCTTTTTCGTTTCATCAATTTTGGGTAAAAAAAAGGTTGTCAGTGACATACCCATCATATTGCCACTTTTTGGCCCATCATGATCCTGCACATACCATGTAGTGGAATGATTAAAATAAGTTCATGGTGAAATGTAAAACTAGATGTAAAATCTATCTTCTTGTGAATTAATTTCCTATGAAATCAAATAGTGAACTTTGGAAATCTAACATTTTTTTTTGAAAGAATGCTTGAATTTGTGAATGTTTAAACTATATGCAACTTATGTGAAACTATGCATTATTAACACCTTTATGAGAAACTTTCAGGACAGGATGTCGAATGTGGGCTCCAAGAGACGGTAGTTAACCTTTTCTTAACTACCATTTTTTTTTGAATTCTTGGCCAAGCAATGTACCAATGAAATAGAATGATAAAAAGCCTTCAATTTTATGTTATATATGTCTATGCCACATCCTACATGCAAGAAATATGTTCTAGCATAGGAATGCATATCGACATTAGGTTTGCATTGAGAGCTCCCTCCTTCTTTATTGTTCCAGACTGCTAGGCTCCTCGTGTAGGGTCAGGTATTTCTTCAAGTTAGGAAGAAACCCAGGGAAGTCATTTTATTTGTGGGTGGGTGGAAAAGGACCCTTAACCTCACTCTTGGCCTCAATGCAAGAAGACTAGTGGTGTCATGGAAGATGAGGATCATAGCTTCTTTAGGCTTTGGTAGTACTTCTTATATTACTTTTGTATGGCTTGCATAGCCAATTTGTAAAATGTACTCTACTTCATGGATGAAATTATTGATGTAAACCTATTTATGTATCATTGAAATAGATGAATTGTAACACCCTTTTTGGTGTATGTAAATTTAAATCATTATTGAACTTTCCTTTGAGAATTTATGGATATTTAATGTTAATCATGTACCACTTTTTCCTTATTTTGAATGCACATTGTACATGGAAATATTTTATTTGGTATGTGAGTTTTTCGAGCTTTACAATAACAAATAGAATTAGTTTATAGCATAAATCATTCCTATATTCAAGCACCTACAAGGGTGAAAATGGTCTTCTAGGAACACATAAAACAAGCACAATGGAAACACAACACACACACACAAACAAATCTAATCTATAGGTTAAGAATAGGTGCCCTCCAATTCCTCGTCAACCAAGAGGTTATCTTCTCCCAATCTAGATCATTATAAGGACAACAAAAATTATCCTATAAGGGTGGGATAGAAAGGGAAGAACCATTTCAATATCCTATGATAAGAGCCAAGGAAGAGGGCCCCTCAAGGTCTTCAAGGTCTTCGTCGCTTAACTCCTGTGAGGTAAATACCATTGATTTTGAAAAAAATCACAAACAAATGGGATATCAACTACTAAGTTAAACATGCACTTGATGGGAGTGCCATGTGTCAACTGAATGGGTGAAAAAGGAGGTACCTAATATCCACTATTGAGCTCACCAAAATATTTGGATGTAACAACAAACTTCAGGGATGTCAAGGCAACCTTCGTCACTAGAACGATGCAAGACAACACAAAACTAGCTTTTGAAGGACATCCCTTCTTCTGACCCCTATTAAAAGTAGGGTCTATGGTGCAAGAGCACCTAGATCCTGACCTTAACATGACAAGACAAAGGACCTTAAAGGTTCACCAAGGGATTTGAAGACAAGTTCACCAAGTGTTTTAAAGGTTTTTATGTTTTAGGAAAAATATGTTCAATTAAGTTGCTTTGTACTCAGTTGTCCTATATGTCATGTGACAAGGGGTGGTAGACAGGTAGTAGATGGCTTTACACCATGTATTTTATACAAATAAGGTCTCATTAGACCACTTTCAATAAGTTGGGCGAGCATGGGATCAAAAAGACCAAACATTACAAGTATGTAGTGAAATTGATTAACCAAGATTATGTAAAATGCTTAACCTTGATCTCCAAACAGTCAGAAGTGATTCAAATTTCTGTTGTAGGGTAGTTGGTCAGTTGTAGGAGATATTTGGATGTTGCAATCACAATTTATTCATGTAATCTCCAGAGGAGAAGGTTGGTCTTCGGTTCTAATAAAGAAAAATCACTGTGGCAAACACTGATCACTATTTCTTCCTTTAGTTTTTTGAACTTTCCTACTTGATCTGAGCCCGTACAGATTCAAAATGCCTTGAGGCATTGTATGATTGCTTATTCATGTGTTTATCTTGTTTCATGTTTGTCTTGGGGGCTTAATTCTTTTGCTTGTGTGACTGGGATCAGCAAACTGTAAGGTACCTTGTTTCCTGTGTTTGGAGTTTTGAGGACAACACCATGACCAACTAACCAATCCACCTACTATTCCAGACCTGTGGCTCAGTGGATTGGTCTATACCATGTCTGGTTAAGTGTGTACATACCTTAGGAGAAGGAGAAGAGGAGATTTCTACCATGGTGTGTGATCTAGTGCTGATTAGCGGCAGTTAGACCATGAAAATAGGGAACCCAAGAATGAATTATGAGAATTAGTGAGTGAGAAGGGACTGTGAGAGTTTCTTGAGTCAGGGCAGAGATAATGTACAGTTTTGGGACCCCTGGAAGGATTGGGGAAGGTCAAGAGTAGGGAGTTACCCCTAAACCCTTTCTAAACCCTTGTTTTGGTGAGTGCTTGAGACGGTTTCTTGGAACAGAGGGTTAGAATCCCTGTAGATGAAAAAAATCACTGTAATCTGAGGTTTGAGACCATTTGTTGAGACTTTCCAATGTGCTTTGGTGAGTGGCCATCGGTGGAAGGGTGGTTCCTTTGGAAAATAAACCAAATGATGAAGTCTAGAACTAGGTAAGTGTATCAAAAGTTCAGGCTAGTCCAAAATAGTGACCCTTGATTTTCATACATGTTGTGTAACCCTGAAAAGGGTATCCTAATCTCCTCTTTAATTACTAGGTGCTTTGGAAAGATTGGGTGAAACTTGTCCTGTTCTGGTTTTGGGAGAGCTACAAGGGCAGGGTGATGTGTAGGTTGCTAGATGGTAAACCTTGGGGAATTGGAGATTGAGATTTTTTAGGAACCCCTATTTTTGGCATAGAAAATAATGTTGTCACTTACCTCTGCATCATGGCATATGGCTTGTAATTTTTCATTGATGGAAACCTAAGTCATGAAACCTAATTCATGTATCTAATCTACAATATAGTTTTGGCAGATAAAATGAAGAACAGGGCATCCAATTAAAGAAAAATATGTCAATCAATGTGCATCATTTGTTTATCAGTTCCTATTGTGTATGTCAGGGATGATTGCTAGGTATTTTCTACACCTTAATCTAGAATTTTGTGGCTACACATTCACTGGTATGCAGTCTAGGGGATCCAGTGTGCAAATCCTTTTGTTATTTGTGCTTGAAGGCCGACACGAAAAATTTAGTAATCGCAAATGTATAAAGAGTAATTAATTAAATGTCTTCAGGATCAATGATTTTTGTATAGGTCCTCTCTATGTCTTAACCAACTTTGGAGGATGCACATAAACAATTAGTGGTGGATCTAGCTGACAAATTGAGAAGAACTTAATGTTTTATCAAGACGACATAAGGATGTTAAAATCTCTGATAGTGTATATATATATGAGACCGGTTCTATCATTTTGTGTGTGAAAAAGTGTGAACATATAGTGGGGAATAGTGAATGCTAATTGTATCAGTGTATGTTGTGAAATTCAACAGAGTAATGGTACAAATTGATCTGAAAAGAAGATAAGGGCAAAAAAGAGCAGAGCAGAGTATAAAAAATTGCAGAGTCAGATATAGGACTCAGTATTTGATATATGAGCTTCATCTGAACTATAATATGGCATGAATAGATGCTACTATCTCAGTTCAAGTTTCAGATGGTTTTAATCTGAAATTTTGTAAGGCAGTGAGCCTTCCCTTTTGAGCAGTGAGCTCTAAGAAGTGTCCCAGAATGCAAGTGCATTCCCTTTTGTAAACAATTATATTTGAGTACTCAAATTGTGGATTAAAATCCACCGTGGGTTTTCCCCTAATAGGGTTTTCATGCAAAAATCCTTGTGTTATTATATTATGAATATTTTCTTTCAGTTCTTGCATCTTTCCTTTTATGTATGGTTTGAGTTTCAAATTGATAAAGTTAAGATTTTTTGAACATTGATTCATCCCCCTCTCTCAATGTTCTCTTGAGTCCAACAATTGGTATCAAAGCATATAGTTCCTTTGAAGAATTCTAGCAGCTTGAGGTGGATATTATAATGTAATGGACTTTGGTAGTCTTGAGCAACAAATTTTGGTGGCACTTGATGACCTTGATCAGGCAAAATCAGAAGTTCATGAATTGAAAGAAAATATGGAGGATGTTGAGAAGTTCATTCACTCACTAAAGGATCATATTGTTAAATCCAGTGTGAAGAGAAAGGATCTTTGTGATCAGATTCAATAGAAATAAATTGAAAACATGGATGATGCTCACCTAAATCAAACCTTGAAGGAAATAGCTGAAGAATGTGAAAATCTTGCTAAAGATAATGCTACTCTAAAACTTGAAATGGAATCCATGGTGATGAAGCTCACTAAGGAAATTGAAGAAAGGAAGAAGAATGAAGAAAGCCTTACCCAGTCCTAAAAAGAAAGATCAAATGAATGTAGAAGAATAAATGCAGAATTCATTCAGTTAGAAGGTGAATTAGAACAATCTAGAAGCAATGCAGACGAACTTGGAAAGCAACTTATTATTCTCAAAAATGAACTCACTACTACAAATGAATACAAGGAGAAGTTTAAGATCAGTTATGTTAAGCTTGATGAGCTAACTCAAGGATTGAAGAATGCAAAAGACAAGTGAGGCCTTGGATATGAGGAAGGAGTGTTGGTTCTCAAAAATGCTATTTTTAACTAGAAGAGTTTTCCAAGTTCTTACAACACTTTTGGCCAACGTACAAGGCCAATTACAAAATTGAACCTTCTGCTCTTTAGGTTCTGCTAGACCTAGGTGGGTGAACCTATATGAATAATGCATATTTTAAATGTATTTCCTACTCAAACAATCTACCCACAATGGAAAATGGAAGTGGATAGATAAAAATACTTCAAATACACCTACTTACGAAAGAAAGGTTTTGAAAATATTAATTGTGATGAATTTATTCTCTGGGTTGTGGCAAATCAGTGCCTTCTATCAACATGGGCAATGGAGTCAAATTATGAAGAATTGTATATGTTTCCCTTTCTGTCATAATTCAAATTGTTTGGAACTTTAAGAAATAAAGTTCTGATGACAGGCATATAACTTCATTAATTTATGTCTTGCATAAATAGTGCTGGAATGTTTTCCTACCATGTTATTCTTCAAAAATCCAAAAGAAATCG
Organism: Sequoiadendron giganteum; assembly: GCA_007115665.2. NCBI lineage: Eukaryota > Viridiplantae > Streptophyta > Pinopsida > Cupressales > Cupressaceae > Sequoiadendron > Sequoiadendron giganteum. The sequence goes on along the minus strand of CM021100.1, from coordinate 264,893,690 downwards.
TAAGAACATTATGATTTATTAAAAGAATTTGATTCTAACTTGTAGACACTAGTTAATGAAATCACACAAAGTAAGAAATTGCACCTTGATAAACCAAACACATGCTCAATATATTGACTTGAATGATTTGAGGACTTCAAGTTGGAGACAACTAGATAAGAAATATAAATGATTATAACATAACAATTCAACACAAAATGGGTTTCACTAGTTACAAAATAATTTGTCCATTGATTCTGCTTAAAAAGGTTTGTACATTATTTGGATTCCCCCATTCTGAAAAATCTAACTCCTGTTCCCCTCTCTAACTGGTTTTCTGAAATATTTATAGACTACAATCGAAGGGTGACGACCCTTCACTTGACTGGTAAAACCGTTTGCATTCATTGACAAAAAATAAAATATTTAATTATGTTGCCTTCTCGGAATATTAAATATTTTAACATAGCTATGTGCTTCATTTTATTTCATTTCTCGTACTGTACCCACTCTTTATATTTACTGCCTCCATAGATTTTTTTATTCTTACCGCTTCATGCATTTCATTTAAATTATTGTTGCGAAGTCTTCATTCATATTTACCGCCTTACCGTGGTCAACTTCACATCCTCCCATGGTATGGCAGTACTTGATTTTGTCTGCTCCACTTATTATGCAACTGCAGGATTCACTTTTGTTTCTAGCACTCTAGCGGTAGAAAAATTAATTATTTCATCCACCATCTACCGCACTACCATTGTCTCAGTTCAGATTGCCAATGATATCGTGGTATTTAATCATCACGGCCTTCTCTCCCTTTACCGCTCCATCGTGGCCTTCGTTTTAACTCCTAGTGGTATGGCGGTACTGAAATTAACTATCATCTTTGTTGTCCACCACACCACCATGGTCTCTTTACCATCCCCCCATGGTACCGCGGTAACCTATTTATTAACCACCACCATCTATGCCATCCACTGCTACACTCATCTCCATGTCTACCATGTCACTGCGGACATCATTCCAACCAACTGCGATATCATGGTAAGCATTTTCTATCTCCACTGGTCAGCACTGACTCTCCACTGCATCACCTCAGTCACCATGATAACCACCAGTAGTATCACAGTACCCGCTTACCCTACCACCTCAATCATCCACTAACTATTCACCACGGTCACCGCGGTCTCCTTGTAGACCAATGGCAGTACCGTGGTAACTGTCTTCTGACCGCTATGTTCAATGTATGTTGCTTATCATGCCACCGTGGTCTATGTGTTGACCATCCGCAGTTGCACAGTAAACATTTCTTATGACTTCTTGTTAACTACCATACCCCGAGCCACTTTGCAAAAGGCCACAGTATAGAGGTAAATAGTATAGGCTATAAAGAAAAGATTAATATGGAAATGGTATAGGGTATTTAATTTTTTGAAAGGTGGTGAAATGCATTCTTATAAAAAGATAGTGAATTTTTTGGTTCGAATGGGCAAAATACCTTAGGATTTTCATGTAAAATTCTAGTTCTAAGAGTGGCTCTTGTTGGGGATGAGTGATTGTGTAAATCACTACAAGAATCCAAAATACAACTGGGAGAGCAAACCAAGACATGAAGGACAAGAAAATGAAGGCAATGGAAGATGGGGAGAATGAAAAGATGAAATAGATGAAAAATGAAAGATGAAGCATGGAGGGTGAAGATGAAAGTGACCCTACACTACTGTACATGGAAGGAAAACAAATTTTTCAATAAGGAAACTTCTAAGAATGTCCATGTACTAGAAAATCCCATACCCATTAGAATTCCTAAACTAGTGTGCATGGAAAAGAATGTTTAAAGAGGTTTACGAAGAATTGTCCACGCACTCGCAATCCTTAACCCTCTGCAATTCCTCGAGAGAAGAAATTCATCAGGAACTACCCATGTACAGGAAACTCCTACTCCTCTCTAGACATGTTCTACAGGAAATATGAATCTTCACCTCCTTTACCAGTTATCACAAAAGGGCCCAACCATAAAGCTTCAAACTTGCCATGCTTCCCCTTCTCCTAACACCGAGCATTCCACATCAACACTAAGTCATTTTATTCAAAATTTCTCTCCTTAGCCTTCTTATCAAAAACATATTTCATTTGTGACTGCAATTTCACATTCTGCTTCTGAGCCATTCTTCTTATTTCATCAAGTTCTGCAAGTTGCTCCATTCTTTCCTCCATTGACTCAGAAATATCCAAGTCTTCTTATAGAATTAAATTATAAACTGGCAAAAGGTTCTGCAGTGGCATCCTAGCTTGTGTCCCATACACCAATTCAAATGGAAATTTTCTAGTTGCCTTCTTTACTGTAATCCTATCTTCCTATATGACCAATCTTAACTTTGAATCCCATGCTTTTTTATTTGTGTCAAGCATTCTCCTTACTATCTTCAAAATATTTTTATTACTTGACTTTTCCTGACCATTGGCTTGTGGATGATATGGAGCAGAATAAGAAACATTAATGTCATATGTTTTGCAAATATCTCTAAACTCATCAGATCTAAAACACATCCCATTATACGCGATCAATCTGACCAGGTGTTAAATCTGATTATAACATTCTCCATCATAAATTTTACCACCACCTTGCTTGTTTCTTGGTTAGTTGGGACAACCTCCACCCACTTAGTAAAATAATTTGTGGCCACTAGTATCCACCTATGTCCTCCACTTGATCTTTCCTATATTTCTCCAATGAAATCAACTCCCCATTGGTGAAAAGGTGCTTCTACCTACAAGGGTCTAAGTGGCAATTCTCCTTGATACTTCAACTTCCCTGAAAACTTCTGACAAGCCTCGCATTTGATCACATGTGCAAAAGAATCATTTAACGCCCTAGGCCAATGATAACCGGCCCTGAGAATCTTGTGTCCAGTGGTCTTAGCAGAATAATGGCCTCCACACACCCCTTCATGCATCTCTCTTAAGACATATCTTTCCTGGGACTCATCTAGACATAATAGCAATATACCATCCCTATTTTTCCAGAATAGGTCCCCTTATATAAAAACATACTTAGAAGCTTGTAACTTCAAATTTCTCCTTTGGTGATCTTTCAACCCTTCAGGGAACTTCATGTGCTTAAGGTAGTACATCACATTCGTATACCATGAAGTATGCTTAATACTTTCAACAACCTCTCCCTTACCTTCTACATTGCATATTTGGTTTGCTTCAATATTTTTTCTGCCATCAGCTTGGCCAAACCCTATCCTCTTACCAATTTGGTAATCTAAATTTCCATATTGAACTCTTGTATTTTATTAATCCATCTACATCTCTTCCCTGTCACTTATGTCTGCACCAAGATATCCTTCAGAGTTGCATGTGGGACATAAGAAATTACCTTAGCACCAACAAGGTAAGGTCTGAAAGCCTTTGCTGCTTTAACCAATGCATAAGCTTGTTTCTCCATAATTTCATACTTCAGTTTTGACCCCTGCAAAGATTTGTTGAAAAAGGACAAAGGTTGCTCATGAACATCATCATTCTTCTATAACATAACAGTTTCTATGATGTGAAATGAAGAAAAAGAAAATATCTAAAATGGTTTAGTAAAATCAGGGGACTTCAAAATGGGGGCTTCTTTGAGGGATCATTTTATAGATATGAAAGCATTCATGGCTTTAGCAGTCCAGTCCAACTTTTCTCCCTTTTTCAACATCTTAGATATAGGTTTAACAATCTCAACAAAATTGGAAACAAATATTCTAACAAATTAATTTGACCAAAAGATGATTGGATTGCTTTGATAGTTTTTGGAATGGGAATTTTATCTATGGCATCTACTCTTTCACGATCTATCCTAATCCCATATTTTGACACGATATGCCCCAAAATTTTACCCTCTGTAACAACAAAATAAATTTTTTTAGGATTAAGACTAGTACCATATTCCAAAGCTTTGATGAAAATCTTCTCCAGGTCCCCAACATGATTCTCTGCCTTTCTGGAATAAGCAGTGATATCATCCTAATATACCACCATTATAGAATTAATTAGATCGAGAAATACCACATCCATGGCCCTTTGAAAGGTAGCTCCCACATTTTTGAGACCAAATGGCATTCTTACATAGACATATGTTCCCCATGGTGTAGTGAATGTTGTCTTGTATTGCTCAAATTCATTAACTTTGACCTGGTTATATCCAAAAAATCTATCCATCATTGACAATAACTCACATCATGTTACTTCGTGCAATATTGCCTCCATTTGTGTAAGAGGATAATTATCTTTTAGGGAAGCAACATTCAAATTTCTAAAATCTACACAGAGTCTTATGTCCCCATATTTCTTCCTAACTGGAACCAAATTTGAGACCCATGTTGAATGTATAATGGGTTTAATAATACCTCAATCTCTAAGTTTTTGTAGTTCCTCTTGCATCTTAGGTTCTAGATTTTGTGTGATAGGCCTCTGATTTTTTCTGAATGGATTTATGTCTGGCTTAAGTGGAATTTCATGCTGAAAAATATCTTCTCTATATGCCTTCAAGTCCTCATAAGACCAAGCAAACACATTATTTTATTTTCTAAGCAATGTAATCAACGTTTTTCTAATGGTTGGGCTTATCTTCTTTTCAATATAAACCCTTTTTGGTGTTAATTCAGTACCAAATTTTATTTCTTCAATATCTTCTTTCTTAACAGGTGTCTTCTTCACGAGAGATTGATCATTCCACTCATACACTCTCTCAAATGCCACTAGCTTGTTGGTTTTAAGTTGAAAAACTTCCTTCCCAAATACAGTCTGCTTACCATCCACTTCTTCCACAAAAGAATTTAAATCAATCTCATGTGCTTCATACTAGTCTATATAGTGAAGAAACTTAAAAAGGTTAGTGTCATCATTAAAAACCTATCAACTATATATATTTTCAGGGACAACAGGTCTTGTTTTGAATTCAACATGAGACACTCTTTCCAAAGTAATATCATCCTTTCTTAAGGCTACATTGGCCAAAAAGTCAGCCATCAAATTTCTAGATCTGTCTATCCAATCAATTGAAGATGTATCAAATAGTTCCACTATATCCCATATAGCATTTCTATATTGTTTCAGCTTCTTGTTCTTTGTAGTATACTTTGATCTAACTTGTGACACAACTAGCTCATAATCTCCCAAGATAGTTAACAACTTAATCTTATGCTCGACAACCATGTTCAAACCAATCAGCAAGGCTTCATACTCTGCCACATTGTTTGTACAATCAAAGGCCAACAAAAATAAATATTTAAATGTTGCACCTTTAGGTGATTCTGAAAACTGTCCCATCTCCATTACCTTCCTGACTACATGCCCCATCAAAATACATTTTCCACACACCCTATTGATTTCTAGAGACAAGCCTATCAATTGGGTGAGTATTCACTAATTTTGGTTGAGATAATTCAACTCTGAAACTCCCTAAATCCACATCACAAAAGCAATTAAGTTTTTCTTGAGGAACACACTCAACAATCTGATTCACCCTTGGTTCTCTATATAGTTTTACTTCTTCACCATTAACTGGTATTGTGGCATATGATAAATCAAACTACACATTACCTCCCACTGTTGTAGTCCATTGTCTTGACAAAAGAATTCCAAATTTGAGGAGGTGTATTAATCATGCTTATGCCAATATTATAGGTTTCTTGTGGGTAGGTGGCTAATTTTACTTCTACATCTTTCATAATCCCCACACTGAGACAGGCCTACTATCCATGGCATAAAATTTACCACCCTCAATATCTATCCACATACCAAGTTGTTTCATTACCCCTACTAACATAATATTCATAGAAGCACCTGAATCTATCATGCAATTTCTTACCAATTTATAATTTATGAGTAGGGTAGTAAAAAATGGATCAATTTGTGGTGTATTCATAAATGCATCATTTAGGAAAACTTTTGAAACTTTTATGTTTCCTTTTTTATCAGCAATTCCAAGATTCTCCTTTTGTTCAAAGTTTACATTTTGATTCCTCCCACTAGACATTAACTGAATATAACTTTCCCTATACTCCTTAATTTTCATCATTTCAAGTAATGGGATAGACATTTTTACCTAGGAAAAATCTTGCATGAAGTCAAAAGATGCAACTTCAACTCTGATCACCTTCTTTTGTTTTGTCGACTCTCCTTTGTTCTCCTCTTTGTCCCTTTTGGATGTCTGATCCAGCTTTTGTTTGTCCTTGGGAAATTCTTTATTTTCTTCTTTGGGGACACACTTTTTTTCATTTTTATCAAAGTTTTTATCATATATCCCTTTTGATATTTCATGGGACATCTTCTTATTCTTCAAAAATATTCATCTTGGAACACCTTCATTCTCATTCAGTGTTCTATTCCTCAGCCAATACTTTCTTTTAGCTTGCTCAACTACTGTAATAGTCAATCTTTTAATTTCTTCCTTAGTTGGTCTCCTCATATTTCCCCTATTAGGCTGATATGATGTAGTAGGAGGACCTTGCTCATCATCACTTTCTTCATAATAAGAAAAAACTTGTTGTTCTTCCATGTGAACATTATATTTCTAATAATCAACATCATATTAATATCCTCCTTCTAAAGATGAATGCCCTTGCTCTCCAGAGTGAAGAGTATGAGAGGTCAAATAGATATTATGGTCTTCTTCATTATTATTTAATGTTATGTCTTTTCCTAAAATTGACTGAGCTACAACACAATGCTCTGAAGAATGTGGCAAGTCACAAACTGAACACCAAGGACTATTATCAACCATGTATGTTCCTCTCTTTTTCAAAGGATCAGGTGTCTATTTTTTGGCCTATTATCCATCATTGGCTTTCCATCTCTCTAATTTGTATTATATGGCATGTCATGTGGTCTTGGCCTTTCATTCTTATATGTTCTTTATTGGTTATTTGGAGGAGCATACTAAGGAACCCTAGGGTTATTCCTCTTGGTGATCATCCCTACAACCTTCCTATTATTTTCAATAGTAAGTGCTATCCTTTCAGCTTCAACTAAAATCCTGGGACACCTGTTCCTAAGCTCATATACAGTCTTAGGATCAAAATATTTTAAATAAATACTCAATGAAGTAGGATCGACTAATTTGGATCCAGGGGGTATCTTATTATGTAACTTAGAAAACCTCTGGTTGAAGTCATATGCTGAATCATTTTGATGTTTTTTAAATAGTCACCAACTCATGCAAAGCAAATTTTGATGCATATTGATTCCCATACTGCTCAAGAAAATATTCATAAAACACATGAATAGAATCCATAGAGGCTGTTGGAAAACCATTAAACAAATCTTTGGCATCTTAAATCAGTGACATCATAAACAACCTCATTTGCATATCTTCATATTGTATATTCAAATCTTGCATAAAATCATTAAAGCTCCTTAAATTTTCTTTAGCTGTAATTGCACTACTTCTTGTGAACTTTGGGACTAGGCTTCTCCAACTGTTGTCCATAGGAAAAGGACATATTTGAAATCCAGCCAAATCAAGTTGCCTAATCACATTGGTTGTGTATTGTGGGGGAGGTGGATTTTGGTAATTTTGATGATGGTACAATGGATTATTATGAGACAATGACACATATTTTTGACCTTGTGGGAGTACATGCTACTAATGAGGAGGTGGTTGAACACCTTGATGTTGTGGTGGAGCATTTTGATGTCTAGATTGATTCCTTGGCTGATTTTGGTGGGCTTGTGGGGAATTTGATGGGCCTGCATTATTCTTCCCCTTCCTGTGAGGTGGCACATATTAATTCATATTAGCCATTTGAGTATTGAACTGAGCTTTCCTCAATTTCAACTCTTCAAGTTCTTTGATTGCTTGGAGCCTCTGCTCATATTATATTTTTTCTCTCTCCATTTCTTGTCTCTCATGTTCCAATCTTGCATTTATTTCATCTCTAGACATCTGTTCATAGTTATCCTTATAGGCTTCTTCATAGCCAAGTCCATCCTCAAGAAGTGCTACTTTTTTATCATATTCAAGTTGTCTCCTTTCTCTTTTAGCTTCAAGTTCAGCCATGAACTATTCAACTTTCTTAGTGTCTGGTTGATAGAAGGGATTCCTTTGTTCCTCAGGAGTATGAGGTTCTCTAGAAGGGTTTTTTTCATTTGCCAATGTATCATATGAATTGTGTGTCTCCAATGGTTGTTTTGATGTTTGGTTTTTATTTGACGGGCCCATGTCATTAGATACTTTCTTACCCTTATCATTCTTCTGAGCCCATTTACATTTTTCATTAGGACTATCACCATATTTGTACAAAGACCTTCTTCCCTGCATATTGTGAGCAATTGTGATAGTCTAAACTCTATGATGATGTCTTTCTGATGTATATTTCAATTTATCAGTTTCAACAAACTTGTTCATTTAGATTCGCCACTCACTTTCCAAAAGTGAGAAAATCTGCAATTCTTTATTCCCAATGGAGTCCTCTACAAAATATTGACTCTATGATGAAGGCTTATGTTCAATTTATATTCCATAGCAAAGTTGCCAAACTGTTGGTTCTCAAAAATGCAAGTTTTGACTAGAAGCGTTTGCCAAGTTCTTACAACACTTTTGGCCAACGTACAAGGCCAATTACACAATTGAACCTTCTCCTCTTTAGGATATCCTAGACGTAGGTGGGTGAACCTATATGAATAATGCATATTTGAAATATATTTCTTGCTCAAACAATCTACCCACAATGACAAATGGAAGTGGATAGATAAAAATACTTCAACTACACCTACTTACAAAAGAAAGGTTATTAAAATATTAATTGTTATGAATTTATTCTCTGGGTTGTGGCAGATCAGTGTCTTCTATCCACATGGGCAATGGAGTCAAATTATCAATAACTGTATATGTTTCCCTTTCTATCATAATTCAAATTGTTTGGCACTTTAAGAAATAAAGTTCTGATGACTGGCATATAACTTCATTAATTTATGTCTTGCATAAATAGTGTTGGAATGTTTTCCTTCCATGTTCTTCTTCAACAATCCAAAATAAATCCTAAGACCATTGTGATTTATTACAATAATTTTATTATGACTTGCAGACACCAGTTAATGAAATCACACAAAATAAAAAATTGCACCTTGATAAACCAAACACATGCTTGATATATTAAATTAAATGATCTGAGGACTTCAAGTTGGAGACAACTAGATAAGAAATATAAATGATTATAACACAACAACTGAACACAGAATGGGTTTCACCGACTATAAAATAATTTGTCCATTGATTCTGCTTAAAAAGGTTTGTACATTATTTGCATTCCCCCAGTCTAAAAAATATAACTCCTTTTCCCCTCTCTAACTGATTTTTTGAAATATTTATACACTATAATCCAAGGGTGACGACCCTTCACTTGATTGGTAAAACCATTTGCATTCCTCAACAAAAATTTAAATATTTATTTAAGTTTCCTTATCGAAAAATTAAATATTTTGAGATAGCTCTGTGCTTCATTTTATTTCGTTTCTCATAATGTACCCTCTCTTTATATTTACTGCCTCCATAGCTTTTATTATTCTTACCGCTTCATGCATTTCATTTAAATTATTGTTGTGAAGTCTTCATTCATATTTACCACCTTACCACGGTCAACTTCACGTCCTCCCATGGTATGGTGGTACTCATCTTTGACTACTCCCCTTACCACGCAACCGCAGGCTTCACTTCTATTTCCGGTGCTATAGCGGTACCAATATTAACTGTTTCATCCACTGTCTATTGCACTATCATTGTCTTAGTTCAAATTGCCAGCGGTATCGCGGTCTTTAACCATCACAACCTTCTCTCCCTTTACCACTCCACCGCGGCCTTCATTTTAACTCCTAGAGGTATGGCGGTACTGACATTAACTTTCATCTTTGTTATCCACCACAGTCTCTCCACCACCCCCCACGGTACCGCGGTAAGCTATCTATTAACTACCACCATCTCTGCCATCCACTGCTAAAGTCATCTCCATGTCTACCATGTCACCGCGGTCATCATTCTGACCAACGACAGTATCGTGGTAAGCATTTTCTATCTCCACTGGTCAGCTATGACTCTCCACTGCATCACCGTGGTCACTCTGATAACCACTAGTGGTACCGCAGTACCTGCTTAGCCTACCGCCTCAATCATCCACTAACTGTTCACCGCAGTCACCGTGGTCTCCTTGTAAACTGGTGGTTGTACCATAGTAATTGTCTTCTAACCACTACGTTCAATGTATGTTGCTTACCACACCACCATGGTCTACATGTTGACCATCTATGGTTGCGTGGTAAACATTTCTTATGACTTCCCATTAACCTCCATACCGTGAGCCACTTTACAAAAGGCCATGGTATAGAGGTAAATGGTATAGGCTGTAAAGAAAAGATTAATATGGTAATGGTATGGGGTATTTAATTTTTTGAAAGGCAGTGAAATGAATTCTTATAAAAATATAGTGAAATATTTGGTTCAAATGGGCAAAAGACCTTAGGATTTTCATGTAAAATCCTAGTTCTAGCAAAGAGAAAGTTTTGGATCTAGACAAAATAATTTTAGACAAAAACATTAGATGAAGAAAGGTGGAAGGTATCTGGTAAGGCAACCTAATGCTCAAAAATTTAATGGATACTATTTTTCTTGCAATAAGTTTGGTCATATGGCTACTCAGTGTGGAAGTAAAATGAAATCTAGTAATCCATCATTAACTTGTCAGTGTTTCAATTGCAAAATGTTTGGTCATAAATCAGTTGAATGCATAAATGTGTTAAAGTACTCTGTAAATAGAAGGAATGTTGAATGATATACATGTGGAATATTTGGGCATGTTGCTAATCAATGCAGATCAAGAAGAAATCAATGAAATTATTGGTATGGATAAAAAACTACCGTGTGTTACAATTGCAAAAGTATGGTCACATTGCAAGATACTGCAGAAAAACAAATATTGATAGTAGAGGTTTGGTACACACAGACATAAATATATAGAAAGATGACAAATAAAAATGAAAAATGATTGTGGATGAAATGAGAGATCAAATGAAGAAGACATGGGTGAAGAAGAGCAGATTTGAAGCTGGAAATAGCTCTACAATGGAAGCTGCTTCTGGTAATTCTTTAGGAAACTGATCTTAGGCTATTGGCCTAGGGGGAGTTGTTCAAGAAAACCTTTCCTCCTCTATTCGTATCTAGCACCTAAACATGAAGGATGATTAAAAAGGTGTGTCAATGATATGCAGAAGTTTTGGTGGATATTTTCAAAAGAATTCAGAGAATTCATAGGTCCACAAAACGATCTCTTGTTATTGTCTGTGAAAATAGTATCCTAAAATATTTGGGAAAATGCATTTATTAGAAGTGTGTGAACTATAAAAGTAAAGTTGTGACTCCCTTTGTCACTTTGCATCAAAGAAAAGAAGGAGGAGAGCACCTCGTAGCATAATTTCAAAGCAGGGACGCAAAGTCATCGACAAAACTTGAAATTCATTAGGTATTTTAATTTCTTTCAAAGTATTCATACAATTTGGTGTGTATTTGTAAACCCTAAGAATGAAACAAAAAATGGATCAAATCAAAGGGTCAATTATTCTAGATGAATACAACATTGCAAAGATTAGGTCTATGAGGAATTTGTTGTTTCTCGATGAATTGAAGCAATTCAATGAACCAAAGCATAAGAATTTAGATATTTGGAATGAGTTTCCATACTTTGTGAACACGAAATTTGTTAAATTCATTCTAAGTAGATTGCATGATGATATCTTGACTTTGGAAAAACCTTACACCAATTTTGAAGGAGTTAATCAAGAATTTGACTAGATTATGCAAAATCAAAGATATACCAAGGAAGAAGTATATTCGGAACAAAGAAGTTGAAACCCTAACCGGAATAATTGGAGATCAGAGGGCACTGATAATTTCAATGATCAAGAATCCTATTACAAAGTATGTTGTACATGGAATTTCATACAAAATATTTTTCAGGAATTGAGAAAGAGCAACATCAACTGGCACAGTCTACATTTCACATAAAATGATAATTGAAGGTAATGACTTTGACCTATTTGGATTGATAAAGGATTATTTAATGGAGAATGTTTAGTTAACCAAGGAAATAGGCTACCCTTTTAGGTTCAGTACACTGGTTATATGTTTGGTGATGTATTTCTTAAATTGTTTACCTAAATTCAACAATGTGATGTGGAAAACAAATGAACCGATATGTAAGCAAATCTACACCTATTTCAAGAATTTTCCTAACTCTGATGAAGAATTTGGAATGTTTGGTAAAAATTTGCTAAGAGTGTTTGGTTCAATAAGTGTTTATCTTCGGACAAGAACACTTGAGGTTGGCTCCACTTCCAATAGCGTGGAGAAAAAGTAGAAAATATTGAATACAACCCTCTGGAACCCAAGGTTCCCAGAACATAAGAAAAAGGAAAAGAACATGAAATTGTGAATATTCTAGATGAAGAATCTGATGAAGATAATGAACAAGAACCAAAAATGAAAATATCAGATGCTAGTGAGGAAGATGATGATCTAACAAAGGAAAATCTACAAAAAATTATCGAGGAAGAAGGTGGCATGTAGAAAATTGTGAAGTTATGGCGAGTCAGACCATCATATGATCAGGACATGATTGTGGAAGTACTTAATGCTCATATTGAGAACTGGAAGATCAGATTGGAAAGCCTGTAGAAAATTCTACCTGAGGAGATGATTGAGTGTAGTAAAGAATCAATGAGCTATGAGAATAAAGAAAAAGAAGGTGAAATTATCTCACACTTGAGGGAGCAGTTCAATATATCTCTTACAAAATTGTAGAATAAAATGAATGAGTTGAGACAATGCATCAATTTAACTAATAACATCTATAACTACTGCATCCATTTGCTCCTTGCTATCAAAAATTACAATGAGAAGTTAGAGAAAATTGAGGCGAAATTCAGTGAAATTGGAAAGAACTGTGATATGGTTCAGGATCAGGATGGCACCATCAGTAAAAAGATTCAAAAACTACATTATGAACACACTAAAGTTTAATCCACCAAGAACACTCTTGTGGATACTTTTTGGACAGTTAAGGATCAAACCGAAGGCGGATTAGAGAAGATGGTGGAGATTCTGAAGAAAGGTGAGAAACTTGAATAAGCAATTACAATTCAAGAATCTCTCATTAATATTATTAATGAAACATCCAAGAATAACAGTTTGATCACAATTATTGGGATCACAATAGATTCTTGTTAGACATTTGTTCCATAAATGAAGGAAAATCATAAAATTATTTTCTAAAGATTATAAAATTGATTCAAATTTTTGAAGTTTCGCTCAAAGGGGAAGAATTATCGGTATATTTTGAAATTTTGGAGATTTTAAACACATGCTTTTATCTTTTCGGAATATGGCCCCTGGGATTTTTTATTGATGTCAAAGGGGGAGTGAATGTAGTAAAAAATGCCTTATGAATCTCAAGGGAGAAAGTGCACTAAAGTTTGGCAACATACCTATAATGATTCTAACACTTAGTCATTTTTCACTAATTTTTTCCATCAATGCCAAAGGAGGAGATTGTTGGCATATGGCAACCTAAATCATGCAACCTAAGTTATGCATCCGATCTACGATATATTTTTTGAAAAATAGAATGAAGAACAAGGTAGCAGATTAAAGATAAAGATCTCAATAAATGTGCATCATTTGTTTATCAGTTCGGGTTTTGCACCTCAAGGATGATTGCTAGATATTTGTTACACCTTAATCTAGAATTTTTGTGGTTATTCATTCACTATTATGTGATCTAGGGGATCTAGTGTGTAAATCCTTTTGTTATTTGTGCTTGAAGGCCGACCCGACAAATTTACTAATCACGAATGTATAAGGAGAAATTACTTAAATTTCTTCGTGCTTGATGATGTTTGTTTAGGTCCTCTCTATGTCTTAACTGAATTTCGAGGATGCACATAAATAATTAGTGGTGGATCTAGCTGACAAATTGAGAAGAACTTAATGTTTTATCAAGATGACATAAGGATGTTCAAATCCCTAATAGTGGATATATATGAGATCGGTTCTATCATTTTGTGTGTGAAAAAGTGCAAACATATAGTGGAGAATATCAAATGCAAATTATATAAGTGTATGGTGTGCAATTCAGCAGAGTAATGCTGTGAATTGATGCGAAAAGAAGATAAGGGAAAAAAAGAGCAAAGCAGAGCAGAGAAAAGTGCACAGTGAGATAGAGGACTCATAGTTTGATCTATGAGCTTCACCAAAACTATAATCTGGCATGAATAGATGCTACTATCTTAGTTCAACTTTAAAATGGTTTTAATCTGAACTTTTATAAGGTAATGAGACTTCCCTTTTGAGTTGTTAGCTCTAGGTAGTGTATCTGAATGCAAGTGCATTCCCTTTTGTAAACAATTATATTTGAGTACTCAAATTGTGGATTAACCTCCACCATGGTTTTTCCCCTAATAGGGTTTCCATGCAAAAATCCTTGTGCTATGATATTATGATTTTTTCTTTGAATGCTTGCATATTTCCTTTAATGTATGGTTTGAGTTTCAAATCGATAAAGTTAAGATTTTGTTGAAAACTGATTCACCCCCCCTCTTAGAGTTCCCTTGAGTCCAATAGGGTCATCCTCAAGCTATCACTTCATCAGGGGATTTTAGATCACCATAGATGAGGCAAAAGGTGAGGAAGAAGTAGAGAAACTACAGTGGACACCATCAAGGTATTTTGCATATCCACTAGGTTTTAAAAAAGTGGGATGTCTAGAAGGGAAATCAAGAGAGGAAGCTCAATAGAAGGAGCAATGAAAAATTACACCCATTTAGGGTGAGGATCATCCATGATTCTAGGGGGAGTGGGAACCAAGGTCAAGGTGGCGGGAATTGAAATAGAAGGGGTGAAAAAGGAGGAAAAAATAGAAGATGTTGAAGCAGGAGTTGTTGGATCACCTTCCTCATTCTGTAAAGTAGCCTACTTAGTGACTAGAGCCTCCCTCTGGTGCTTATGCTCATGCACAAGGCAGTTTCTTCGATTTTGAGAGCTAGAGGCTATAGCTTCAAGAGGGGCAAGAGGATCCTATTCTATCATTGGATTTTCCATCACAATTGTTGCCAATGAAGGGAAAGACTCTTGGACATGAATAGGAGGAAGAGATGCAAGAAAAAATACCACAATTGGCGAAGTAAAATCAAGCACCCATAGTAGCTAGGACATAAGAGTTATCCCACGGGGACCCTTCCCCTTACCATATATGATATGTTTAGGCACCATAGGTAATACATGAAGGTTAAGTAGTTGACACTTGGCCTTCCACCAAGCAGGTACCATCAGACTCCCCAAGAATGTGGGAGGTAGAAGTTAAGGGCATCATAACAGGATGGGACGTAGAAGAATGTGGAACTACAAAAGAGAAAGAAGAAGGCCACTAAGCAAGAGTAGGCTTACCCTCCCATTTTGATACAAACAAGATGTCTGCCACTGTGGTATAAGGTAAATCACTATCAGTTGCACCTTGACCCCGATATTATACTTAATGTAATTTTGATAAAGTATGTCAATTCTTGGAGGAGGAGGGCCAAAAATTATCTAGAAAATATCTGCCATGTGATACCAATGGCTAATATCCAATGTTATGCACAACATGCACTGCACCTTCGTGAGAGAATTTTAGAAATTTATGAATAAAGGAAGCAAGCCATGGGATGCATAACTCCACTCTGAACAAGTCAGATTCTAGAATGATGTCAAAAAAGGCATTCACAGTCTTTGACCCAACTAGGACTGATAAGATGATAGAATCGACAGGAGGGATGAAAATACCATCATGTGTACATATTGTGCTTTTATATTAATTGTACCCATCCTTATGTAAGATATTTATGAACATAATATCTTCTCTGATAACATTAAACTGGCACGTAGGATCAATGAGAATTCTAGTCATAGTATTCTAGTTGATATGACTGAGAATGTACAAAGGAGAGGGTTCTCTATTAGCATTCATTGACAAATATGGTCAAGTAAAGTTTATAGTAGGAGACCCTCTCACAGTCTACATAGATGAGATGGGAAGATGCAAGAAAGAAACCATATACTATGTACAATAGAATTGATTTTCTCATAATCCATCAAGGGTTTAACAATTACACAATGACCTATTATATGCTTCACTTCACAACACTTAGGTATTCTTCTAGCTATGCCACTAGGGGTCGTAGGTTGGGTTGCAAGGATAGGCACCCTACAATGCAAACACCTACAACACACCTAGAACACGAGATAAGACTGCTTCAACACTAAGAAATGAAATGAGAATAGTTCATGTCAAGTTCACCAAAATGTAGAGTAGGGGAATAGACTGCTCAAGACCCTAGGTCATGGGAGGGTATAGAATAATCAACTTCCTTGATCTACCTCACACTAAGGGATTATTTAAGATGATTTTGATGTTTAAGGGGGTGAAAAGGAAGGAAAAATGATGTAAATATTTCCTTCTACCAACCTAAGAGGTTCAATAAGTCAGCTGAGCATGTTTCTAGAGTTCAGACTGTAACTTAGGAACCTCACTATGAGAGGACTCCAATATAGGGTATGGATGACAATGCAAAATGCTAGCATCTTAATTAGGCACTGGCATCCATACAGATAAATAACATAAAGTACAATTGACACTCAAAGAGAACCTACTAATAACCTGACAAGTATAGTAGAAATCCAACTTATAGTCAATCTAGCCTCCTGCAGGATCCACATGAAGAAATTACCTACACACACGGTGACATAAAACTTTTGGGGATGTGTATAGAGGACTAGCATAGTCAGTCCCCCGCTTTGGTGTTTCCATCATGAATATTGAGTATATCAATGATAGAGAAATGTGATAAAGAAAGTATTGAAATGGAAGGTACTATACACTATGCTTAGTAATGATATACTATGAAACAATAAAATGATGCTAAGTGAATGAAATGTGGAAAAACATCAGCTTCAACCACATGCACTTGAGGAAAATTGGAGGAGTGAGGTCGCAAGCTTGGAGATGCCAATGTTGTCACAACAAGGACAATAAAACCAACATAATATCAACTTGTAGCTTCAATGGTGTTGGGAATGTTGAGAATGATCTAGTAGAATTCCAAGAAGATCAAGAAGTGTGAAGAAGATGAATGAATAGGCCATTTGAAGGGGTATGTGCAGGATCATCATGGAAAAAACAGGCCCTTTAGTGGCAATAAAATTCAGAAAATTAGAGTTAGGCAACTTAACGTAAAAAAATGAATAAGCTATCTAAATTATTTCAAAAATATGTAAGAATAAAATTTGTAGCAAATTGAATGTAGTTTCTAAACTACTAGGTTTATTTTATTATTTTTTAAATCTATTTGTGGGTATGTGTAGGATCATGATGGGCCAAAAAGTGGTGATATGTAGGTGATATAATGGCCCATGGGGCTGACGACTTTTTTTTTAACCAAATTTTATGAAACGAAAAGGGTTTTTAAAGGAGATTCTCAACTTTCCACCAATATAAATTATGCTTTACTTTGAACTTAATAAATAATTATTATGCATTTTTTACTTGAATTATGACTAAAGTTCTCATTGATAGGCTGATTGAAAAATATCTATATCTTTCAAATGGTATCACTTTTATTGAATCTAAAATATGTGTCACATTCTATGCTTTGCATACTATAGGATTAAAAAAAAAATAATTGAATTTCATGAAGTTTTGACCAAGTTAAGGTGGTCAGACATATGCATTTTTATATTTTTTAAAATTTGTATTTAGAAATTCATAATTAATTATTTACTAGAAAAAAATTACAAAAAAATATGCATCACATCCGGACATGAGTCCTCTACTTATATCTAGAATATTGTAAAAAAATATTATCATTTTATTGTGGTTAGGTGGTCAGACTGACACCTACTTCTTATTTTTTCCCTCAAATTTAAGTACTACTACATTGAAATTTCAAATTTTCACCAAAGAGAATATATTTTTTTTTTAAATAAACCTAGTAGTTTAGAAACTACATTCAATTTGATACAAATTCTATTCACACATATTTTTGAAATAATATAGATAACTTATTCAATTTTTTACATCAAGTTGCCTAACTCTAATTTTTGAATTTTTATTGCCACTTAAGGGCCTATTTTTTCCATGATGATCCTGCACATACCCTTGGTGAAAATTTGAAATTTCAATCTAGTAGTACTTAAATTTCAGGGAAAAAATAAGAAGTAGGTGTCTGTCTGACCACCCTAACCACAATAAAATGATAATATTTTTTTATAATATTTTAGATATAAGTAGAGGACTCATGTCTTGATGTGATACAAAAAAATTTGTAATTTTTTTCAAAGTAAATAATTAATTATGAATTTTTTACTACAACTTTTAAAAAATATAAACAATCGTATGTCTGACCACCTTAACTTGGTCAAAAATTCATGAAATTCAATTCTTTTTCTTTTAATCCTATAGTATGTGAAGCATAGAATGTGATGCATGTTTTGGATTCAAAAAATATGACACTGTTTGAAAGCTATAGATTTTTTTCAATCAACCTATCAATCAGGATTTTATTCATAATTCAAATATAAAATGAATAATAATTATTTATTAAATTCAAAGTAAAGCATAATTTATATTGTTGGAAAGTTGATAATCTCCTTTAAAAACCCTTCTGGTTTCATCGATTTTGGGTAAGAAAAAATTCGTCAGCCACATGGGCCATCATATCACTTAGATATTGCCACTTTTTGGCCCATCATGATCCTACACATACCCGAAGATGAAATTACAGGAAAAGGAGCCATGCGAGGTCAATAAAGGCCATAGAAATTTTACACTTCATCTCTAATGGAGAGTTGTAATGCTCTTACGATTTCTATAGGTAGGAATCTTGTGAGGATGATAGTGTGCCGCATAGAAATCTATGCATTGTGCTAGTGTCCTCGATAAAATATCATCCAACGACACTAAAAAGACATTCCAACTAGATGGGAAATGAATGCGGGATGTGGAATAACATCATCAGATTTGATTTATCTAAGGTGGGAGATGCATAAGTGAGGAATTTGCAAGGTGTGAAAATTCACACCAATACACATTGAAACCTAGAACATAGATGCATTTAGTAGTTGGGAGTAAGATACTATAACCTCATAAGAAGATGTTGTTTCATGAGAAATTTTGGACTGAATTATTGGATTAACATATCTACATTGTGCTCATCGGATTAGACAAATTGTCAACAATTAAATGATGGAGGGGCATCATTTTGATTTAAAATATATATTTACTTTTCCATCTATTTCCACATGAAGTATATTAGAGATACAAAATTTAAGTTTTAAGTTTTTTTGGTTAAAAGGGCAGAAACTACCAATCATATGCTCATATAATGAGCAACAATAAGGAGGAAATGAAAAAGGGTAGTTGGGCGAGAGTTTTTGAAGTGAAAAAGTTGGTTGTTGGAGAAATTAATGTAAAATTTTGATGTTGGAGCTATTTCGGCGAGATTTTGGACAACCAGGTGAAGAAGAATAGAACAATAGAAAGAAGAAGTTGGTATAGAGAAGAAAAAGATGTTAGAATAGCAAAAATATGGGAGAATAGAGGAGGATCTCAAAGAATATCAAAGGATAGTAGAAGAATGTTCTGGAAAGTAGTCAGAAAAGCTCATAGAAGATAGTAAGTGGTCAAAGTGGAGGGTAATATATTCCATATTTTATTACAACATAAATTGTGATTGGAAAAATATTATAACTATTTGTATTTTCTAAGTTAATGAATTTTTTTTTACTTCTTTCCATTATTAGTTCTCTGATATTGAGTGTGTATTTCAATGAAATATTATATAATTGTGTTGTTCTAGAATTTTGGGTTGTTTTGTGCAAGTTTAAAGTATCTTAGATTGCTAAAAATCTAAATAGTCACGTACAACGAGTGTTGCGGGTACCCACAACGATAGTCCATTTTTTACAACAAGTTGGTTTGAGCATCTACAACTTATTTTATGCCTCTTAAACTTGTTATTTGTCTTTCATAATGTGTCTAAACCTTTGTAGAGGTTGTTTGAGTTGCTTACAACAACACAACCTCTCCTTTTCCACCTATTTTCTCAATTTAAAGTGAGTTTTTAGGTGCCTACAGGGGGTGAGTGACATCAGCATGGTATCAAAGCACAACTTAAACTCTAGGAATTTTGAGGAAGCCCTATATACGAGAACTATGGGTGTGTCCCTACAACAAGAGATATTATAGCAAGAAAGAGCGCAGTAAGAGGGAAATGGAGAAGAAGCTGAGTCAGAGCAGCAGGATGTCACCAAGGAGAAGGATGGTAGAGTTTGCAACTACAAAAATAGTAGGAAGGATAGATGAGGTGTTAGAAAATTTAAGAGGAAAGTAGTAAAGAATAAATGTGATAGAAGGTGGAATGAGAAGAGGCAGAGCACGAGAAGAAAGTGATAGCGAAGATGATGAAGGAGGATTAGATATGGCTGGACAAGAGGGTGACAATGTAGATGGAGAAATGGATGCAGGAGAAAGAATTATTATAAGATCTATTTCCAAAATTGGGAAAGGAAAAAGGGTGGAGTTACGAAGCTGCTCAGGAAGTTCAGAGCCAAATGAACTAATTCAATAGATAACATAGATGGAAGAATACTTTGAGTATGATGAAGTAAAGGACCCAAAAATAATGAAGGTTTCTCAAACAAGACTGAAAGGTCATGCAACACTCTAGTGGAAAGAGGTGTAGGTTGAGAGAAGAAGAAATAGTAGAGATAATATCACAAGATGGGATCCAATTATAAGCAAGATGAAGGCTAAGTTTCTACCCGGTGTTTTTCAACTTGAACTTCTCAAGAAGTTGCAGAATTTCAAAAAAAAAGATTTAAGTGTGAAGGCCTATACAAAATATTTTTACAAGATTTCCATTACATTTGGTCATAATGAATTAGACCATGAAAAAGTAGTAAGATATGTTAATGGATTGAGGTTGAATATTCAAGATGAACTAAGAATGATAAGGTTACGAAATGTGGAAGAATCATATCAGTATCCTCTAAAGGCTGAAGAGAAATTGGCAAGGAAGCAAGCAAAAAAAAAAGGTAGAGGTGGATTCAGTAAAGGAAAAGTGCAACAAAATAATATTATAGTCATGTAAAGGAGGCTAGTCCTTCGAAGAGTCAAAAGGAGAAAGATGAAATAAGATCCAGACCATACCCAACGAGAGGCAGAGGTGGATATGGAAGAGGCCAAGGTAGAGGATTCCAAGGCACATGTTTTTATTATGGACATTCATGCCATAGGTTTTATGAATTCCCACAACGTAGACCAAAAGGACCAAAGAGGATAGGGGCAACAAGTGCTCATGTAGCAAAGGGTGATAATGAATATACAAGGTATGCTAGCGAACTAGATGAACCTAAGAGAGGAGAAGCACTTATGATGAAGAGGACATTATTAAGGCCAACCAAGAAAGAGGATGAACCTAGCCTTGAAGGAAAACTTTATTTAGAACAATATGTAAATCAGGTGTAAAATGTTGTAAAGTAATAATAGATAGTGGTAACACTGATAAATTAGTTTCAATAGAAATGGTGGACAAGTTGGGGTTAAATAGGATAGCTCACCCTACCACTTACAAGGTTTCATGGCTGCAAAAAGGGCAGCAAGTTGTTGTTCATCAACAATGCCTTGTGAATTTTTGAATAGGTACTTATGAAGATGAGGTGTGTTGTGATATCATGCCCATGAATGTATGTCACTTACTCTTAGGGAGGTCATGCCAGTTTGATAGGAAGGAAATCCATAATGGAAGAGAAAACACTTACACATTAGAGAAAAATGGAAGAAAACATACTCTTAAACCATTGGAAACCAACGAAGAAGGGGTGGAAAGTGGTCCAAGAACATTGCTAGTGATAGGGAAGCAATTCTTGAAAGAGGTTCCAAGGGAGAAACTATGTTTTGTAGTAGTTCCCAAGGAGCTACAAGTAGATGCAACAAAGGACATTAGTGATATGCCTTTATAAAGTAAAGGAGCTACTTGAAGAGTTTGATGAAATTTTGTCCAAGGATTTACCAGAAGGACTACCACCTATGAGGAATATTAACCATCAAATTAATTTTATTCTATGGGAAAGTTTACCCAACAAGGAATCCAATAGATTGATACCTGCAAAAATTAAAAAGTGAACAAACAAGTGCAGTAATTATTAGAAAGAGGACTAACTAGAGAGAGCCTTAGCCCATCCACGATACCAGTTTTTTTAGCACCAAAGAAGGATGGTGAATGGATAATGTGCATGAACTCAAGAGCCATCAACAAAATAACAATAAGGTATTTTTTTCCTTTACCAAGAATGAATGATCTCATGGATTTTTTGGGAAAGGCTAGGTATTTTACAAATAATGATTTAAAGAGTGGGTATCACCAAATTAGGATAAGAGAGGGTGATGAGTGGAATACCTCTTTTAATACTAAAGAGGGGATTTATGAGTGGTTAGTAATGCCCTTTGGGTTAACAAATTAATCTAGCACATTTATGAGCTTAATCAATGAAGTGTTGAAACCATTTTTAGGGAAGTTTTTGATTTTTCATCTTGATGATATTCTAATTTTTAGCAGCAACAAAGAAGAGAATTTATTGTATATTAGACAAGTCTTACAAAGGCTCAAGGAAGAGAGGCTATTATTTAATTTGAAAAAGTGTAGTTTTATGAAGGAAAGACTAGTTTATTTAGGGTATTTTATCTCACAACAAGGGCTACAAATGGATCCAGAAAAGGTACGTGCTCGCACGAAATGGCCAACACCTAGGAGTGTAAATGATGTTTGAATTTTTCATGGTTTAACAAGTTTCTATCACATATTTATTCATAATTTTTGTGGTATATGTGCACCCATAATTGAAACTATAAGGGGAGATAAGAAAGAGTTTAACTCGACAACAACAACAGCTAAAAGTTTTGAGATATTGAAGAAGAAAGTCACTAAAGAACTAGTATTAGCATTTCCTAATTTTGAAAATGCATTTCAACTAGATTGTGATGCAAGTGGGACAACCATAGGAGTGGTTCTAATTCAAGAGGGAATACCTATGGGTATCTGCAAGATCATGATGGGCCAAAAAGTGGCGATATGTAAGTGATATGATGGCCCATGTGGCTAACGATTTTTTTTTAACCCAAAATTGATGAAATGAAAAAGGTTTTTAAAGGATATTCTCAGCTTTCCACCAATATAAATTATGCTTTACTTCGAATTTAAAAAATAATTATTATTCATTTTCTATTTGAGTTACGACTAAAGTCCTAATTGATAGGCTGATTGAAAAATATCTATAGCTTTCAAAGAGTATCACATTTTTTGAATCTAAAACATTTGTCACATTCTACAGGATTAGAAAAAATAAAATTGAATTTCATGAAGTTTTGACCAAGTTAAGGTGGTTAGACATATGAGTTTTTATTATTTTTAAAAGTTGTAATAAAAAAATCATAATTAATTATTTACTTAGAAAAAAATTACATAAAAATATGCATCACATCGGGACATGATTCCTCTACTTATATCTAAAATCTTATAAAAAAATATTATCAGACACACACCTACTTCTTCTTTTTTCCCTAAAATTTAAGTACTTCTGCATTGAAATTTCAAATTTTCACCAAATAGATTTTTTTTGTTTTTAAATAAACCTAGTATTTTAGAAACTACATTTAATTTTATACAGATTCTATTCTTACATATTTTTGAAAAAATATAGGCAACTTATTCAAATTTTTATGTCAAGTTTCCTAACTCTGATTTTTTGAACTTTTATTGCCACTTAAGAGCCTATTTTTTCCATGATGATCATGCACATGCCCCTATTGTATACTATAGTGAGAAGATTAATGATGCCAAGAAGAGTTATTCAGTTTATGACCAAGAATTTTATGCTATTGTGCAAGCTTTAAAGAAGTGGCATCATTATTTTCTTCCAAAGGAGTTTATTCTCTACATGAACCATCATTCTTTGCAATTCACTAATAGTCAAACCAAGTTGAACCAAAGACACATGAAGTGGGTTGAATTCCTACAAGGATATACTTTTGTTCTCAAGCATAGAAGTGGTAGTTCAAACAAAGTGGCAGGTGCATTAAGTAGAAGAGAACCATTTTTGGCTGAAATGAGAGTTGAAGTAGTTGGATTTGATGTTGTGAAAGGGTTGTATAAGGATGATTAGGACTTTTAGGATTCATGGACAACATGTATGGAGCCTACTAGTTTTGATAGGACACCTTGGATGGATTATTTTATAATACAATATGGACTAGTGTCCAAAGGAAAACAACTTTACATACCTCAAGGATTAATGGCATAATTTAATAAGAGAAAAACATTGTCATGGTCTAGATGGACATTTTGGATCCGATAAAACAATGATATGGCTTAGTGAAAGATATTTTTGGCCGAAGATGAGGGAATCAATCAAACAAATTGTGCAAGGATGTCAATTTTGTCAATATGCAAAAGGAGGGAGTCAAAATATAGGCCTATATCAGCCATTACCCATACCAAAGAAACCATGGGAAGATGTGAGCAGGGATTTTGTGCTTGGATTACCATGAACCTAGCGAGATAAAGATTATATTTTTGTGGTTTTTGGTAGATTTTCGAAAATGGCTCAGTTTATAGCATGCAAAAAGATGGATGGTGCAACACATGTAGACATTTTGTTCTATACGAAGGTTACTAAATTACATGGTTTACCAAGAAGTATAGATTAAGATCGTGGTACAAAGTTTGTAGGGCATTTTTGGTGGACACTATGGAATAAATTAGGGATTGATTTAAAGTTTAGTTCTATATATCATCCTTAAATAAATGGAAAAACTCAAGCTATTAATCGAAGCTTAGGGAATTTGTTAAGATGTTTAATTGGTGACAAGCCTAGGATTTGATATTTCCTCAAGATGAGTTTTCATACAATGACTCGAGGTAAAAAAAAGTGTAGGTAAGACTCCATTCCAGATTGTTTATGAGCATAGTCCTAGAGGTTTTTGAGAATCAAGGGAGCTTGCAAATACTGATGGATATAAATGAAGTGTTGAAGGAGAGGATATTTCCAAATATATGCAAGATTTACATTATCAATTGAGAGAAAAACTTAGTTGGAGTAGCCAAAAGTATAAAGAGAAGGTTGATTTCAAGAGAAGGGAAAATAATTTTGAAGTTGGAGATATGGTATTGACACACCTATGAAAGGAAATATTTCCTAGCCATACTTATAACAAAGTGAAGTGGAAGAATATTAGACCGTGTAAAATCATCAAGAAGTATTCATCGAATGTCTACGAATTGGAGCTACCTAAAGGTTTGGAAATCTCTCCAATTTTTAATTTTTCTAATTTATATACTTATCATCAAGGAGAGACATCACAACAACAAGAAAAAGAGAAAGACCTACCAAAAAAGTGAAAGGAGCAACTACCTAAGAAAGAAAAAGAGGAGGTTGAAGATGTTTTGGATTCAAAAGTTGTTAGAAAGACAAGGGGTAAAGAGTACTGTGAATATTTAGTGAAATGGAAGGGTAGGCTAGTGGATGATGCAACATGGTTAAGCCCAATAGAGCTGGAAACACTCAGGTTAGCAAAAAATTATAGGGTTGTTAACATGTAACAACATCGAGATTTACATACTGAGAAGGAGCTCACAAATTCTTCTAGCCTAGTAGTTTGATGCAGGGGCATCATTTTGATTTAAAATATATATTTAATTTTCTAGCTATTGCCATGTGAAGTAGATTGGAGGTACAAAAAATAAAATTAAAATTTTGTTGGTTAAAAGGGCAAGAACTACCCATTATATGCTCATTTAATGAGTAGTAATAAGGAAGAAATGAAAAAGGTTAGCTAGGCAAGAGTTTTTTAAGTCAAAAAGTTGGTTGTTGGAGAAATTAATGCACAATTTGGACATTGGAGGTGTTTAGATGAGATTTTGGAGATTTTTGGAGGAGAATCTTCCATATTTTGGACACCTGGGTGAAGATGAATAGAATAGTAGAAAGAAGAAGTTGGCATAGAGAAGAAAAAGAGGCCCGAACAACAAAAAACATGGGAGAATAGAAGAATATCACAAAGAATATCAAAGGATAGTAGAAGAATGATTTATAGAGTATTCAAAAAAGCTTGTAGCAGATAGTAAGAAGTCAAACTGGAGGGTAAAAGATTCCATATTTTATTACAACAGTTGTGACTATGAAAACAGATTAGAACTCTGTATTTTCTAAGTTAATGAAAACTTGTTTAATTATTTCTAAGTCTTGGTTCTCTGATATTGAGTATGTATTTGCATAAAATATTATATAAATGTGTTTTTCTAGAAGTCTAGCCTATTATGTGCAAGTTTAAAGTATCAAGTACATTTATGAAAATCCAAATAGTCAATTACAACCAGTTCTACGGGTACCCACAACAATAGTTTGTGTTTTATAGAAATTTTGTTTGTGCATATGCAACTTATTTTATGCCTCTTAAACTTGTTATTTGGCTTGCATAATGTGTCTAAACCTCTGCAGAGGTTCTGTGAGTTTCTTATAGAAACACAACCTCTCATTTTCCACCTATTTCCTCGATTTAAAGTGAGTTTTTAGGCACCTACAAGGGGGTGGGTTCCATCATTAATGTTGGCATCAATGAAAAGACATTAAAATGGTTCCTTCTTGATTATTTAAATAGAGGGCTCCCTTGACTAGAGATGTTTTCTTTTAGGCTCTTCAAAATTAATATGGTATGTCATAGTTTGCTATGTGTTTTTATGTAGCCTTCTATTAATGAAAGATTTGGATCTAACCTATAGACATGAAAAATGGGGGGAATGTTTTGATGTATAGGGTATTGCCTAATTGAAACGTTATTTTTATATTTCCACCTCCATGAACAAAAAAT
This sequence comes from Sequoiadendron giganteum, assembly GCA_007115665.2. Taxonomy (NCBI): domain Eukaryota; kingdom Viridiplantae; phylum Streptophyta; class Pinopsida; order Cupressales; family Cupressaceae; genus Sequoiadendron; species Sequoiadendron giganteum. The sequence continues at coordinate 264,866,724 of CM021100.1, read as the reverse complement.
GATGATGATAAAGAGGGCTTAGCCTAGGTAGGACAGAGGCCAAATAAATTATAATAGATTTTAATAACAAATGATAATGCATAAAATTACCTTAGGTATGAAATATCTATCAAATTGATGTCCACACCATAAGTTTCCATTAATTTTTTTTTGATAGATGATTAGATTTATTGAAGACCTGAAGAGGCTAGACCACATAAGAATAAAATATTGTATGTAGCTTGTATAGGATAACTCATATACATCTTCAAAGTAAGAGCATACATGTGCGTGATTGATCATAATAGCTTCTAATGTTTAAATAAGTAGAATACTTGTTTGTATATGCATCACAATTGAATTTTTGCACATAGGCCAACTTGAGATCCTTTTTAAATCTCCAAGGACCAACACCAAAATAATAATATTTAAAATAAGGAAACCTTAGGTCATGGGAGTCTTTGCTCTTGACTGGGTGGTTTTGGCCCAGATTAGTTAGGATGTCAAGGATTTTAATTTATTTTCTCAATCCAGAATTAAAATGAATAATTATTAATATAATTAATTTTTTAGTTAAAATAGGGTAATAGTGTAGTGTGAAATTGTCAAGGGTGACAATTTTTTATTCTAGACATATAGAGTGAATTAATGAAAAGATATAATTTTCAAAATAGCTTACTAAAGGTAACTATGTTCAATGCGCCTATATTCAATTGTCTTGAATTTAAAAGTAATACTATATTCAATGTGCCACCTAAGATGAGTTAACTATTTATATTAGACCATTTTAATGATCATATAAATTAATTAATATTTATGGTATACACAATACAACTTGCCATATCCTAATATAATCAATGGATCAAGAGGTATAAGATAATATGTAATTGAGAAAAAAAGATAAAAAGAAAGGTCAACAATACTCAAAGTGTGTAGTCTACTTTTAATGTCTTATATTAAAATGGGGCTAACCACTTTTATATATAGGTTTTTTGGGTTTCTTTCTCATCCCATGTTTTTTATTCTTGTGGTATTGTAAAACCACCTTTTTTATTTGAATATCAATATCTACACATGCATTAGGGCTAAGGATAATATTGTTATGTAGATTTAGTATTGGTATGCAACCATAATGTTTAGAAATAGAAGAACATTAGTGGATTATATTGACTAATCTTTTCCATATGATGAATAGGAGCTTGATTTCTCTTTAGTGATTTTTTCCTAAATGGTTTTCTCCATGTATATCTTGCATTATGTTTAGAATTTAATGGGTTTATTAATTTTTTATATGGCTTCTCTACTACTTCATTGATTTTAACTAGGCATTTTCACATCAAATTTTAATAAATTATTAACTAGTGATTTTGGCACCACATTTTTTGGTGGTTGTAGCTTATGCTTTTCTAATAACCATTGTTTAATTGCATGCACTACATCTCCTATTTATTCGGTACTTGGGATGGATGTTTTGATTATGAACTTTTGCAAATATTGTTGTGATGTGAGAATTACTCCAAAAAAATTATTGATTATATTCTTATAAAAGAATAGAGTCTAGATATATACTGTAACCTTTTATGACTAAATAATACAATGAGTTTCTTTCGAGTGTTAGATTTCTTTCCAAAAATATTTTTCCCATATAAATTACTATGATGGTCTATTCAATTTATATTCATTTACTTGTAATTTCAAAGATTTTTAATACATTTGCAAATACATCCTTTGATATATTAATGTAGGGTTTGTAACCGGTGAATAAGACATGTAGAAACTTAGAAATCAGTGAATGGGGACAACAGATAAAAAGGAACTAATAGCACATGTAGAATGCTTAAAAATTCTTATGCCTCGTACATTTGAGTGCTAAAAAAATATGTACTATCATATATATATTATTAATTAATAATGTACATATTAAAACACTGAGAGATATCATTCTTGAGGCATATATTGCATCTTTATCTAATTAATTCATTAAAAAATAGATGCCTCAAGAAGGATATCTCTCGGTGTTTTTATATATATTATTAATTAACAATATATATATGCTAGTAGCATTTGCGGCGAGACACAAAAGAGAAAATTATTATGGTTAGGTTTAGGGTTAGGTTTAGGATTGGGGTTAACATTATGAATAGGGTTATGGTTAGGTTTATGGTTAGGTTTAGAGATAGAATTAGGGTTAGGGTTAGGGTTTGGGTTATTATTAGGATCAAGGTAAGGGTTACAATTAAAGTTCTAGTTAATTTTAGAGTAAGGTTTAGTTTTAGGGTTAAGGTTAGAAAGAGGGTTATGATTAGTGTTACAATTATAATTATTATTAGTTTTAGAATTTAGGTTAAGGAGAGGGTTAGGTTTAGGGTTGGGGTTAGAAATAGTGTTAGTTTAACTATAATTCATATTGAAATTTGACCCCAACCCTAATTTAATTATAACCCTAATCCTAATCCTATTTATACCTAAACTTAACCCTAATCCCAATCTTTATTATAAAACCTTAAAACTAAATCTAATTGAACCTTAACCTTTATAATAATTAAACTATAACCCTAATTAAACCCTAAAAATATTATTAACCTTTACCCTAATTAAACCTTAACCTTAATTGAACTTGAACCCTATTTCAACTTGAACCCTAATAGAAACCTTGATTGAACCTTAATTGAATTATAAACTTGATTCTAACTATAACCCTAAATGCACATGAACCCTAAGCCTAACCCTAATTGAACATTAACTCTAATCCCAAACTTTATCATAGAACTCTAACCCTAATTAAACCCTAAGCATTATTGAACCCTAACCCTAATTAATCCCCACCGATAATTAAACCCTAACCCTAAATTTAATTAAACGTTGACATTAACCCTTATTAAAACCTAACCTAATTTGAACACTAACCCTAACCCTAATTGTTAATTGATCCCTAATTCCAATTAAACCCTACACTAATTTAACAGTAGCCCTAACCTTGAACATGTCACATGATTGATCCCTAAACCCAATCCTATTTGAATCATAATTGTAATTTCATTTTAACCTTAACTTGAAGATTTCTCTTATAACCCTAATTGAACCCTATTTAATTATAACTCTATTCATAATTATAATTTTAGTACTAACCTTAATTTAATAGAGATCCTTATTCTAATTGTAATACTAATTGAGCCTTAATCCTAACACTTATTAAAACCTAACCCTAGTTGAACTGTTACCCTAGCCTAAAGTTAATCTTAGTCCTAGCCCTAATTGAAACCTAATTGTAACCCTAGTTGAGTCTTAACCTTAATCCCAATCCTAATCCTAACCTTTACAAAAATTTGTATGCTATAAGCTTAACCCTAATCCTAACCTAACCTTAATCAAACTCTCATTGAACCCTTTTAAACACTAACCCTAATTAAATTCTAATCCCAATTGAACCCTAATCCTAATACTAACCTTGATCTAACCTCAATCATACTAACCCTAACCCCAAGAATTATCTTAGAATTTCAGTTGAGCCCCAATCCTAAATAAGTCCTAATCATAATCATGACCCTATTTTAAATAATTATTATTTAGAATAATAATTTTTTATTTTTTTTATATGATAAAGTTAAGTGTAAATGTAATTCTCAATTACATTATTTCTTTTAAGATAAATATGCTCGTTTTAAATATATTTCTTTAAAAACTTATTTTTATGTGTAATAATAAATTTATCATTTTTTCTTTGTGTTTAATTTTATAATTCTAAATTGATTTTAAATGTTCATTTATTATGAAAAATCTATCTATTTAAGTTGCTATATTTTTGTAAAATAAAACCTTTAGTAAAGTCTTAAAATTTAATATTTATTTGCATATATATGTTAACTTTGAATCTAGATAGAATATTAATATATTTCCTTTTTTTCAAATGTTCCCAATTTTTCAAAAAATGAATAAAAAAATTCATGTTTTAAATAAATTAATTTAGAAACATATTTTTATGTGTAATAGTAAATTTAAGATATATTTTTTTAATTTAATTTTCTATTTTTTAAATTTTAAATACATTAATTTAGAATTTAGAAACTAATAAATGTTTTTCATTCTTTGATAATTTTATTTGTATTTTATTATTTAAAAAACCATTTTACATCGTCTCATAGATTAATGTAGGGTTTGTAATCGGTGAATAAGACATGTAAAAACTTAGAAATCAGTGAATGGGGGTAACACATAAAAAGGAACTAATAACACATGTAGAACGCCTAAAAATCCATACAGACGCCTCGTACATCTGAGTGCTAGACAAATATGATATATAGGAATCATCCACTATAGTGCGGACAAATAGGTAGCGCACTATAGATAGTATCGACTGTTTTGTCTGCCGTCTACGTGTGTGCGATATCTAGTCATTTTCACTTTGTGAGTAGCTGCTGGGTTTGTCCTATCGACCATGTGTGTTATATAGAGAGGTTGATTTCTCCTCCTTTTGAGGTTCAAGTTTCTGTTCATTTCGCTCGGCCAAAGGTTGTATAGCGAGAACAACTGTGAAATGATCTATAGATGGCCGACATCCATACGCTACAGCTGAAAGGATTCCTTTCGTGCTTTTATATTTTCCCCCACAAACGGATATCCAGCTGTCTGCAGATGCTTCAATTTTTAAGGACGTTGTACAGTTTACCATAAGCCAGTCGTCTTAATATGGAAATCAGCCTCGGCTGTCAAAATTCTTCCATGATTATTCCACTATGGGATAATCATAAGCCTTCTCAAGCACTGGCAAGCTTTTCTACGCATTTCCAGTTCATAATTACCAGAATTACTTTGATCCCGATCACCATCTGGGAGTCGATGTCAACAGCATGAAATCCAAGAAAAACATTTCAGTAAGTGGTCATTACACAGCATTAATTCATGCTAAAACAGTGTCAAGCCAAATTATTCCCGCTTTCTACCATGTTCAGCCTGATGATGTGCGATGTGCAAAGGGAATCCATGTTGATGCATTTTAGAGACACGAAAAATGGTAGGTACTTCTCAGAGAAGAGATAGAAGTGGAAGAATGCCGTTTACAATGTTTCATATAATGTGTGTTACATCATTAATAACAAGTGAGTATAAAATACTGATTCCAGCACTTCTTTTCTTAGCAATCATCTCCTGCTTTTCTTTATTCATTAATTTTGGCAATCCATGTCTTGTTAAGTTATGTTTGTATTGTTTCGTTTTTCTGTAATAAATAGAAAATTAATTTGAAAACATCTGTATGACGTAAATTAGAATTCAAGCTAACACTGTAATTTATAAACCTTGCTCGGGATGTATCAGACAAGATGACACGCGGCAAAATTTCGTTATCTAGCATAATATATTATCGCTTCGATTTTGCAGTGGAGTACAGGCGTATTTCAAACCTTATTGTATACAGATATGCCTGAGACTCACGTCTCGTTTATTTAATTATCCATATCTACTGCTACAGTTTCATATTTTACAAGGAGATTTAGTATTAAGAAGTTTTGCCAATTGATTGAAACCAAAGAGCCATTTAACATTTAGGGGAGTTTATAGGTGAATGTGGCTGGCTACCTATCATCATGGAATAGAAATTTTCTGGATATTTAACGGTGATAAATGAATGTTTCAAAGGATATGGTAATAGATTATCTTAATTTGTGTTTAGTTACGTTAAGATGGGAAAAGAATTGAAGGTAATCATTCAAATTTGAATTTGAATATTGAAAAATTAGGAGAGAGCTCTGCCTGGACAGGATTTATATTGTAATAATAGGAATGATAAAGGAGTATGAAATTATAAAATTGATATAGATAATAAATGTTTGAAGGTGGACGTATGAATAGGTCTCATAAATGAATATATTAGAATGTATGTATGGATAGCTGATAAAGCAAATATGTTTGAAAGTAATGGTACTCGGAAATGAGATTATGTTGTTTATTAATTTATGAATGTGTTAATATTTATTTTAAAGTAGACATAAAATTAAATAGAAAGTGATATAATTATACAAATTTTATCATTATAAAGATGGTTTTCTATTTTATTTGAGAGTATAAATAGTGTGTATTATGATTAATAGTTATTCTGTCATTTTTATCTTTCTTGTATATTAATTTCATTAAAAAATGAAAATAAATTGAATTTATTAATTAACATAAATTTTGAAATTATACACAAACTCATAATCTTAATAAATAATAACTAATTACTTGGGAGACCTATGATTATGTTAGTGGGAGACCTATCATATTCATGGTTCTAATTTCTTAATTGAACATTGGAAGTTGGATAATGAATTTTTATTTTTTTTACCATATAAGGTATACATAATGTGTTTGCATATACATTATCTAATGAATCACATGGCACCGATAATGAATTTTTGGAAAGAATAATTCTAATTTGTGTTGGTGCTTGCATAATGTTAGTGTGCAATTTATTGTTAGAAGTTGGTTTAGTTAATGGAATGTTTGGAATTGTAAAGAATATATTCTAGATTGCTACGGTTATCATTATATATGGTTGTTGAATTTGATAAGTATGTCTAAGTGTTCCATGAAATGCTAATAATCTAGATATTTTCTCCATTTCATTTTGGCTATTATTAAATCTAATTGCATACAAATCCTTGTCAAAATACCATAGCCTTTAACCATTCTCAATTTGGAAGGGCTAATATTGACAAGGTCCACAATAATTATTAGTGGTATAGAAAGGGTTTGTTTAATATTTATTGTTATCTATCACATTATTTGAGAATACAAGCTCCATTCTCATTTGAATAATATTATAAGATAGAAATATAAAAAACATAAAAAATCATTTACTATAAACTTTGTCTCTCTAAATTATAATTTAAGGGAAACATCTATTACATGTTTGTTTTCTGTGTAATTAGTAGTGATAAATATTAAAGTGTTATTAAAATAATATGACACATTTTTACTTATAGTAAAGAATTATTTCAATTTTATGTGTTATCATAATTATGTACATTTTTTATTAATATATTTTTATGTTGATCAAAATTATTTATTAATATAATTTCCAATAGATTAATATCATTGAATTTATTTTCATTTATTATAATACATATGATATTTGTTATTTAAAATTTTGATCAATATTTCGTAAAAAAAAATTAGTATTAATTATAATACATTGTTTAAAAATAAAAAAAATAAAAATAGCCTATCGAGAAAATTAGATAAATATAGAAGACTTAATCATGCATGTATTAATCTTTTCCATTTAAGAAAACCTTGATCGTATGGTACTGATTAGAGATAGTTGTTAAATTTGTTCTATTAGAGAAATAGCTTTTCTAAGCTAACATGCAAAACAAGATGTGTTTTATTGCTTGAATCGATCATGTCGTCTGTTTTGTGCAACTTCTCACTGCTTCGTAACAAACTGTTGTTTTGCATCGACTATGTCGTGTTTTATGCAAATTATTGACAATCTAACTTCGAATGCTCAGACAAATCCTGTTAACAAACTATTGTTTGGATCGACCACGTCGTGTGTTTTTTGAAAATTATTGAAAATCTAGCTCCGAATGGGCAGACATAACTTGTTAACAAACTTTATCTCTCTCAGACGCTTCAGCATTCTTCATTAATGTCCTTTATGCACATCGCACTGTTATACATCTTTGTTACTCCCTCTCCTCCTATCACGCGTAGTTCACATCACTTCCAAACGTGATTCCTTCTTCATTCCGCTTTGCTTGGTTTTCATGGATTTTTCTTCTGGTAAAATTTCGAACCACTCCATTGCATCGACTTCTGCATCTACCACTGGGGATCAACCCCAGAATGAGTTAACAAATTCTAGTCGAGCATTTGAACCTTGTTCCTGTAGATCTACTAAACCCTCACCACAGCGCCTATGCTTACCCATCTTTAACTGCTTTGCTTTCCTCTTTGTGTTCAGTCCACCGAATTCAAGGTCATCCATGCCTGGCACTAATGGTCAACTTACGAATGCTTTTGAAGAAGTTGCGCCACCTCCATCTACTTCGGCGACATCTTCAACGCGAATGAAAAAGTCGCCTTATGATGTATTTATTAATCATCGTGGAATCGATGTTAAACAAACGCTCGCCACGACTCTCTATAATTCCCTGGATGGCATGGGATTAAACGTGTTTCTCGATTCATGAGAGCTCAAATTGGTGGACTTCCTCCCTAGAGAATTAGAAGCAGCAATGAAGAGTGCTTCGCTTCATATAGTTATATTTTCTCAGAATTACGCACAATCACCATGGTGTTTGGCAGAGCTTTCATATATGCTCAAAACTGGCACCCAAATAGTTCCTCTTTTCTCCAATGTTCAGCCTGATGATGTCCGATATGGAAAAGGAGCCTACGCAGATGCATTTTGCAGGCATGAAAAGACGGGAAGATACACCAAAAACAAGCTTCAGGAGTGGAAGGATGCGCTCCACAATGTTTCATATAATTTGGGCCACATCATTAGTAACAAGGAGTGAGTATTAAATACTGTATCCAGCACTTAAAACCTTTGCATAGCAGTCTTCTTCTCCATTTCTTTCTTAATTTTGGATACACATGTAATACTAATCTAGGTTTGTTTTGCTTCGTTCTTCTGTTAATTGCATATCTTTTAGTGACGAGGCGAGGCTGGTGGAGAATATTATTTGCGTTTGGAATGAAATAACAAAACGAAAGAAGTGTATTCCATAATAGGCTCCTGACCGAGATACTTCTGGGTGGATAGACAGAAGAGCATAGAAATGTGGCCGCTTTCTCCCGTTATTGTATGAGGGAGATGCATCAAGTAACATAAAGATTTTCGTGTCTATATCGTGACCACTACAATTTAATGTTTTTCCACTGATGATTTTCATTGTTTTTCTTTTCAATATTAGTGAAACACTTAAATGTTATTGTAGACATGCAGATTTGACATTATTGTCAATATTCATCTTTTAATTAAATAAATCAAGTTTTATTTAATTAAATTATAAATTTCTTAAGGTCTATTATAGTTTTATCATTGTAGCTTGGCATTTCAATTTAATTAAGCTATTACAATGTTTCTCATTTTACATTTTATAACTCTATCTTGTACTCTGAGCTAATTAAGGTCTATTTTCTCCCTCTAGACTCTTCCATGTCCTTGATATTGGAGAGTAGTGAATCCACTCCTTTATATTTTGGTGAACCTGACATAAACCAAATCATGTTGGATCTTTTTCTTCAAAACATTAATGGTTTTCATAATGCATTCCCTAAACAATATTTTGATATGTTTAATGATGCCCTAGAAGATTTCTTAGAGGCATATCCTTCTATCTATAGATCTATTGAACAAACTTCTTCATCACAACATTATTCATCTTCTTTGCAAGTTGAAGTGTCCATGAATGTAATTGTAGATTTTTTAGCTCCTCAAAGGCATAAGAGACCCATCATCTACATGACTCTAGCTAGCCCATATCCTAAAAGATTTTATTCTATTCATGGTTTCCCATTAGTAATGGCACACCACAGTTTTACACAAGATCCATGCAATCTAAGGCTTCCTCATATAGAGTGGTAGCCAATACCTACAATACTAGAAGGAATCAACCAACTTCTTTACCATGTTTTCAACCAAGCCTTCCTCCAGCACCTAAACTTGTAGCTAAATCACCTAGCAGGTATGATCTTATTGAGCAATTTCATGTTATTCTTGCCAAGATTTCACTTTGGGATTTTATATAGACTTCTCTGGTTCACCAAAGTATGCTTCAAGAAGACTTGAAAAATATTATCTTGCCTTCTTCTACTAGGCTGATTAAATATTATATTCTATCTACATGAACTCCCACCTCTAGAAGTACATAAGAATTCAGATCCTCTAATGATAATAGTCAATTTATTAAAAACATTGGTAGTATACATGCTTTGATTGATACCTATTTGACTCTTGACATATGTAGCATTGACTTTCTACCTGAAACTAAAATTGATTCATCTTCTTTTGCTACTTCTTTGTACATTTTTGGGTTTGATAATATTGGTGGGGTAAGCCTTAGGCACAATAATATTTCCTTTGATATTGGGACCCAATACCATACCCACCCTAGCTTATGTTATGCAAGGTCATTTACCTTACAACATTCTCTTGGGAATACCTTCAATTCATGCTTTGGGAGCAATAAATTTTACTCTACATCATTCTAAAAATTGTTTCCAATAAAAAACTAGTTACAATCAAGGCTTGCATTGATGCCATACTCCTCTATGAAATGGCAGCTATTGGTCAGACCTTGGTTGCTTCTACTCTTAATAACTTTATTCCTTTATTATCTTTTAATGCATTGAAATCTCTTGAGATAGATGTTCTTTAGGATGATCATCTTAACATAGAGAATTATCAATCTACCCCTAAAAGGTAAATCAAAAGTGGTTTTTTATCAGCATTTTGATAGGTGTAGAGGAGACTCCATTGTAGGTATGGTTTAAAACTAGCGGCTTTCTATCCAAATGGGTTTGATCAAACTCTCTTCAATTAAAACCCTAAAAATGGAAACTTTTTAAGGCTTAAATCATTATATTTTCTAAAAATATGTGATTTTAGCAAAAAATCAGGATGTCCCAGAAAGTGTAACCCATTATTGTGGCAGCACCCATCACCAAAAAATATTGTATATTCATTTTTTGTAGTTTCCAAAGTTTTCTTAGGGCCCATGGCAACTCATGCAGTCTTTAGGATAGTTCTAGACATTTGAAATTATAAACATGCAAAATATACTCATACATTTAATCATGCTTTATTGAACATTATTTTGTTTATTGATTAGATAAACCAATTTAATTAATTCACTAAGGTTTAATTCCTAATTATTAAGTCAAATTAATTAATTATCTTCCTAAAGTCCCTTCATTTAGTTAAATCATACATATTTAATTAAATTCATTTTCCTCTCATTTGATTTAAAATAAGTCCAAAAATGCAAATCAAATGTCACAATCAACTAATCACTAGCTTAATTAGTTAAATCCCTAATTAATGCTAAGACTAACCCATGTCCCATCCACTTGCACAATAAATCATTTAATTTGATTTATTAAAACACCTATTTTTCCTCACAAGGCATATTCCCAAGGAATATGCCCTCATTAACTCCCTTGTTTGACTTTTTTGTTCAAACAAAATCCCCCCAAATCTCTCAACCATATGCATTCAATGCCAAAATTCAAATTTGAAATTGGCACATTGGCCAAAACTTGCACATTCCTCAACCTCTCAAATCTTGACAAGTGGGATCTTGTCATTGGCTTATGAATGATCCCACAGTCATCAAAATCTCTCACTCTTCCAACCTTGAATCTATAAAAGCAAGACTTTTCAACAACACAACTACAACACAATTTGAGAACAACACACTCTCATGCAAAATTATTCTCTTCATTTGAGAACTAATTTTGTCCATTATCACATGCATTTGCATTATCACTATCATCTTCATTTAAGTTTATCAGGGATTGGGAGAGGGCTCTCTTCTCACATCAAGGGGCACCAATCCCCCTATGGGATGGTGATTGGTTAACTTAGATTATATTTACATGTTGTATGTTGCACAGGCTTTACTTCGTGTTTTTATCTTCTATGTTTGATCAAAAATTTCATAGGGAGAGGTTTATTTCAATTTACTGACAATAACTAATCCATCTATTGTTAGGAATTGCAAATTTTCCTCCCATAGAAACAACCAAAAAAAGTCACCTACTATTTTTAGTAAGTCAACATATTTGAGTTGTATGGATATGAAATTTGACCCCAACCAATAAAATTCAAAAATAATAATTTTGGTGAAAGAGTTATCTCAAAATATTGTACCATTTGGAAGATATTAAATTTTCATCCTAGGGAATTTCTCTAATGAAGTTTTAAACTAAAAATTGAGGCCCTTTGGACCCCTAGAACAAGGTACAAAATCTCTAATATTTTAGATTTAGCAAAAGATGGTTGTAGATCTCTTCATGAGCTTTCCAAAGATATATTTTAATTGAAATTTTAATGGTCAATTCAAAAATTATGGCCCTGAGAAGCTATCCCACTAAAAATTGAATTTCATTAAAATATCTTCCTGGGCAAGAAATCAAATGGCGAGACTTTTGGTGCCAAAATAGAAGGGAAGGTTACACATTCTAGAATATTCTAAATTAAAATGCTTGTTTAGCAAAGGCCAAATCCTTAACTATTTTGTTGGTGCAAAAGGTCATGTCCTTTGAGGTTGCACCAGCTATTTAAGTATTGTTCTGTTGTAGAGATGAAAAGTATGCCATGGAAAATTCATGGGTACCAATGCTTGATTGACCCAAGAAGTGAGTACACTGTAAGGGGGATCCTATGTGTTCAAGCATCTAGCAATCCACACTGAATATGCGCAACTAGACTTATCCAAGTGCAAACCCAACAAAATATTGTCTCTTCATCCTAGGGTTGTACATGTGCTTGGAATCAAAAAATGCATTGCTTGGTCCTCAAAAGATTTGTTAAAAAAAATTCACAAAGAGCTTCAAAATTTCAAACCCTTTGGAGGAAACAAATATCCTTTGACAAACCTAAGTGCTCTTGCTTGCACTAGGGATTATGTGCTTAGAGGTTTCTAAGTGCTTGGGTTTAATCATCATTTGTTTTCACTAAAGTCAAATTAGGGAACTATGCTCTTGAAATATTGATTGTCACATAATGGACCTTGTGGAATGACAAGGAATTGAGACATAGAAATTTTGTTTGAAATCATAATCAAGAAATTTTTTCTGATAAAAGGAACTCATTAAACAAAGATAAGGACAATTGGACCTCACACATGTGTTCCCTCAAATGATTCCCGTAAGATCAAAATCTGAAAACCAAGGTTCAAGAAGCTTAGCCCAAAGGCTCGTGAAGAGCATCTTGAAATTATTTTTGAAGTTAGAGAAGGATTGGTATACAATTTCTACAAGAAGGCCTCAAGGAACAACCTATGTTTGTACGAGTTCTATTATCAACAAAATCCAGCTCTTTTCCAAAGGTTTTCTTTTCTCACTTAGAAGTATGGCATGTTCTTCAATATCGAGGTCTTATAAGAAAGAGTCTTGTCTAGGTCAAGTTTAGGATCAAAATCGGTCACTCCCATACATTTCTGAATCATCAAAATCAAATTCCATTTCACCAACAAACTCTTGAGAACTTTGAAACATCATTCATGCTAAACTATTAGGTAATATCAACATCACTTTATTTGACTTAATACACCTAGTCAAATTATCAATCCTCTTGAATGAATCTTCCCCTAAGATAGCACAACTTCCTAAGGTCTACAAATTTCATAATCACTTCATTTGGCCCAACACACTTAGTCAAATCACCCTTCCGAACAAGTTTTCTCTAGGATAAAACAACTTCCTAGGGCTTACAAGTTCAACATCATCTTGTTTGGCTTAACACACCTAGTCAAACTACCAAAATAAAATAAATTCTTGCCCTAAAGAGTTTAGAATCTCCTCCCCCTAAATTTCTTCAAGAGTTTCACTCACCTGCATCATCCATCTTTCATCCCCATCATCACCTTTTGACACATATACTTTCCTAGTTCTTCTCTTTTGTGCCTAAGATTAAGATCAAACGATCTCTATTTTATTGTTCAAACAATATCACAACACAAGAGGAACATGGAAATCACTAAGGAAACATCAACTTCAAGTGACCTAAGCCAAGCAACCTCTGAAGTAAACCTTGCAGGATCAAGCAATCCTCCAAACAAATTCTCTCTATCGTCATAAAACCCTCTCGAGGAAGGAAATATAGAGGAAATCATTGATGATGACTTGGAGATGATGTAAGTGGAAATAACTGAAATGGTTAAGAATCCCGAGAATCATAGAATCATCAATGCCATGTTGAAACTTAATCCCTCTCTATATATACATGCGTTAATGAGAGAAGGGGCCAAACTCCCTTCTAACTTTGTTGTAGGTACCAATGTAGAAGGACCTCTTGCTAGCATACCCACAATATTACTCCGAAACATCATTCAAGATATTTCCCAAGTCATATCAACAATTGCTTCAACCTCGCCAGTTGTTAACAAGGGAAGCGCTATGTTTTGCGAAACAAAAACATCACCTTGTAAATAAAAAAGAGGTAAATACCAACACCACAAAAGATAAATCTATCTCAGTGAATTCATTACACCCATATGTTCCACTTACTTTCCATAATCATGCAGACTCATCTTCATTCCATGCAATCCCAACCTATCTGTTGAACATACAAACTTCTCTCCCCATGATTTCTCAAGGAGAAGGTGGGTTATTCAGAATAGGGAGAGTCATTGACCCATCCTCATCATCACTTTTCCAAGGGAACAAAAAATTATTCCCTCCATTACCACTCACATATGTATCACCTCTTGGGTTGGGTCTTCCCCCCTACCCACCGCCAATTTCTCAAACCAAAGAAATCTAGGCATCACATCAAACCCCCTCCTTTTTCCATTAGTATCACAACAATAGATGGAAACCATTGGTCAACACACCCACCATTCCTCAAATATCTCAAAGCATGGTTTCCCAGGGACCAAGCATCTCAATCGCACCATCCACAACTCAAATATCAATCACCATCACAACCATTCCTATCACCACAATGGTTAACACCATTCCCAATCCACCATCAATTCCACCAAAAGCTAATTAGATGAATTCATTCATCACCATGATTTAGGCAGTCCCAAAATCCACCCACCAAAGGGTGCTTCAAAAAAACTAGGAAGTTGCACAACAAGTTGCTCAGCAAGTGCAGGCTCAACGAGCCGCCCAACAAGTTGCACAAGCACAAGCTCAAGATCAATCCCAATACCAGGCTCAATAGGCGCAAGCACAATACCATGCACAACTACAAAAAATTCATCAACAAGCATGCCAACAAGGCTTGCAAGATTTTCAGGCATAACAACAACCTAAACAACAAGATTTGTCAGCACAACAGTAGCTAGACCAGCAACAAGCGTTGTTGGCACAACAACAACTTGACCAAAAACTAGTTTTATTGGCACAACAAAATCTAGACAAAAAACAACAGCTAGACCAACAACAAGCATTGTGGGAACAATAGTAGCACGACCAACAAAAAGCTTTGTTGGAACAACAGTATCAAGACCAAAAACAAGCATTGTTGGCACAAATGTAGGCATATGAGTAGGCCTTGAATGCATAGAAAATCTTGCAACAAACCCCCATCATTACTCCATTCATCAATCAAACACCACGAATGCCTCAAAACACATTCATCCCGCCTAATCCGCAAAATGATGTTGTAGCACAAATCAAACTACTATCGTAGAAAGTGTTGGACCTTCAGTCACAAGAAACAACAAAAGCAATGGGAAATTTGTTTCCCTATCCTTTTGATATAAGTCTTACAATTATACCATTCTTGAAGGGATTCAAAATCCCCAAATTTGAGAAATATAATGGGATGGGAAACCCAAAATATCACGTCAAAGAGTTTCAAGTGCATTGCATGGAAGTCACATATGATGACATGTGTCTAATGCGACTATTCCCTTGGAGTTTGACTAGTCTAGACATGGAATGGTTCTCTCACCTACCCACAGGCATCAAAACATTTATGGAAATTGTGGACGCATTTATCAAGAACTATGCATTCAACATGGGTATGGATGTTAGTCTCGAATAACTATCAATGTTGAAACAAAGAAAAGGAGAATTATTCACATCCTTGCAAAGATGGAGATCCAAGGCCAATTAGAGCAAGTGGACCATGCCATAAGAGTAATGGGGTTTAACAATCATAGCCAATCTAGATGAAAAATTGGAATTCTATCTAAAAATGTGATGCATCACAACATGTTGGTGTTTTTTCTTGTTAACCAGGTTTGTCTCCTAATCTACCTATGGATTTACCAAATTTCCAATCAAGGATTGTTTTTAACAATAAACCTCCTACACTTTGGGCTCTACAAGACCCGGGAGGGTGATCCCTGTAATGAGTTTATAACTTCTATAACAAAAATCATAAACAGTCATTAACTTCAAACATATAATCTCACTCAATAGCTCAACAGAATGAGACAAGACTGAAATGAATTGGTTGTTCATCCATAATATCAACCACTTGGAGCATGAGATGGTTACAATACAATAGTTTCATGGTGAAGGATAAATCATTATGTTTTAAAATGGTGGTAGCAAGCCCCAGGTGAAGACAAACAAAACACTGCATCACAAAGAACAGATGCAAATCAGACTAGTGCCATATCCATTGGAGGAGTCAAATTCACCAACACCTAATGGTTCATAGCATATTTCAACACATAGCATACTACATCTCTGATTATACTACCTTGCAGTATTACCAATTTGTACTTCAACTCAATACTTCTTACCCAATCCTTGTACAAAACATATCAATCTACAATCTCATTTAAGTAGTTTAATCAATTCTTTGAATCAAAGCTAAAACCAAAATTGCACACACCACAACAGTGAGAAGAACAGAATAACCCTTGATTATTTCATTCAAAATTTGAATACATTTGCACATAGGAGAGACATCAGCCTGGCTTTTTCAGGTAAACTCAAATGCTAGTACTATTCTGAAACACTAAATTTTAATAAACTCAAATCCTATAGCAAAATGACACAAAACCCACTTGCATTGCCTCTGTAACTACAAATTTTACAATTTGATATGTAGCTCCACACCAAAATTTTGGCTAGGTTACTTGCTAACCTCACTTGCTAACTTGCCCACACTTTTACAATGAGAGAAGAAAAGAATAAGAAGAGGAGAAGAGATTCCAGAAGAAACCCTAAATCCGAATAAGAATAGCCATCTGGAAACATCTCCACCATTGAATAGTGATCTGCAAAATATCCTCTCCATTTCCCTGTAACAAACTTGATTCTATTTTCAAAACAACATGTGCCCAATTCGTTTCTCAATAGAAAAATTCCCATGTGTCCATTTGTAATCATCACTTTCTGCTGAAAGAAAACTCCACTCCCGTGAAAAATCATTTTCCTCTGTTTTCTGTTTCTTCCCCTTTGCTGCATTTTTATCTCTGTGTATTTATTCACTATTTTTTACTTTATTTCATTTTACCTAGCAGCATAAGGGATTTACATTTCACTTGAACAAAATACTTACCCTAGCAAAGTCATATTACCTTCACAATAAATACTTTATTTACCCAATCTTGTGCTCTATGTTTTAAAATCTCATTTAAAACATTTCCTCATTTTAAAACAAAATGAAACCTCATAAAATATTTCCCCCATGCCTCAAAATATTTTTCACATTTCACTTAAAATATTTACTGCAATCCTTAAATAAATAAAAACTTCGTAAATTATTCCCCCCAGGCTTTTACCATTTTCACTTTAAAATTTCTTTACTCAAGGAAAATTGGGCCCCACTCCCCTTTTCCTTCTCATGGAAAGGGAAATTAATATTAAAATTGGAGGCTTCCACTTAAATTTTCGCCAAAACTTAGGAAAACAAAGAAAATTAAATGTTTTAATTTGTTTCCTCCTCCCCACCATCCCGCAATCAACATTTACCGAGCATCTCCGGATTACGATTTGGTGGGCATCGGTCCAGATCATGCTGCATTTTACCGAACTCTCCCACCATTGGATTTGTCTTTACCATTTAAAACTGTGGCGGGACCCACCTTCAAGTTAATATTATTTTACCAAACATTAGGAGAACATTCAATTTTTTAATTTTTAATGCTTCTCCCATCTCCCCGCCATCCCGTGATGTGTAACCCGTGAGCATTTTGGGATTGCGAAATGGCGGGCATTGGTTGGGATTTGGCTGGAGTTCACTTTGCTTCCTGACCGTCGATTTCTGATCTACACCTTCATTTCTATTTTGCCCTAACTTGTTTGCTCATGCTTTACCTGCTCTAATATGGTGTATTCATGGCGGCTACTCATCATTTTCTATTTCAGGCCGCACTTCCTGTGCTTTTGTGTTTCCATTTGCAAATGGAAGTCTCCATTGATGAAATCCAGTAGCAGGCCGCGGGTTTCTCCCACTGTGCAAGGTGGTCTCCACATGCTGGTTGTGCCTCCTCTGTTTTCATTTCCCTTCATTTGTTACGAGTCATGCCTCCATTTACTGGCAAGTTTGATTTACCACCACAATTGGCGTGTGAGCTCACTAGAACCTACTGCAGGCCGCACCAAGCTCCCTCTCCATTTGCCTTTAGGCCACACCAACCACTGGCCTTCCCTATTTCACAATGCCTGCACCCTCCAAGCCTCCTCCTGCAGCATGGGTGGGCTTTACCTGCTTGCATTAGCCTTGGTCTGCCAACGAGCTTCCTCCATTTCGCACGAGCTCCTCCTCCATTGACTGGACCATGTCATCTTCCTCAACTCTAGCCGTGCCCTCCATTTTGTTTACACCTCTAGCTGAGGGTTCTCACCCTTCAAACTCCTGCGCACCTGCCATCTGGTCATGTCTTCCTTGTTGCACGTGAGCCTTCCTCATTTAGGCATGGGCTGAACCTTTGGTCTAGCCCTTTCCCTCCATTCGCTAGCAGCATGCCTTCATCTTCCATAGGCCGCGAGCTCTCCTTGGTTCCTTGGTCTTCCCCATCTCTCACTAGATCCCTCTCATGTGGGCTCCCTCCATTGGTTTATGCTTTTGCATTTTCCAATCGTGGCACTCCATGTTCTTCTTTTGCCTTAGCCCCAACCTCCACCAGCATTTGGGTTTCACCCTACCTCAAGCGTTGGTCAACCATCTCCTAGCAAATGGTTGTAAGACGAAATTCTGTCTATATCAAATGCCTCCAGCAAGTCATACATTTCCATCTCACTGTGTAAATTTAAAAAACTCATTCTTTATTCCAGCCATTTCTTCACATGATGCGGTGGTTGTGGGGTTAAGCATTACATCAATCAAACGCACCTGTATTGAAATATGAAGACCTTTACAAAAAAAAAATTCCTCGAACAATTTTGATGCGTACCTACTGCAGGCACCCATCAATCTCTTTAGATCCCTCCACTCAAATCCAAGTGTGACTGCTTTACTCCATTTTCTCTCCTGTTGATCAACACATCTTGTGCCCACATTCTGCCTTCATGTGCACTGGTTGGTCCACTGCGAATAGTGCATCGAGTTGCCACCATCTAGTCCTCAACCCTCTTTACTTTCTGTGTTAATAGTTCATAGTGAGCAGACATTCCTCCCAAATAATCAATAAAGTGAACAATTACATCACCCTCGGCTGGTTACTTGGTTTGATCTAGTGACTTCCAAGCACATTGAATTTTCACAAAACCTTAAGGGTAAATTTTCCTAATTTAGTGTAATCGATGAGCACATATCTGGTGAATGGTCACAAACTGAAAAGAAACCAAGGGTATCAAGACAACATTAGCCTGTAAAAAAATTTTCTGATCGAGGGGCCATGTATCTGCTTCCAACAATAGTGCCAGATTAAAATACATCTTAGCTTCATCCTGAAATGATTCAAATGCAATGCCATCTCCTCCTTGTGCTTCTGATGGATGTCCATACACCTTGCTTCCGATTGCTTCCTATTGATCTCCTTTTCACATAGCAACAATTGTGCAAAGCATGTCTGGCTCCATGTGAGCCCGTCTAAAAAAATTTCATTTTCAAACAAGAATCATGTTCAAATGATTTGACACTCCCCTTTGAAGAGCTTAGAAGTTGAAAAACGAAATGGGTCACCCTTAAAAAATGCTTTCTGACACTTTTGGAAAAAATGCAAAACAAACCAAGTTGCCTCAGGAATCCATCTTGAAAATTGGGCAAACGACCTCGCGAGACCTCAAAAACTTGCAAGCACATAGTAATTTGACCCAAAAGTATAATGCAAAAGATGGATCAGAGAAAAACATCACGAGGAACTGGATATTAATCGACAAAGTTTCCTGATTAAACTTTTCTGAAACAGCAACTCTTCTGCACCAGTTAAAACTGATCCAACTGCCCATTTGTAGAAATAGCAAATCAACTCCTGGAAAGCTGCCATCAGACACAATGGAACATTAAGGTACCTTGAGCATGTGACCAAAAGGAATTACTTTGAAACATCACCGATCGAAAGATATTAATGATCGAAATTGACCACTCAGAAGGGCTGTCCGGAATGCAGATGTGAAACTGAGCAAACTATGTTTGGTTTTGATCTGCTAAAAATAGCAAATCAAATCATTAGGCTCTGAAAACTGACATCTGAGATCATTTAGGTATGGAGAACATAGAACAACATTCATTTTGACATAACAATCAACTAGTTGCGAAATCCAAGCTCAAACAGGGGGCTGCTTTGCAAACTGACAAATCTGCAAACAGCAGAAGAGTGCAAAAACCCTCCAAATTCACTTTTCAAAACCCTGACAAAATGTATCGTGGGAAGCTGAAAATTGACACACACACTCACATATGTCAATCAAATACGTCTGTAAATGGGTTATGCTTGGAAATCAACATGCCTCATGTTCTGATTCTCCAAAGTGGGTCACTCAAACTGACCCCTCAAGTGCACTTCTGAAAGTGCAAAGGCGAAATTCTCGAAATGGGCATCTCAAATTTACAAATTTTAAGAGTGCCAACACAACGTATGAGCAATTGATCCTAAAGGTGCTCAATATCAAAAGAGCCCTCACTATGTGAGGGAGTGCATCAACATTTCCTGCACAAAAAGAATCACACATCCACTAGTTATAATGATAAACCTTGCACATGGTCAAGGAACAAAAATGTCACAAATGATAGAGTAGTTGACACTAAGGTTGTCATCAGTGCTCCCAAGAAAAATACTCAAAACCCATCATCAACCATAGAATCACAACCACAACAATGTGCAAACTAATATGGTGGCACAACAAAAACCGGTTCTAAACAATCAAATCAATAATCTGAACAATCAAGGAGGACCACCTCCTCAAAACAAGTATCCTCCCAAGTGGAATTTCACAACCCTTGGGGAACCAATCGAATCTATAATGAAGAAACTGGTTAAAGAGAACCTTAAATCAAAATTTCCAATTCAGAGCAATATGTGGAACCCATGACAAAACCACCATGGTACAACGAAAATATCCTTTGTGATTTTCATAAAATCAAAGGGCACACAACCGCAAATTGCATGAGATTGAAAAACATTATCCAAGATCTTATTGAGGAAAAAATCATAAATGTTGAACAACTTGTCGGCAATCAAGATCTCAAAATATACACGAATTCGATGCCCAATCATAATCAGGGAAACAATCAAGGAAATAATCAAGGGAACAATAAAGGGAAACAAAATTATTCCAGTGCAAACCTTTTATACGAAGGTTTCATCACATGCATAGATGAACTGGTCAGCCAACGTTGATTGTGGAGTCACCACACGCAGTGGCAAGGTTACTATTATAGGGGCATCGCAGATGTCTAATACCCCCATCTCGAATCCGAAATCCATTCCCTATGATTATAACATCATTGACTAGCTGAAAAGAAACCTTGCTCAAATCTCCATCATTGAATTATTAAAAATTTCTTCCGCCCATAGGAAAATCCTTGAGGAAGCATTAGTTGCATCCACTATCTCCAATACCCTTGATACAAAACAATTTCAGGCTATGGTCGATAACATCATCACACCAAATCTCCTCACTTTCTCCAACCAAGACTTCCCCGCCCAACCATCTCACAATCGTGCACCTCACCTTCAATTCTTGGTGGATGGAGGCGTATGCCTCAATATTTGTTTGCTTAAAATCATAAAGAACATGGGAATCTGAGAGGACTCGATCAACAAAAATAAAGGCATTACCATCAGAGCATATGATGATTAGGAAATATTGTCTCAAGACACTATTAAGATCCCAATCCAAGTAGGGCCAGGTATTATGGAAACCACATGTAAGGTCCTTGATCTTGATTTTCCCTAAAACATCCTCCTAGGACACTCATGGATCCATGGAATGACGGCGGTCGCCTCAAAATTTTATCAATGTGTAAAATATTAATACTAGGATGAGGAGGTCACAATACATGGTGACCCGCAGCCATTTGCCTATTGCTAAAACTTGGAAGCCAAGTTTTACAAAGTTCCCCAAGTACCAAAAAATGATGAAGGCCTCTCCACTCCCTATGTGGATCCATCTAACCTCGCCTCCAATTCTGTGACAGAGACACCTTCCATCCCCAGTATATCCAACATCAAGCTCATGATCGAAGATAATGGGTGTGGAGATTATAGAATGAGAAAAAAATCTTTTGTTGTAGGAGAGTTACCTTAATCTCCTAGGTCACATGGACGACCTCAATTAGATAAAACACCTACCTACACTTTTAGGGCAGACCCTTCTAGATTACATTTTTGGGGGGATCTAAGTCAGGAAAATGTGGACAAAAGAGACATTTCAAGCACACTAGACCAAGATGAAAGACCAACACCCACCCTACCCATGGATGCAAATAGTAGAGGACTACAAATAATGCTTGGTATGGGCTACAACATAAACGAAAGCCTTGGAAGGAACGATGATGGATGACTAGAGCCCATCATTTTAGAAAGATTAATGAGAAACCTTGGCCTTGGATGTACCCCTCTGAGTATAAACGTATGTGGTAGAGGTACCGCTAGTATAGCAGTCAATTATTTTCCTCAGTTATTGGCAGTCACCCTTCAACTACCCGTATCAATAGGTCTGCCCCTTTACAATTTCAACTTTGATGTAACCAAGGTTTGTAGTAGTAGTGATGATGAGGATACCATAGTAGACCTTCCCATGATTTTGGAAGATTCCTCCTAACTAATGATTAGTACCTCATTCACTGAGTTAGATGGCCAAAATCAAAAAATAAACCTAGTTTACCCCCAACTCATCGACTACGACCAACAAGGACCACCGGTTCTAGACACATTAAAAAATGATGAGGCACTCTCAGAATTCATGGGACTAAGGGATATAGTACCATGCAGAGATTAGAAGGCTAGGTTCGACATCACACTAGACACACAGGCGTATTATGGGGAGACAATTGAGTTCTTCAGTCGCAAAAGCAAAAGAATCAGAATATGCTCAGGGTCATTGAGTGAAAACCACACTGTGAAACTCTCTAACCATAGAATAGTAAAAATAAAGGACGTATCTAATGGTGAAAACCTCTCTGAAGCACCATAGGATAAAGGATTCAATCTCCCCTCTATTGTACTTCATCAAGAGAAATCAATAGTTTTAGTGGAACAGTGCAATCCTATCAATCTGGGAACAAAAGTAATGCCACACATCACCTTCTATACCAAATCACTTCTGATAGAAGAAAAATAATTGTTGGCTGCATTTCTAAGAGAAAGAAAGGTGATCTTCGCATGGACGTATGCTGACATGACGGGTCTCGATCCAAAAGTTGTGGTTCATCATTTAGTTGTCTACCTAGGGAAAAAGCCAGTGAGAAAGAAATTAAGAAAGATGCACCCTCATATAGCTTTGCTAGTCAATGTGAAATTATAGAAACTCTTGGATGTCATTTTTATATGCCCGATTGACTATCCAGAATGGTTTTCCAATATTGTGCCATTTTCAAAACCGAATGGGGTCATCTGTATCTGCACTGACTTTAGAGACCTAAAGAAAGTGTGTCCTAAGGATTATTTTCCACTACCCAACATTGATATGATATTGGACATGACAGCCAAACACAATATTATATCACTGATGGATGGCTTCTCAAGGTACAACCAATTTATGATCAAGAAGGAACACCAGCATAAAACAACATTTACATGTCCATGGGGCACCTACTGCTGGAACATGATGCCAATTGGGCTAATGAATGCGGGAGGAACATATCAAAGGGCCATGACACTAATTTTTCATGACAAGATTCACAAAAATGTGGAAGATTATGTGGATGATATATTAGCCAAATCAAGGAAAAGATAGGATCACATAGCAACTTTAAGGACCATCTTTGACAGACTGGAGAAATACAAGGGAGGAATTAGCCCCAAGAAGTGCATTTTTAGTGTGCAATCAGGAAAACTCCTAGGATATATAGTATCCTTGAGAGGAATAGAAGTGAATCTTGCCAAGTTCAAGGCGATCCTCAACATGGAGGCACCTAGGACCCTAAAATAGCTAAGAGGCCTACAAGGAAGGCCCCAATCCATTCGAAGATTCATAGCACAACTGGCGGATAAAAAAATATCATATTCACATCTACTCCACAAGGGAGTAGCATACAAGTGGGATGAAAAGTGTGATTAGGCATTTATTAAAATCAAATAGTATCTACTTACGCCACCAATGTTAATACCACCTACTCTAGGAAAACCGCTGATCTTATACATTTTGGCAACCATGGTAGCTCTTAGTGCTTTACTAGCTCAACATGATGAGAATGGAAGAGAGAGAGCGATATACTACATCAGCAAGACAATGGTAGGGCATGAGCTCAACTACACACCAATATAAGAAGCTTTCCTGGCAGTCATTTTTGTAGCTGAAAAGTCTAGACACTACATGTTGGTTCATCAAATCAAGTTGATTGCAAAAATAGATCCACTAAAATACCTTCTCTCTAATGCCACTCTTACAGGACAAACAACCAAGTGGCTCATGATATTGACAGAGCATGATATTGAATATGTAGAGCTCAAGGCTATCAATGGGTAGACAATTGTAGATCAACTGGCAGAGGCTCCAATCGATTTAAAGAATGCACTCATATCAGAGTTTCTAGACGAATCCATCTTTAATCTCAACATAACTAATCACTGGAAACTCTACTTCGATGGATCATACACACAACATAGATCAAGAGCTAGTGTTTTCTTCATCATGCCACAGGTGGATTATATACCTAGATCCTACAAATTGGCATTCCCCTACACTAACAACATTGCAGAGTACGAGGCTTTAATCATAGGTCTCAAAATTGTAGCACAATGGAGGATCACGACACTAAAGGTTTATGGGGATTCACAGCTTATTATCAACCAAGTCAATGGTGAGTACCAAATTGAGAATGATAAGCTGACACCATACAAGAACTTAGTAGAGAGCCTCAAAGAATCATTCATTGATATCACGGTCTTTGATCAGATACCAAGGGCAAATAATAGAGCAGATGATGACATGGAAATAATAGGATCCTTATTGGATATCCCTCGCAATATCTCAAAACATTAATTCCTGGTAGAGTAGCTTCTCATACCCACATTCAAGGTACCAGAGTCGAAATATGTGTCCAAACTCATTGGTGGTCTCGATGATCCTTGGTATTATGAAATCTATACTTACTTAAAGATAGGAGTCCTCCCAGCTAACATAACCCCAAACCTCAAATGAGCCTTTGTCAAAAGGTCCTTACATTTTGTCATGCTAGGGGAAACCCTCTATCGTAGGAGCATTGAAGGAACCTTATTGGGTTGCTTAAATCCTGAGGAAGCCTTGACTTCTTTGACTGAGGTACATAATGGCACTTGCGGTTTGCACTCAAGTGGTATGACCTTGGCCAAGAAGTTGCTAAGAATTAGGTACTACTGGCCAACAATGGAAAGAGACGCACATGACTTTTTCAAAAAGTGTTTACAGTGCCAGCAGAATGGAGATCTTATTCATGCACCAGCTCAAGAGGTTCATCCTATTGTTACACCTTGGCCCTTTTTGCAATGGGGGCTCAATCTCATTGGAAAAATCACACCCACCTTATCCAATGGCCATAAATTAATCATCACCGCCACAAAGTACTTAACAAAGTGGCTCGAAGCAATTCCCATGACCTACATAGCTAGAAAGTAGATATCCAAGTTCATCCTGAACTATCTCATTTTCTGATACGATGTCCCTTAATCCATTATCTTTGATAATGGGACACCTTTCAAGAATCAACATGTGGATGATCTATGCCACTAATTCAGAATCTAGCATCACTTTTCTACTCTGTACTACTCGCAAGGAAATGGCGAAGCAGAAGCCACTAACAAAACTATCCTAAAAATACTTAAGAAAACATTCAATGACTCTGGTCATGACATGACTGGCATCTATATCTAAATCCTGCCTTATGGGCCTATCACACCAGCATCCGAACACCAATAGTTGCCACCACTTTCTCCCTAGTCTATGGATCAGAAGCCATCCTCCCAATCGAGATCGAGCTCCCATCATTAAGGATATCACTACAAAACCTCATTACAAATGAGAAATATTGGGTTTCAAGGTTAAATGAGCTGGATTTATTAGATGAATGATGTATGGATGCCCTCAACCATCTAGAGATCTATCAGAACTGGCTAAAGTACAACTACAACAAGAACATCAAGAAACACACCTTCCAAGTTGGCGAACTTGTGTTGAAAGAGAACCGAAAGAATGTACCAAATCCAGAAAGAAAAGGAAAATTTGAACCCAACTGGTTGGGACCGTTCGTCATCACAACAAGATATAAATCAGGGGCATATCAACTATCAACACTAGAAGGTGAACCTCTGCAAGAGCCCCTAAATAGTTCCCATCTCAAAAAAATTAATGCCTAAAATCTTGCAAGGTATAGAACTAAAAAATACAAATAAATAAATTAAAAAAATGTCCTGAATAAATGGCCACCTTGATGAAAAATTGGCAAATAGGCATCTTGGTGACAAAAAAATTAAAACAAAAAAATAACCAAAAAAAGGATTAAAAATAGTAAAGAAAAAAATTTTCCTCTAGTGAAAACCACTTTGGTGGTGCTTTGGACAAGTACCTTGGTGAAATACTTGGCAAATAGGTGACAAGTGTAAATAAAACACTCTCCATCCACCAAGACCTTCACAGCCCATTCCGCACACTCACCCATTACTTTCAATTTATCTTTCCATCATCCATTTGCAACTATAACATAGCTTGATCTTATGCTTGTATCATGTTCCACCATAAGAATACTTGGCATATTCCTAAGGTCAGTTAGTCCTACCTTTATCAAAGTAGTCTATCGCATCATGTTGGGGGAATGTTCCTATACCTACATCAGATCGAATTTATGTATATTATGGTGATCTAACAAAAATCCAAAAACATCCAAATCATCAAAAATCCAAAACACGTCAAAAACCTGAAAAATCAAAAAGTGGCATCATTTGTACCAAACTACATCATCTCTAAGCTTGAAAGTAGGTAAGGTTGATCTTTGATCATCCCCCGAGACATTTTATATCAATCCTTTAGGCATCCGTCGCAATGGCAATCCATTTTCCCATCTATTTTACATTTTAGGTCAGTCCTTTAGGCATCTGTCACAACGGCAATCCATTTTCCCATCTATTTCACACCCTAGGTCAATCTTTTAGGTGTATGTCACAATCTGGCAATCCGTTTTCCCATCTATCTCAATATTAAGTCAAGTTTGTTTTCACTCGAACTATGTGGTCTCTACATATATAACGTAAGCAAAGATAATTTATGTATTAGCTCCTAAGACCCCTAAGATAGGTCTTTAAGTCAGTCTCTTTGTCATAAAGTCTTGAAAATGTATAACAAATAAAAAATAACAATATCAAAACAGCCTCAAAACATTTGAAAAACCCAAAATGGTGCACTCATATCATCTCGCTTTCACCCATGATAATCATCACTCCTAATAAATCTATCATCACCTTAATCCTTTGGTGAGTTACTCGGAAGCAAGTATAGCAAGTTCCAAAGTTAACACCCTAATATTCAAAAGTCTCAAGTCAAGGTCAGTAAGAAAGCAAGTTGATCAAGTTGGAGTATCAATAGCTCATCACCCAATCAATCTAACCAAAACCTTGATCACATGTCCTAGGATGTATCCTTCCCATAATGGACATAAGCATCAGGAATCTCGTAGTAGTTTACCCTAGGCTAGCGGTATGAAGAATATTAGCTTGTTTGTTTTACTTTATCTATTTTTTTTTACTTATTTTGCACTCATTCCAAGGACCTCTTGATGATGCCTAACCAAAAATAGGTTTAGAGAGAAAGGAATAGGGCTATGATCATTATATTTTTTATCTTTTTTTCTTGTGGTGTACTCTAGTAGAATAACTAAGTCATACATGCTTCATTTGGTTTGTAGGAAGGGTGTTTTAGGTATCTTGTTGACCACATAGGAAGGCTTTCCTTCCTATTTTTTGGCCCGAGATGTTTAGAATATCTAAACTACATCCTGAACAAAGTTCCATATGCTAAAGTGTGAAGAAGAATACTCCTCTTTGATTTTTGAATCGAAGTCCATCACACTAGGTACAACACCATCTTGGTTCTTTATACCTTGATGCATCGCACCTACATGTGTTATCAAACATAAAGTAATTGGCCCTTTGAAAATCTTGACTCCTGGTAAGAAAATCATCATCATCTTAATGACTTGTTGGATCTCTGTATTATACAAATTCTTTCCACACTAACATGGTACCATGAAAGGTTAATCAAAACATCACTAATGCATCCACCCTGCATCCATAAAATCATTAGCATAAGTGCATATCATATCATATAGATCATACCTCATTATATCATCTCGCATTATCATCATCTTAAGTTATGAGGAATAATATAGATTTTTTATTCTAAGCATCTTAAGAAATCATTGCATTACGTTCATTGCACATCATACATTGCACAAATCATTAAGGGAATAATGGAAATCATAAGCATATCATTTACATCCATAAATCACTTGCATATCATTAACATTCAAAATTCCTAGAAAAATATAAAAAGAAATGCATCCATAATCATCATCACATCATATCATATCACATGAGCATAAAATAGAAGCATTTCATAAACATCTCATTGCACATAAGAAATAAAAATGCATTCATACACCATACATCATAGGACATATCATAAATCAAATCATCTCATACATATCATCAATAAAATACGATTGTCATGGTACAAAATTAGATCAAGTGTGTATATCAATGTACCTAATACAATAGGGGCAATAATAAGATCCCATGAGTCAAAAATGGAAAATTGTGTATGATCAAAGGGCTAGCTCTGCTGGCTGATATCGTCCCCTACCTACTTCTCACTTTGGTCCTCTGTTGGCCTCATCCCTGTTTGCTGAGAGAAGTCTAGCACCCGACCTGCTACTGGAACTGCCTACCTATAGTGCGTATGGTAGTACTCAAACTCTCTGACCACCTCCCGGTATGGTCTCAAAGATACTGATCGGCCTTGGGTGGATGAGGTTGTACTTTCTAGCTGTCACCTCCGATCGACCTCTTGATCTCTCTCAGATTGAGCCTAGTCCCTCTCAGCAATGACTGTCAGAACCTATTGCTGGAGCCTGATCTCTCTCTGTAGTCAATATATGAATCTAACCCTGCAAATGCTAGATCAATGCATCTATGTGATTTGCCTACCCTGGTGGCTGCTGCTGAGGGACCGCTCTGTCCTTTTTCGCTAGACGGGTCATCCTATATGACTACCTATAGCGGTGTAGGTGCACAAGGTGGTTTCTGCACCCATGGAGGTGTGCGTTGTGCTTGATCTCTGGGAGGTGTCTAATGAAGAGGTGGTCCACCTCCTCCTCCATCCTCATCCCCAACATCGTCACCTCTGCCTCCCCTACCCCTGTCCCTATCATTTGACCTTCCTTTGGGCCTCCATCATGGGAGTATCATACCTAGAACTATCAATATCAAGGGAGGTCTAAACCAAGCTCTGTATACCTGGTTCATTCCTACATCTACCGACCCTTGATCATATGACCACAACCTGGCCACAAGCTATTTGAACAAGGACACTACCTCAGCTATCAGGATGTGCTGGCCCTACGTTGTCTCTCTCGTACTATGGACAAAGATCACCACATATTGATCATCCGGCCTATCCTAACCTCACCAAATTGTCGGGCCACCGTTTCTAGATTGTAGTGCTCTATCATGGTATGCTCTCGGCCTTGCATCCACCTATCTTGTTGAGCAAAAAATAGTTGCTTTGTGTCATCATACCATGGGCCTATGCCCATCCAAGGCCTCCAAATGAATGGTCTCTTATCATCAAGAACCCATCGCCAATGGGCGATGCCACTTGTGTGAGAATGAGTGAAGTGGATTTGTGCCCCGCCATACCGCTAGACAACAGGGTCATCAATATCGAAAACAATCAGTCTTATATCTCGATGGAGCACTGGAATGCACTCCCATGCCCAGATATATAATAAAGTAACTCCAGCCTCAAGGGACCTACTATCTAGGTATGCAAACTCATGCAAATCTCTATATAAAGAGGCTAGCATCACTGGCCCCCAAGCAAAGAACTCCCTGCAGACGACCATTTTCTCCAATGCTAGTCCCTAGCCTGGACTAAAGTATCAACCCCACCGATGTGGTGCCACAAGACCAGAAATGATGGCTGCAATGATCAACCTATAAGTGGGCGCTATACCCCGGTATCACTCCAAGTCAATCTGCACATCGGAGAAATGGATCTCATCAACACCCATCACATCATAACAGGCATCTGTACCAGCATCAGGATCATAAATCACTATGGCACTATGAATAGGATATTGAAAGATGCACTAGATTTCCTCAAGAGTAATAGTGGCCTCACCAGTAGTAAGATGGAAGGAGGAGGTCTTACTATGCCACTGCTCAACTAAGATTGTCATCATACCCAAGTGTGTCTAAATAGGAGGGACGTGCGCAATGAACCAAAGGCCAAGAATACCAAGCTGCTCCTGAAGGTACACATGCATACCCTGCAATCTATGAAGCACTGACCATCTGTGCTCCCTTGAATGAAGTCTATCGTAGTCCTCCCACAGAAGGGAAACCATCACATCAAGTCTCGTAAAAAAATATGCCTCTCGTGTCGGCTTTTCATATTTGAAACAAGAAATGCAGTACCGTTTGCAAATATGATGCAATTTGTAAAGTTCTAAATTGTGCCTCCATGATGGAGTTTTCCAAATTCAAAACTCCAAAATGCATCGCGCGGCACTATTTGTGCATGTGGCTAACTTTGTCTCGAAACCCTAGTTCCAAATTATGTCATGCAGTCAAATTTTTGTATACGGCGGAGTTTGGATGGAACCCTAATTCTCCTAACTTGCCCACGGTGGCTCTATATTCAAATTTGGTGCAATATGGGACTATGCGACACCGATTGAGCATTTGTAGTGGCACTATATAGTTCCCCTCAACATAAGTTTGATGTAAACCCTATTAAATATACATAAATAAATAAAAAAGTCAAGATATGGGTACATACAATGGGTCCTATGTCGATTGGTCCCTGGTGCACTCGAACTCTCTCTGACATGTGCCTGGGAAGTTTTCATTGCACCATCTCGACCAGAACTCAAAGCTCAAAGGGAAAAAAATTCTAAAGGCTAAGAATGTAGATGTATTGAAAGTGACCCCTTAGGGTCTATTTAAACCTCAAAAATTAGGGTTTTTTTTAACCTAATTTCACCATTTAATAGGGTTTTGGTCCCCCGATCCCATTTTTGTCTAATCGAGGATCTTGTTGCATTGTTTTTGGCATTTTAATGCACTTTTTGGCATCCTAGGGAAATGCTAGACCTACCAAGCACCTTGGCCTCTTTTTTCACGACATCATCAAAAAATAAAAAATTTCATCTGATCTCATGATGGGGCTACATATCAGCATAATCCTTCCATTGGGGCAACAGTGGGTCATTTGAAAAAATTAAGAAATTTTGAACTTTTGATCACAACAATTTATTTCTTTGAACCAATACAACAACTACATTGCTTCAAAGAGGGGCAAAATGAGACATGGAAAACTTACCAACACACTTGATCCTAATCACTAATGTCATTTCTTCCTCAATCATCTTCTTAACTTATAATCACCTTTTCATCTCTTAATTAGATAAATCATTTTTTATCTAATTAGGTCTTTCTCCCTTGTTGATTGAATTAATCAATTTAATTTAATTAATCCTCAATCCCTCTTTAATTAAATAACTCATCTTATTTGATTAAATCCCCAAAGTCTTCTTATTAAATTGAATAAATTAAACATTATTTGGCTTAATCTAACCTTATCCCATTTAGTTAAATAAATCAAAACATTTATTTAATTAAACTTTTCCTCTCAATTCTTGACTTAAATCAATTCATTAATTGTGACATATCCTAAATCCTTCATTAAATTAATTAACCTTCTGATTAATTTAATCTTAATCTCCAAATTCCTCTAAATTATGCAACTTGCACAATATATCAATTACTTTGATTTATTAAATTGCCTATTTTCTCTCAACATGGCATAAAAGGGGGAATATTCCCTCAAATTTGAATTCAAATTCAAATGGACTTGGTCCTTCCAACAAGGAATTTATTTCACCTTACAACTCCTTTTCCCTTGAGCCAAGTGGCCATAAATCCATTTTCTTCCCTCTCCAACAAGTCATTTCACTAATTTGAAATTCCACCTAATTTCATTTATTGGCACTTTGATCAAAACTTCCACAACCTTCAACAACTCACATCTTGACAAGTGCAACATGGCCATTGGGTGTTGAATGATCCCACATTGCTCAATTTCACTCATTCTTCAAATTTGGAAATCTATAAATGAGAATCTTCCTCTCATTCGATCATCCACACTTAGAGTAAAGTTACTCTCCTCACATTAAGAGATAATTTTATCCATTGCCATCACCATAGCTAGGTTATTGCAAGTTTTCTCAAGAATTTATCTTGTTGTTCATCAACAAAGTGGATCAAATCATCAATGCTTACAAAGGAGTTGGGAAAGGGCCAATTTAAACACACCAATTGGCACCAATTCCCCTATGGGATTGATATTTTGTTCATTAAAATAGGATTCATTTACTTTCATTTGCATTGTTCTTCATTTTCTTCCTATGTTAATGTTTCAATCTAATTTCATTGAGAATCCTTGTTCTATCTTGCAGATGAACCTAACTATGTGTTTGTGCAGGAATAGGATTGGGGTTCACAGTTTCTAGTTGGTACCTACAAGTTAAAGATGAATAAGCTTGGACCATGCAAGATATTGAAGAAGTATGATTTAGGAAATGCATATGAGGTAGATTTGCTTAATGAAATTCATATTTCACCTCTATTTAACATTTTGAGCTTTAACAAAATATCATGAAGGAGGAATTGATGAAGAAGTAATAGAAGCATAGTGGAATATTCTAGCACCTACTTCAAAAAAAGGAGGAGATAGAATAAATTTTGGATAGTCATGTGGGCAAAAGCCTAAGAAATGAAAAATATGCAGAGTACTTGGTAAAATGGAGAGGAAGGCCCGCAAAAGATTCCTCATGTTTATCTGAAGTTGAGGTTAACTATTTTGATTTCCGTTTCACACTTGAGAAGTGATACGATTAATTTATAAATTACCCTAGGTGTCTAATGTAGGAGCATCTAGTGGTGTCAGGGAAATCTTGCTTCACCCAAAAATATTATATTTTCATTTTTTTTTTAGTTTCCTTAGTCATCTTAGGTCCTATGGCACCTCATGCAGTCTTTGAGATAGTTATAAGTTTGAAACAACCAAAAATAGTCGCTTGTTATTTTTAGTAAGTTGACCTATTTAGGTTGTATGGACAAAAAATTTGACCCCAAGGAGCTAAATTGGAAAAGGGTGATCCCACAATACTAATTTATAATTTTTGGCCAAACTCAACAGTGAACCTTTTTTTTCCAACTAAATCTTCACTTTCGGACACCTATAGGGGCTAAACCGTGAGGAATTTGGAGATGATGCAAACTAGTGATTTGTGACATTTTTTCTCTAGATTCTAAATATATATATTTTTAAAAAAATTGGAATCATATTGCAATTTTTTTTCCATCTCCTTCGAAAACTAGGTTTTTCAATAAACACCATTTTCAACAAATGACGCTCTTCATATAACACATAAATTTTTTTCATGAAGGATAAAATTCTAACTTTTTCAAATTTATATTTGTAACTATGATATCTAGTGCTTCCAATTGGTTTCATAGTGTTTTATGGACTATGTTTTCCTTAATCAAGTTTCGAAGTCAAACCAATTACAACTCAGACAAAGGTGGACCATATAGCACATAATTGTTTTTGTATATATCAATTTATTTTTTTGTTGGATCAAGGACTTCAATACCTGGTGCACTCATATTTTTCAAAACAAAATTTGATAATCTTATATTTTTTCACATGTTTAAAACAAAGAGCTTGATTTTTGGAGAAAAACCAAAACCTACATTCACAAGAAATAAAAAATAAATATAATAATAAAATTAAATTTATTTTAAATTATACTTTTTGGGAAGCTTATAATAAGGACTAAATACTTACAAAAAATAAATTTGAAATGAATTCATTTGATCCTGCAAAAGGTAAATCAAAAGTGGTTTTTTATCAACATTTTGATAGGTGTAAAGGAGACTCCATTATAGGTATGGTTTAAAACTATCGGGGTTCTATCCAAGGGGGTTTGATCTAATGTGGTTTGATCAAACCCTCTTCAACTGGAATCCTTCAAATGGACCTTTTTAAATCTTAAATCAGTATATTTTCTAAAAATATGAGATTTCAGCAAAAATGAGAATCTCCCAGAAATTGTAAACCAACATTGTGCGATCACCTGAAATAAGATTATTCGAGAAAGAATCATCTCAAAATATTGTACCATTTGGAAGATATTAAATTTTCACCCCAAGGAATTTCTCTAATGAAGTTTAAAACTAAAAATTAAGGCCCTTCGGAGCCTCATAATAGGATAAAAAATCTTTGATCTTTTAGATCTAGCAAAAGGTGGATGTAGATATCTTCACGAGCTTTCCAACAATGAATTACAATTAAAAATATGACAGTTGGATCAAAAGTTATGGCCCCGAGAACCTGCCCCACTAAAAAGTGAATTTCATTAAAATATCTTCCTAGGAAAGAAATCAAACGGTGAGACTTTTGGCACAAAAAATAGAAGGGAAAGTTACACTTTCTAGCACATTTTAGGGCAGTTACTTGGTAAAATAAAAGGGTTAAGTGGGGGTCATAGAAGGTTTCTCCATTAGTGTAGATTGTGGTTGCGAATAAAATATTTTGTTTTCAAAGTTGATTTTTCTATAATGAATCAAGACCATGAGGATGTAGCATGTAAGTTTCGAATCTGTAATTTCACTTTCTAAATATAATTGAAAGTGAGTTATTTTTTGTCCCACATCTTTTGTGTTGGTATCTATTGTTGTGATTTGTGTGGGTTTTTGGGTGGTTTGGACCCCATCAATACATTTCTTGGTGATGATTAGGGGTCCTTAGAATTTACCAAATATTTTATTGGGTAGTACAAAGTAGATCTTATCCATCTAGACATTCTAATGATCTCATACACCTTTGACAAGAAAGCTAGTTGTCGTGTGTAGTTTATGGTTTTAATAGTGTAAAATTTTCTTTTCCTTTATGTTTCAAATCAAACTACATGATCCATCATTTGGAAGATAGAATAAGAGAGAGCATATTGTAGTTTGATCTAAAACATCGAGGAAAAAAAAAATTTACACAGTCAAAGCCAAAAACTACACACTACAATATTATTGACTGTGAAAAATGTATGTGAACAAGAAAGGTAGTTGTCATCTCGCTAAAGAAGATGATCATTCTCATGTTAAGGAGAATGATTGTACTTTTTGGGAATAGGATGCCATTTAATTGCAATTTTAAACATATTGCATGTATCTCCTAAGTCCTTGGAAAACTTCCCCAACACTAGGATTGGAAAGAGATGAAATTCGAATGAAGTGAATAAATTTAAATTGAATTTTTTGATTATTCCTAAATGATAGGACCATGTGGGGACATCCAAGAAGATATCCTATAAGATAGGAGCACATGGGGTGCCCAGATGGAAGGTAGAACACACCTTTCTTCAATTAAATGTTTAGAGGATTGATAACATTTCAGTAATGCATGTTTTGATCCTACAAATTAGGGATTGATATATACATGAGTCGAGTGGCACTATCAGTTCAGTTCAGTTCAATTCAGTTCAATTATGGTTCAATTATCTTCAATTTCACTATCAGTTTAGTTTAGTTAAGTTTAGTTCAGTTCAATTATGGTTCAGTTATCTTCAGTTGCATGTAGTTATTTTGAGTTGAATTCTAGTTGACTTGAGTTGACTTGAGTTGACTTGAGTTGCATGACTAATGAATTTAGTTGTCTGACATATAATAGGTGGATACTTTCAGTTAGGTGGGGATGATCAATCATGAATAATGTTTTCATGAATTGGTGGAAAGATATGTTTCAGTTAACTAAGATTGAATTGGGACCACCTTAGGTGACCAAGTTAGCATCTTTCAGTTAACACCTTTTGCATGAGAAGATATTTACAAGGCTTATTCCAGTGGGCCCATTCTTGCCTGCCAAATTTGAGGTGTTGTTTGCATAATATCTTCTTGACCAAAGTTCAGTTTGGGGCACCTAAATTGAGGATAAATTGAGGAAGACTTTGGTTTGAATTCAGATTACATTGTGGAATTTTACTTGCCAAATCTAGGTGTAGATTTTTGTGAGGAGCTTTATGCTCTTCTATTGTACAACTCTTATGATTTTACATGCTCATATTATTTTCTATTAATTGCAGTAAGTGAATGAGAGTTCGATGATATTTTATTGCAAGTTGTGAAGAAGGATTGTTGAAGGCAAGGAAGCATATCAATCAAGCATTGATACAGTATTATTGTAATCTTATTCTAAAGTTAAATAATACAAACACTATTGATTCAGGTGGAATTTTTTCTTGAAAGGGTTTCTCCACTTATATGATGTGTCACTTTTATCCCCTTACCTCATTCTTCTAAAATCTTATATATCTTTCTACAATTAGTAAAATTTATCTAAATAGATTAATCATACATAAAGAATTGTGAAAAATAACACTTAATTAGATCTCTAAGTCTCATAGTTTTACAAGTTCTAAGCTACAATACTTGCTGAGGAATATAATCATGCTTCATTTTAGGAGGCTAGTATTTGTATTACTATTAAGAAGGATGTTTGTGGCTATGTAAAGGATTATGATACATGTAGTTGGAATGATGCTCTTTACATTGATCCTCCTCCTTCCTAGGAGTAATAAAAGCATTAGAGATATAGTTTCAAACTTCTTTCTAAATATAGTTATGGACATAAAGTTTCTTGGTCAAATGAGCAAGGAAATTAATTCTCAAAATAATTTGATCCTTCTGAGCATAACATGGGACTTAGATAACATCATTTGGAATCTAAGAGGAAACCATGGTTGAATTTCAACATGATTTCCATCGATCCTCCTTCTATTGAATTATTTCATCTTGAATTTATTTAAAACAAGGTAGACTCTAATGATGGTCCTCTAGATGCATTCTCTTCGGATGACGTGTAAGAATAATTCTTAGGTGCCTACTTTCATTTACCTTATTATAATGATAAATGACTAAAATATAAAAAAATGGAACTCAATGTTTAATATGTCTAAATATAGGGTTATTTAGGATCCTTTTTCCAAGTTGCATTAGAAGGTGGATCTAAAATATAGAAAAAGAGATCATAGGTCTTGTAGTGTTGGAAAATGTATTGCTTTATATTTTCACACTATGTTTGGGTCCCTTGATAAATTGGACTTAATTAAGCCTCTAATTGGCTCAATTTTGCATCTACAAGCCTAATTAATTATAATTTTTGAAAGTGGATTATTATTTAATTAATGTAATTATCATTTTTAAGACTCTGAAATGAATAGGTCCTTGAAATTTAGGTTAGGACCCATTCACCCTTGGGAAAATGGGTCCCCCTTAAGATCAAAAATTCAAATTCTAAACATGTTTTTGGTGGCATATTAAGGTCCTAAATTCAGTTTTTAAGTGTTGGCTTGTAATGTTTAATGTTTGGTAAATTATAAAATTTTATATAAAAGCATGGTCTTTTTATCAATTCAAATCCTAGAAGATACCTAGATCTCATATTCAAGTTTCACAAGTGCTAATATTATTGACAAAGGTATTCAAAATTAGATTTCTCCATTATTTGTGGCAGCATTCAAGATTTCAAGCATCATATCAAAGTTATCAAGAATTATGCATGTTTCTGGAGCTAACATTGTGATGTAGGTTTGAAGCATCAAGAGCACATCATCAATCAATAAAATTCATGCAAGATAACAGTTTCAGAGATATCTACTAAGTTTTAGTTTGTACCATAGAAAAATATATTCTTACATTTTCACTCATTTGCGCCTTTTCTTTGGATTTTGGCTTTATTTTGCCTAGATTTAATGTTGTAATGTGGAAAAAACATTCACTTTAGGCCTTGAATGATTGCAAAACAACAAAGATCAGATGATGTCTTGCAAAGGTGTTGTGAAGTGTTGTAACCCACTTTAACACTTTTCTAGGACCTTTCTATTATAATTCACCTAAAAATTCTTTTTTTATCACTTAACAAGCCTTATTTCAAAGTGCTGTAAGGAGTTGTAACAAACTCTCACACTTTACTAGGCTTTTCATCAAAAACTTGATCCTTTCTTATGATTAAGTGGCCCCATTATGTACTTAGAATTCATACTTAGTTTTGGAAGACAATCATGTTAAACAACATTAATCACACTTTAATTCCCTACAATTAGAGTAATTATGCTAGAGGGACCAATTCACCACCTTGGGTGACTTAGTCCCATTTGGCATAAAATCTAAAATTATTTTAATATTCTAGCGATATATTGTCCTCTAAACCCTAAGGTCGACCTGTGATGAGGTATTTTCAAGAAATTAGGGAAAATCATGAATAAATAATGGTTTTTCCCCCCATTTTCAACCTCTTCCTAACTCTCATTATTCGCAATCGAGAAATCTTCAAGCAATCAAGCATTCAAGCACTCTAGACATCATCAAGCATTCATCCATTGGAGCTGATCATTTGCATATCTTAAGACTTCTACATCAAGGGTTTGGTGAGTTGAGGCACTTACATGTTGTTCAATATTCTTTGCCCTCACATTTCATTTCATTTTCTAGGGTTCGATTACCAAAATGGGGTTTGACTAAGGAAAACCCCTATTCTCTTACCCTAAC
Organism: Sequoiadendron giganteum; assembly: GCA_007115665.2. Classification (NCBI taxonomy): domain Eukaryota; kingdom Viridiplantae; phylum Streptophyta; class Pinopsida; order Cupressales; family Cupressaceae; genus Sequoiadendron; species Sequoiadendron giganteum. The sequence continues at coordinate 264,827,659 of CM021100.1, read as the reverse complement.
CCTTTTTCCCCTCTTTTCATGTGTGTTTTATAGGTCTTTTATGCATATTTGTCAAAGAGAAAGGTGATAAAAGGATTCAACATCCCATCAACATCATTCAAAGTCAACATACCCTAAAAGAAGCATGAAGACAACCTATAGGTCAAAGTCTACAGATTCAGATCTAGATTGCTGTCAGGAGCAAAAGTATAAGTTGAAAGCCATAGATTCCAACTTTGAGATTCTTGAAAGCTACAGGTGGACTAAGTCACCATCATTGGAAAATTAGTTCCACTATGGCTTGAAAAATGGTTTTTGCAGATCTGGATACCCATTTCACCGAAACCTGTTCCAGCAAACTCTCTCTGAAGTAGGGTGAGGTCACCTAGCTTGGAATAAGTGTCCCAGTGGCCTTCAATAGAAAAATTTGGAAGATTCCAGAGCTCCTCAACATCACACTTCAGATTCCAGGTGCACCTCTTCTATCTCATTAAGTTCTGTTACAATTTGCATGCATTCTTAGGTCATTTTACATAGTGTTTTCTATAAATTCACATTTCAATAGTTTGCATTCAATAGATAGTTTCTTTCATTAGTTTTCAAAATTTATTCACATTCCAAATCACACACAAATCACACATTAGCATTTAGTCTTAAACGAACCCCCTATGTTTTGGGTGTGAAAAAAATCTCTCCTTTTAGGTGAAAAACCTTAGAAGTGCAAGAGAACCCCCTTTTCCCCAAAAATCTAAGGTTCATTTTGGTGAACCCATCTTTTGAACACTTTTTACTTTTGATTGCAAGATAATTTCAATCCTAGGAAAATATTGCATCAACATTGAATTAGGGTTTTGCATTAATTTGCACTCTAGGGTTTTCAAGATTACATTAGTAGAAAGCTCATATAGCTTACATTTTTGAATTGCATTTGATAAAAAATTCCAAAATTTATGCCTTTTCATACTATACCTACATTTGAAAACCTAAAAATCATAAAAACCATTTAAAAATCTTGAAAAATTCCTACAAAAAATCACTACTAGGACTAAATCACCACCCTAGGCGACAGTCTATTTGTATATTAATCACTGCATTTTTTGGAATCTACTCTGCATTTTTTGCGTTTATGCTTTTTTTTTCTGTATTTCTATGTTATTTTCCAAAATTTTAGTTATTAGCATTTTAGTGTTCTTTGTTTACATTGCATTTGCATTCACCCTACATTTAGAAACCTTTGCATGAGTGTTTCATGTGATATTGTTAATACCTTAGTGAAGAGAAGTTTTAGACTCATGGCATCTCTCAACAACACACTGATTGTAGATCTTGGGTTATGTAGAACTTCCACTCCTAGTATTGATAACAGTACACTAGGCCTTGAAACCACCCTTAGTAACTCTTCGAATTCAAGTAGTATGCATATTGAGCACAACCTGCTAATAGACCACAAGACAAGATCATTCACCTTCATAAGAACATAGCACACTTGCAACATCACTTGAAACCATTTCCGCTACTATAATTCCCACTATAGACAACATTCAGTGCATGCTTGATAGTGACGAAGGCCTAGACATTGTGAAGAAAATAGTTGAGATATATCAAAAACAAGTTCCTTCCACCTCTAGTGCCTCTCAACCAGCAAACATTGTGGTTAGCTAAGAGGACCTAAACCTCCTCCTCCCTCAATAGTTGCCTCCATACCTACCTCTACCTCTCCTAATATCACAACCACAATGCAACCAGTTAGTAGTGTGATTCCTTCCCTTGGTATTCCTACTAGTATTCCTAACTCCTATGTTGCATCACATGCTTTATACTCTTCTACCATACCATCCATTAGCATTCCATTAGCTTTCCCTATGAATACCTTCACCCCATCACCACTTTCCCTTCCACCTCACACCACTTGCATTGACTCGACTCATAACACAACTTTTCCAAACCTTCTCATCCATGCAACAAAAAATTTCTACCATCAACCAAAATTAGAATGGCCCACCCACATACTATGTTCGCAACAACCCCTTGTCCTTGGAAATATTGCAAGCCCCAATGCCATAAGGAATAGAAATGCATAGATTTGAGAAATATGGAGGGAAGGGAGATCCTTCTAACCATTTTAATGCATACATTTCTTTCTGTAGTGACTTTGTCTTTCATGATAAATTGTTAGCTAAACTATTTCCCTAGACTTTAAAAGATACTACCTTGGAATGGTTCTCTTCTTTACCAAAAAATTCAATTCATTCATTTAATGAATTTGTCGATGCATTTATCAATCATTTCCAAGTGCATATGAATCCCAAGAAGACCTTGGTAGATTTGATGTGATGTAAGCAAGAAAATGATGAAGAGATAACTGATTTTATCTCATGCTATCAATCATTTATTCCTAAATCGATGTCAATATCCTTGACCCACATATTCAAAAGATGTTTATAGAAAACATGCTAAATCACCTTCAGGACAAACTCACAATGATGAAATTTCCTTCTTTCATTCCTTTATGCACAACCCTTTGCGATTATCATAATTCAATTAGTAGTCAAGATACATGATCCACTTCTAGTCTTATTGAGAAATATGAAAATGCTAGCCCAACCAATTCTCAACCATTTAGAAAGAAAAACAAAGCGTTCTTACAATTTGACCCTCCTCAACAATCCCCTCCACTTGCCAACAACCAAGTAGAAATTGTTAAAACAATGGTTCTTTTTAGTTATGGAGATCAGAAAAGACATTTCACACCTTTACCAGACACCCTTCATAACACAATGTCTCAACTCTTGGGTGATCCCACAATAATGGGTTATACTTGTTTGCCAAACTTGACATTGAAATCAACATTTTTCACTAGATCTTCACTTTCTTACCCCTATAGAAGCTAAACCATTAAGAATTTGGAGATGAAACAAACTAGTGATTTGTGACATTTTGTGTGTAGATTCCACTTATATTTTTTTTAAATATTAAAAATAAATTGTGAATCCTTTTATGTAATTTTTATTAACTTATTTTTTCTACTAAACATCATTTTCAAAAAGTGATGTTTACTTTCAGCTGCATAACATTTTTAAAATAAAGGATACAATTCTAATTTTTAAAATAAAATTTTTTCACACCAATATCTAGTGGATGGATATTTTTTCATAATTTTTTGTTGCATACATATTTTTTAATTACTTTTCTAAGTCAGAGTAATCATAATTTGGAAATATTATACTTTCAGCTACATAACTTTTTTTTTTTTTTTTTGAATAAGGACATCAATAGCTACTGTAAATGTACTTTTTAGAAAAAAGTTCTCTATTTTCTTATTTTTCCATATGTGTGAAACAAAGACTTCGATGTTCATTAAAAAACCTACTTTCACAAGAAATAAAAAATAAATATAATAATAAAATTAAATATATTTAAAATTATATATTTTGGAAAGATTATAATAAGTACATGTTTACAAAAGATAAATTTTGAATAAACTAATTTGATCACCCAAAAAATAAATCAAAAGTGGGTTTTTATCAGCATTTTGATAGGTGTAGAGGAGACTCCATTATAGGTATGGTTTAAAACTAGTGGGTTTCTATCCAAGGGGGTTTGATATAAGTGGGTTTGATCAAACCCTCTTCAATTAAAATCCTTTAAATAAAACCTTTTTAAGGCTTAAATCATTATATTTTCTAAAATTATTTGATTTCAGCAAAACTTAGGATGTCCTAAAAAGTGTAACCCATTATTGTGGCAACAACCTCTTACAACTACAAATGATTACCTTACCTATTGTCCATGCACCGGATCATACTAAGCCTTTACCTCCAAAATTTTACTCTAATTATTATTGCCATTTTCAAAGACAAAATGGACATGAAACAAAACAGTGCAAGCATCTTAAGCATCTTGTTCAAGACCTCATTGATTTTGGTTGTCTATTTTTCGTCAGTGTTAATGATCAAGGCAATAAGTTTGTTGCCCCTCCCAATCAAAATTTGGAAATTTTCACTAATCCAATGCCTAAAAATAATATTTCACTTGACAAAGCTAGTGAAACTCCAAATATTTATGTTATAAATGTTGATACAAAGGAAGAGCATTATGATCCTATCCCGCATGTGACCAATGTTAATATTAGATGAAATGGTAGATGTGATATACGTTATCCCTCATAAGGGACAACCTAAGAAATCTCTTGATATTAATTTCAACTCTCAAGACATACTTAAAAATATCCTCAATGGTCCTCTTAACATAGTTGGTTGTATCTATGATAATCCCACTAATGGGATATTAATAGATCCTTCCTGTGGAGAGAATGCGATCATTGAGGAATTTTTGGTCTTACATGATCTTTATCAAGATGATTATGATAAACCTAAAGCATGGATCAAAATGCACTATGTATTTTATTTCCCTACCAAGAGGATTGATCATCCTCCCATTAAAAAAATGACCTAAAACATTGGATGTTACATTCTCCATCATTCTACAGTCAAACTAGTTTCATTTCAGGCTAGTCCATCCATGGCTTCACTCAATGAAAGTTTTCCCTTTGTATCTTCACAAATGCTTAAAGTTTCCACTTGAAAATGAAATATTCATTGTCCACCATAGTGGCTTTAAATCCTTGTCTTTCAAAAGAAAATATTTCTTAGAATCATTTTGGCCTAAGCCCATGGAACCCATCATGCCTTGAAAGGATTTTTTTTTCATGTCTTACCAAAAATTTAAAGCAAAGAAAATAACCAAACTATCTCACCACAACATGTCCTCATCCACATCTGACACTCCCATATTAGATGAAATAATGCTTCAACCTGAACAAGACCACCTTACCATTCTCAAATAACACCTAACACTTCACATACATCATCCAAGAGACATAGAGATTGTCAAAGTAATTTTATCATGCCTCCTCACATAAAACAAGTTTAGAAAGCAAACGAGAGAGTGGATGAACAACCTTCCATGATTCATTTTTTTCATCCCCCTAGGGAAAAAAAGAAACCTATGGTTGATCAACCTACTCCTTCAGAAACACAACTTGATAATAGAATCAAAAGAAACAAAGGAGCTAGGGAGCGTAGGTGTCGACGTTGTGCGCTTTCTCACAAGTTACATGAAGAAGAAAATAAAGAAAATAATAATCCACACTTGATAGAAGTAATGCATGATGATCCTCCTCCCCAACCACCACAAGATGATCCTATAAAACAACCACAACCAGAGTTACATGCTTCAACTAACATCATCATTCATTATCTTTTTTTCATTAATCTTGATGATGATGATGATGAGATTGTTAAAATAGATGAAGAGGTGCATAACAATTTGAACACATTAGTTTCCTCTTCCATGAGCTTGCATGAAAAATCTCTTAGGATGAGCATTGAACTTGATGCTAGTTCTACAATTGTTGTTGTCCCTCTAGCCAGTCGCCCACCCTCACTTTATACAGAACAAGATTGGCAGGCAGATGATTTTTTAGACGAATGACTTGCATTTGAATTATTAGTATTTTTCATTTTTCATTTTATTTATTTTTGTGCATAATGTGTTCCCCCGTATTGTTCTATTTGATGTTCCTTCTCTTTGTGAAATTCTTCTATTTGTACCTTCATTCTTCCCCATGTCATGCATGTCTTTTTATTTTTCTCTTTTTGATTTTTTCCTTCCTTTTGGGGATGATGCAAGGCACTAAGACCAAAATTTATCTTTCATGTTGACCCAAAAGGCCCCTTTTTTCTTTTTTCCTTTTTATTTTGTTTATGTTCTCCCTTTTGGGATGATGCATGGCATTGGGACCACAATGTCTACTTCATGTTGACCCAAAAGTCTCTATTTATTTTTCTTTTCCTTTTGTTGTCCTTTTGGAGATGATGCAAAGCATCGAGACACCCTATGTCTCTTCCATGTTGACCCAAAAAGACTCTCTATTTTTTCTCTCTTTGTGTCATTCTTCCAGTTCTATTGTATTTAGGGAATGATGAAAGCTCCAAGCTCTCCAAAAAAACATTGCAGCAACAAACATACGGACCCCAAATCCATAGATCCCTTATGTGTTTGGTTTTTTCATTTATGGGGCAACCCGTTCCCTTCCCTTTCCTTTTCTTTCTTTTCCTTCACATGACACAACCTTACTCAAAAACATATCATTTAGCATAGGGCTTTCCAAGTTGGCTTTGATGTCTTTTCTTTATTTCTTGCATTTTCATTTTTCTACTTTAAAGTAATTTCTCACAGTATGATCTCTCACAATTCCTTTAAAGTGAGGGAATACATTGGCATTATTTATTTTTGCATTTTTTTCTTTTCTTGGTTCTTATTGCAGCCTTATTATTTCATATGACGCGTTTGTCACTTTTTGGATGACATTGGGTGTAATTTCCTTCATGAATGTGATCTATCTTATCATATTACATTCCTCTTGGTGGCTTCATGTGACACGCTACATCCACTAAGTTGTGAATTTTCTATTCTTTGATTGATCCTCTCTTGGAGACATTAGACACAATTTTCCCTAAGTAAAAAAACTCACATGAAATAATCAAGACTCCTTTGAACATTCTTTATATTTTGCATTTTGTAGTTCTTATATGACCACCTTGCATAACATAGCTTGCATGCCTACGGTGCCATCTTGTGCTTGTTCATGAGCTCCAAGCATATGAAGCTTGTTGATCTCATGAAGCTCAAAATATCATTTATCTTCTGTGGAACCTTATAAAATTTATTAGGAGGTATAACTTTGGTATGGTTAAGTGGGAAGCCCAACCAGTGGCATGACATTCCCCATAGCCACATGCGTGTGTGTGAGTGCATACTAGCCATGAGTGTATGTTTCTCACCTTTTTGGTCTTCTCACCTGATGGATAGCCATGAGTTATGTCACCTCAGAGTGAGTATACACTCTCTTAGACAAACAACCAATATTTGATCCACAACTAGTTGGACAAATAGCTGAAGCTTGATCTGACTTTCTCTTTCCCTTTCTTTCACATCTCTCACTTTCTTGTGTGATATTTTGTACTAATGTTTGGTTTTCCATGGGATCTTGATCTTGAGGGATTGATCATCCCTCTTGATTATTGTTGTCTCATCTTTCCATACTAAGTGCATTTGGATCCCTCTCGATATGCATGTTGTGCTACTTTAGTGTGAGTTTAATGCAAGTTCATCCTCTCACTAATGTGGGGGATAAATGTAATGAAGAAAAATGTATCCTTCAAAATTTCACTCATTCGAGCCTTTCCTATGGATTTTGGCCTATTTCTTCCTAGATTTAATGTTGTAATGTGACCAACACATTCATATTAGGCCTTGAATGATGGGAAAACAACAAACACCTAATGATATCTTGAAAGGTGTTGTGAAGTGTTGTAACCCACTTTCACACTTTAATACGACCTTTCTATTATAATTCACCTAAACAACCTCTTTTTATCTCTTAGCAAGCCTTATTTCAAAGTTTTTTAAGGAGTTGTCACAAAGTCTCACACTTTACTAGCCTTGTCATCAATAACTTGACCATTTCTTATATCTTATAGGTCATACTTAAGTGTGTTTTAGAAGAAAATCTTATTAAACAACATTAATCACATTTTAATCCTTGACAATTAGCAAAATTTCACAGGTGGGACCAAGTCACCACCTTGGGCGACTTAGTCCCATTTGGCATAAAAAATAAAAATATTTTTAATATTCTGGCAAAATATTGTCCTCTAAACCATAAGGTTGGCCTGTGATGGGATATTTTTGGGAAATTAGGGAAAATCATATATAAATAAAATATTTTCCACTCATTTTCAACCTTCTCCTAACTCTCATTCTTCTCAATCAAGCAATCTTCAAGAAATCAAGCATTCATGCATTGGAGTTGATCATTTGTATATCTTTAGACTTCTAAATCAAGGGTTTCATGAGTTGAGGCAGTTGCATGTTGTTCAATCATGTTTCCCTTTACCTTTAATTTCATTTTCTAGGGTTTGATTACTAAAATGGGGTTTTACTAAAGCAAACCCCTATTCTCTAACCCTAACCCTTTTCCCCCTCTTTGCATGTGTGTTTTTCAGGTCTTGTATGTAATTTTTTCAAAGAGAAAGGTGCTAAAAGGTGTCGACATCCCATCAACATCATTCAAAGTCAACAAACCCTAAAATAATTTTGGAGACAACCTATAGGTCAAAGTCTACAGACTCATATCCAATTTTTTGTTAGGAGCATAAGTACAAGTTAAAACTAGAGATTACAACTTCGAGATTCCAAAAATCTATAGGTGGACTAAGTCATCATCATTGGTGAATTAGTCCCACTGCCAGACCTAAAAAGTTGTTCTTGCAGATTTGGATACCCATTTTGTTGAAACTTGTTTCAATAGAGTCTCCCTAAAGTAGGACTAAGTCACCTAGCTTGGTGTAAGTGTCCCAGTGGAACTCAATAGTAGAATCTAGAAGATTTTAAAGCTCCTCAACATCACACTTCAGATTCTAGGTGCACCTCTTTTATTTCCTCAAGTTTTGTTACAGTTTGCATGCATTCTTAGGTCATTTTACATAGTGTTTTCAATACTTTCACATTTCAATAGTTTGCATTCAATAGATAGTTTATTTCATTAGTTTTTAGCATTTCTTCACATTCCAAATCATTCAAACATAACACATTAGCATTTAGTCTTGAATGAACCCCCTAGGTTTTGGGTGTGAAAAACATCCCTCCTTTTAGGTGAAAAACCCTAGAAGTGCTAGAGAACCTCCTTTTCCCCAAATATACATGGTTCATAGTCCTTCAAGTGTTTCAAGTCAAGGGTTTGGTGAGTTGCAGCATAATACTTTTGATTAGTCATTCCCTTTATGTTTCATTATTTCAATTCAAGGTTTAATTATTTTAACAGGGTTTGACCAAGGCAAACCCCCATTTACCAAAAATAAACAATGTTTCCCTCTTGTGTATTTTGTAGACCTTAGGTTGAAGATGGATTGAAGAACTATCAAAAGAGAAAAATTGTAAAAGTTTTCAAAGTTGACAAAGTTTTCGTCAAGCCATAAAAAACTCACATTAAAAATTTATTTCCAAATTTTTGATTGTTAAACCTAAAGGAATCAGGAGTATAGGCATAAGACTAGAGAACTGTGAAAGATGTTTTTCAGCCCTATAGCTAGACCCATTCACCCCTGGGTGAATGAGTCTCATAGGACACTCAGCAACATCATTTTGGTAATAGGTGCAAAAATACTTAACCTTCTTAGATCTTCCAAAAAGTTGTAGGCTCCATTAGATTAAGGTTTAATCTAGTGATTTAAAGTCCTACTTTGCATTTTTTATTTTATTTAATATTTTTAGTCTTTTTCCCAAAAGTGTTGTTTCAAAAAATTTACCTCGTCATAAGGAAAACAATAAGATCTACTTCAAGGATGACTCACCTAAATTTTGAAAGTCAATCTTGGATTGAGGGATCTCTTTTTCCTAATGAAGTATATGAAAGATAGGTTCATTAAGTGCCCCATTTTTCCCTTTCTATGTTTAGTAAATTATTGGTGAACCCCCATTTTAATAGAAAGAACCTCCTTTTATTTGTTTCATTTTGGTGAACCTGACATTCTTGCACTATAAACTTTCTGATTTGGAGTCCATTCAAACCCTAGATATAGGATTATCATTACTTTGAATTGCATTGCATTGATTTGCATCTCATTTAGGGTTGTTAAAATACATTAGTTTGCATCTCAGTTAGGATTTTAGGGTTACATTTTGCATCCTTTAAAATTTTAAAAATGATTAAATTTCTATGTATATTACATTTATTATGATTAGTACTTGCATATTAGTGTGTGTTCAATCATTCAATAAAAATTGCATTTCAAAAAACGTCATATTGTCCATCATTTATCATTCATTTTACTTGTATTTAGACATAAATTCTAGAAAAAACAGTGATTGAAAGTATAATTTATAACCTCAAACAGGAAACCCTTGATCTAAACTTCAAACTCAAATTTAAATATTTATAACCCTTGTGTTAAGACCCATTTTCCATAGGGTGAATTTGTCTTTGTATAGGTGTTGTTTCAAACTTTTGTGTAATGATTTTTCTTTGTTTTCTTCATTCTTATCTAGTGTTAAATATAAGTTTAACTTTCAAAAATCAAAAAAATCAAAAAAATTGGCATTAAAAGACATCATTTTTAGGTTTTTGCATGGCATAATCAATAAATTATCTTCTCTAAAATATGAAAAATTCTCTCTTTTTTATAGAATTGTATTGCAGTTCCTATTTTTGGGTGTTTCTTTCATTTATCTTGTGCCTATTCTCTATTTGGATGCACATGGGTTTGGTGAAAATTGTATGAACTTCACAACCTGGTGTCCTATTACCAATACTATGGTGAGATTTAGTTTGAGGATCATTCCATCCCACACTACCACACTCACCATGGATCTTGAGTTTTCCAACTCTTTCAGTCATTGTGTTGATATTAGTCAACCCACTTTTGACCATAGTTGTCATACCTCATTTTCCATGACCACCCTACCCAAAACCAATATGACTAATAGTGACACAATGGTTTCTAATTTCCCTCAAGAAGAACTAAGACAAATGCATGAATATTTAATGAAATTGCAAAACATTGTGAATTTTGAATACAATGTTGGTTCTACAATTCTTCTCATAGATAACATGAGGAAAATTCTTTATAATCAACGAGGTATATAGATCATTCATAGCTTAGCCCACATTATTGATAAACATGTCCCTACAATGACTAATTATGCTGAAACTTTGGGCTTCACTCAAAGTCAAGGTGGAAATCCAATTCCTCCTTCCACAACTATGACTTCTATTCCTACATACACTAATGCAACTATTGTAATAAATAAACAACATAATATAAATATCAATACCCCCTTAGGTATTTCCACTCGTAATCCCTCTATCTTTTTGGACTCAAATCTCATATCTCCTAATCCATCTACCCTCACAAAAATTCACTTTCCCTCCGAATACACCTCCACTTTATTCACCTCCATCTCACAATGCAAACAATGATCATTTCCTTAACTAAATCCTACAAAACAATTGCCACATTGAACCTATAGTGTAGAAAAATGTACCCCTTTACATTTTCATACTTGTTTCAACCGTCCTAATCAAAATGGACTTCATAATGGCTTAATTTAGTGTTGAAAAATGTATCCCTTTAAATTTTCACACTTACTTGGGACCTCCGAATTAAATTAGGCTTAATTATGCCTTAATAAGCCCTATTATTTATTTACAAGCTTAATACATTACATTTTTCGAAGGGGAAACTTGCCAATAATTAATGCCAATACATAACAATTTACCTTGAGTAATGTGTGTTCTAGGAATAGGGATGTGGGACCCGAGACCCATTTTGCAATGGATGAACGGGTCCTCGATAGGCCTTTGAACCTAGATTTAAAATGATTTTTTGGTGGTATTTTAATGTCCCTAAATCCATATTTCAATGTCAACTTGTAATATTTGAATTTTGAGAAATTAAGGATGCATGCCTATAAATACAAGGTTATTTTCTAAGTTTCATCTAGACTTTCATGAGAATTTTCAAGATATCTCAAGAGAACTTTGAATAGAAAGTTTACAAGAGAAAATTTGATGATCAAGAGCATTCAAGAGAAGAATTACTAGAGATTTATTGTGGAATTCAAGATCCATTCATTATGCAAAATCCTTCTTGCATCATGCATATTTTTAGAGCTAACATTGTGATAAATATTTGAAGATCAAGTTCAAGTGTTCAAAGCATTATTTTAAGTATCAAGATCCAAATCTAGTGAATCCATTTCATGCAAGTTGCATACCTTCCAAGATCTCCATTACGAAGATTTCTACAAGGGTTTATTGAGTGGTAACATATCATTGTTCTTTCTTCATTCCCTCTTTGATGCTTTATTTCAATTCAAGGTTTGATTACCAAAATAGGATTTAAGAAAGGAAAACCCCCATTCACCAAAAACAAACAAGTTTTCCCCTCTTTTGTGTTTGTTAGAGATTTAGATTGAAGAAGGATTGAAGACCTCTTGAAGTGCAAGATTGGAAAAGTTAGCAAAGTTGTAAAAGTTATCAAAGTTGTCAAATCATGAAATCTAACCTATAGATCTGATTTTTGACTTGCTGACACTAAAACCTAAACAAATAAGAATATCAAAATCATCATTAGAGGCTCCCAAAATATTTTTGAAAACCTTGACAAAAGACCCATTCGCCTATCGGTGAATAAATCCTTAAAAATTTCTAGAAAGTGACTGTTGGTGATTGGTAAACACCTTTTTCGCCCTTCTCAAATCTACAATAAATTTTTTGTTTCTACTAATATTGAGTTTTCATATCATTGTTCCAAGTTTGAGTTGGCATAATTAGGTTAATTTTCTATTTTATGTGTTTCTCCCAAAAGTATTGTTTGAAGTTGACCCTCATCCTCAAAGCATCATGAAATCTGTAGATTCTCACATTGAGTTGATTCACCTAAGGGTGGTTAGTCAATTATTTTTGGGGATCTCATTTCCTAATGAAATAAAGTAAAATAGGCTCTTCATAACCCCCTTGTTATCATTTCATATTGATTGGTGAAACCCTATTTTTTGGTATTTCATTTTGGTGAACCCGAATTTTGAGCATCATAACTTTCTGATTTTGGAGTTCATTTTCAGCCCTAGATCTAGGATTTAAATATCCTTGTATTGCAGTAAATTTATTTGCATATTATTTAGGTCTTTAACTTGCATTAGTTTGCATCTCATTTAGGGTTTTCAGTTTGCAATTTTGCATTCTTTAAAATTTGAAAAATTCAAAAATCTTAGTCATTTGGCATAGTGTTTACATAACATTGCATGATCAATCATTTACATTATAAAATTGAATCATAATTGTATATCAAATTAGATATTTTTTCTTGTCATTTAGCACCATTTTTCACTTACATTTAGACTTGATTTTCCAAAAATATAAAACTGTAACGACCTATTTGAAACAAAAATTTGAAAAACATAAAAATCAACTCAGAAATATGTAAATTAATTTTTAAAAACCCTGAAGCAAGAACCATTTTACCATGGGTGAATGAGTCCTTGATCAAGTCTTTTTCTTCATTTTTGAGCATCAAAAACACTTTTTCTACATTCTATATTCCCACATTTAGTCTACTGTTTTAGTTTCCAGTATTTTTTATTTTAGAAAATTATTCATATTAAGGTCTATTTTTCAAAATGAGTGCATTGTTTGAATTCAAATTTTCATTTAAAAACATCATTTTCATGTTTTTGCATAGCATAATTAGAAAGTTATCTTGCATTAAATATAATAATTTATTTTACATACTTGCATTGCACTTTATATTCTACCTAGTGTTTGACTACATTTTATCTATTCTCCATTTTGGGTGCACCTTGGGTTTGTAAAACTTGTATAAGCTTCACAACTTGGTGTCTTATCACCAATACTTTCATGAGATGTATTTCAAGACTCATGTCATCCTGCAATGTCCATTTAAATAAAGTGTTGTACCTGGTTAATTAATTACTAGGCGACTTATTTACATATTAAGTTTACTTAGGTACTAGGAAGGAATCATTCTAGAAGGTGTTAGTTTTTATTAGTTGTTATATTATCTTTTGACTTGTAAAAACTATGAACCTATGTAGTTTAGATAAGTTGTATCATGTCATATGATAAACACTTGTAATAATCTTATGATATCTTGTATCTCACTTTGGCTATATAACCAAGGGGCTTCTAATACATTTTATATATGATTGAATCATATTGATAAGAATATAGTTAATTCTTGTCACATTCTATTCTCTCTCTTTGTGCTTTCCATTTGGCCTCAAGATCTTGGAAACCATAGACAATTCTAACCCACGATACATGACTCATTGTGGATCTTGGGTTTTCTAACTCTTTCACTCATAGTGTTGACACTAGTCAACCCACTATGGACTATAGCCTTGACACTTCATTTCCTATGACATCCTTACCAAATCCTAATGTTACTAATGTTAAATAAAGGGTTTCTAATGTCCCTCAAGAGAACCTTAGAGGAATGCATGAAGAGATAGAGAAATTACAAAACTTTATAATTTTTTAATACATCATTGATAATGTGGTTCTTATCATAGATAACATCAAGATAATAATTGATAGTAAACTGGGAATATAATTTTTGCATAACTTAAATCACATCCTTACTAACAATGTCCCTATAATGACTAGTTATACTCAAGCTTTGGGGTATACACAAATTCAAGGTGGAAATTCAATTCCTCCTTCGACAATCGTAACCTCTATTTTGACATACACTAATCCAATTGTTACTACAACAATACAACCTATTATAAATTGATATACTACCTTAGGTATTTCCACTGGTAACCCCTATAGCTTTGTGCATTCAAATCTCATATCTCCTCACCGATCCCCCCTCATAAATTTACAAGTTACTTGTCCTCTAAATACATATACACCTCCACCTTATTCAAATCCATCTCACAACACAAATAATGATACCATTCTTAACAAAATCTTGTAAAATGTTTCATCCCTCCAATAACAAATTGCTACATTGAATCAGAATCAAAATTGCCAACCTTCACAATATGTCAAAAGAAACCCCTTTTCCTTGGAGATATTTAGAACACAAATGACAAAGGTATAGAGATTCTTAGATTTGGTAAATATGGTGGGAAAGAAGATCCTGATAGCCATTTTTTGGCATACACAACTTTATGTAGTGACTTAAATTTTTATGATAAACTATTTTCTAAAATCTTCCCTAGATCCTTGAAAGAAACTACTTTAGAATGGTTTTTTTCCTTACAAAATAATTAAGTACATTGATTTAATGAACATATTGATTCCTTCCTTAATTATTTCCAAGTGCACATGGGTCCTTAGATGATCTTTGTATATTTAATGAGATGTAAGAAAAAATATGATGAAAAGGTCACCAATTTTATCACTCACCATAAATTACTTTATTCACAAATCAACATTAATATTTATAATCCCAGTCTTCAAATATTCATTGAGAATTTTCAAAATAAACTTCAAGATAAGATTGGGATGATGAAATTTCCCTCCTTCACACAATTGTGTACTACCCTTCATGATTAAAAAACTACGATTAGTAGTCGTCAAGTGAAAATTCCCTCTAGCTATCTTGCATAATCTAAATCTATGCCTCATACCAACTATCAGCCATTTAAGAAACAATATAAGGGATTTTTACAACTTAATCCCCCTCAACTAATTCAACATGTTGAAACCCAAGTGGTTGCTACAAAGATGAAAAAAGCATACACATTTGGATATAGAAATAGATATTTTTCACCCATACTTGATACCCTTCATAACACCATGTTGCAGCTCTTAAACAAGAGCTTAATTTCCTTATCTCCTATTAAAGCTCCTGATCCTACTAGACATTTACCTTCAAACTATTGAAAATTCCTTTTTCAATTTTTACCGACAAAATGGGAATGATATGGAATATTGTAAGCATCTTAAACATATTGTGCAAGACCTCATTAATTATAATAATATTTAGATTGGTGGTCTTAATGATCAAGGTAATAAGTTTGTAGCCCCTGCTAACCAAAATTTATAAATTTTTAATAATCCTATGCCAAATCATAACATTTTATTTTTTAAAGCTAGTGAAACTAAGAATGATGTGATGTATGTTGACATGTATAATGAAAAAATGAAAGACAATAAGGAAAATTATATGGATAATATAGTTGCAACCATTTAAGTTCAATCTTGTAAGGGTCTAACCAAAATTCACCTTGACATTGCTTTCTCAAAACATGATGTAATCAAACATGCACTTGATGGTCCTCTTTACATGTAGCTAGAAGAATCAATGAAAAGCCTACTAATGGGATATTTTAATTGATCCTATTTTGTAGAGAATGTGATCACTGAAGGATTCTTGTTTGTGCATGATATTTATCAAGAAAATTATTAAAAATGAAAGCATGGATCAAAATGCATAATAGTTTTTCTTTCCCTACGATAGGTTAGTGTAATATTACAAATTTGCGCCCTAAGGACTAAAACATAGAAAATGTTAGGTTAGTTATCAAAATGAATTAAGTTAAAAGCACAATAGTGTGTCACACTTTTGGCTAAACAAATTGTTGTGAGAGAGTAATTTCCAGTTGGAAGCTTTTCGGCTGAGCTACTTTTGGTTGAAACCATGTGGTGGTGATTTGGTGCCAATATGATGGCCCTCTTCTGACTAGAAGGGTTTCAACCAAAATAGAATCGATCAGAAAGCTTCCAACTAGAAGTAGGAAAAAAAAAATCAAAAATAAAATGGGCCTGTTCATTTTTGCATGCTTGAGTGAAAGGTTTTTTCTGTGAAGTTTGTCAACTGAACATAGGGAAGGATCAATATATATGTGAAGGAAACCTCCAACACCTCCAATATCTCAATGTGGCCTCCCAAATTCTCCTTTTAGTATTGTTTTGTGTATGGTGGGGCATTGATGTTTGTTTTTTGTGAAAGTTTTTAAAAAATTTCTATACCGAATGGCCTGTGTTGGGTATTGGTTGTTGAACTCTTGGTCAACATTCATTGTAGTGATTTCTTGGAAATAAATTAATGATTTGTAAGTATTTTAATTATGAACTTTGAAATCTGAAGCATAAGACACCCATTGGACAACCAAAACTATGAAAGGTTTACTGAAATTACTTTCAAGATCCAATGATATTTTGATATTCCTCCATAGATATTGCTTAACTAAGGTATTGTCATATTGTTCGGGGAATTTTATGTTTTTCTTTACTCAGCAATAGCTCACTATCCTCTAGATTGTCTTTTGCAACTATTACTGACCTGACACTTTCTCATATTTATCTATCATCCATTTATCATGGTATCCTTCAAGGTAATGTCCTTGAATTAGTGATCATCTTCTAACTATGTCATTTGATGTTCATGACTATCACAATAACCTTATAAAATGCAAGATTTTTATGACTATTTTCCTAATTGTGAATCCCTATCAATATAGAATTGTCTTTGAGTTATTGGCCTCTACTATTTAATGCATATTTTTTCTATTCTTCATTGTATCTATAAACCCAAAATTGAAAACCCCAAATTTCTAGTTCACTAGATGCACGTACATGTATGTATACATATGTATATGTACATGTGTGTACATATATGTGTGTACATGAATGTATTTTTGTATTAAATACATCTATGTATGTGTGTATACATATATATGTATGTATGTGTATGTGTGTATGTACATGTACATGCATATATATGTGTATGTGTGTATGTATAATGCTTATATGTGTATGTGTGTGTGTATGTGTATGTTTTTATGCATGTATGTATGCATATATATACATGCATGTGTACATGTGTGTATGTATGCACATTCATATGTGTATTTGTGTATATGTATAATGCATATATGTGTATGTGTGTATGTATGTACGTACATATATGTACATACATGTACATGCACATACAAATACATGTGTATGTATGTATGTACTTGAGTATGTATGTATAAATATATGTACATGTATATGTATGTGTGAATGTACATATATATATTTATGCATACATAAATTTGTATATACATATATACATATATATATGTCATGTACATGTGTACATGTATGTATATATATATATATACATATGTATGTATGTACACATGTGTACATGTACATGTACACACATACACATATACACATGCATATATTCACACACACACACACACATATATATAATATACATGTATTGGAAGTCTCTTTGGAGTTGTCAATTTTCTTATGTTACCTAAGTTGTAGACTTCATGAATTATTGAACATAGAGATAGATATAACTTGAACATATTGTAATTTAAATTTATATATTTGTTTTAGTTTTGAAATTTGATTTAAATTTAAGTTTAACATTGAATGTGTATTTTGTTTTAATGATATGCAGATCTCTAGATTTACATATACATCTATATGTATATCATGGCCAATGAGGGATATCACCATTCCCCTCATTCTAATCAAGAGGCTCAAAATAGATCAAATTTATATTAGGATAGTATTGCTAGATTAAACAATACTCTAAAATGTTTAGAGCAAAAAATTCACAACTCTCCCAATTTGACTAATTGAGATAGATTAGTCACTATTAGAGATGAGATTCATCAAATGAAGGAGAAAATTCCATTATTCAACCCTTATGATGAGATCAACATTGAACAATCTTATTTGTCTCTTTCTAGTAGTGTTACTGGCATAGTGAACTATAGAGAAGTTGCCAAATTAGTTTCAGCTGAAAATGTGTTGACCATGTTCCCTCATTATAGAGGACAAAATAAAATTAGAGGATATCTGGTTAGGAGGTGTCTAGATCTTCTTTTTGTTCCATTCAGATACCCTAGATGGTTGGCAGCATATCATAGATGGCCTCACAATGATGAGCTGGCACAATATTTTGTCAAAAAGTTTTATGAAGAATTTCATTTTGTATGAGCATGAATTTGTACCCCTAATGAAAATTCCCCTTCCACACCTTTACACTTTATAAAACTTAAGGCGAAGGCTTAATTCCACTTAATCCCACTACTTTCATTCCACTTGGCATCCTATTTGTGTGTCGATGGGGGCATTTCTTTCAGGGATGCCTATGCGGCGCACAAACATCTGCATGGTGTGATTATGTCCCTAGAAGATTCCTATGCTTGGAGACTATAGAGAAATTACACTTTCAATTGGAAGTCGAAGTGTAATGCCCCTCTTCAGCCGGATGACCAAAATATGGCTATTTTCAGCCATCTCTTCATAACCTTCACTCTTTCATCCATAGCTCTCTTCAGCAAATGTTTGGGTGAATTTGTATGAGATCTTGAGTTCATCACTTCACATTTTATTCACTCTTTTAAACATCCATTCAAGCATTGTAGTCGCATCCTTCACTCCATTTCAGCAATCTACCACTCCATCACTTTAATAGTGCGAGTGTAGGACAAACATCATGATAGCAAAGGCTTGAGCTCCTCTCATTCACTCATGCACAAGACTTGAGCGCTTTGGATGGAGGTGGTAACATCCCATCATCTCCTCTATCGTATTTGGTTGAGTAAGAACATATTATTTTGTAGTGTTTCTTTCATACATATCTTGTATTTTCCTTTCTTTATCATTATCTCTACTATTACAAACTTGGTTGTTCGTGGAGGTGGAAACACCAAGACGGGGGTCTGACTAACACAGGCCCCTATACAGCTCCAAAAAATTCCCCCTTTATTGTGTGTAGGTGGGGAGAGCTTAAGTCAAGATGGCAAGGAGGATATTCTATGAGATCATCTTCGTCACCCTCTTGGTAATATACCTCTTTTATCACTTCTGTATTTACTTTTATCTCTTCTTAGTCTTATTCTTTGCTTCCCGAAAGTACTAAACTCGACTATCAGTCCTTTCTCAAGATTCTGACCTCATATTTTTGGTTCTCTTGTCATACGGATGCCAATGCACCTATGAGACGTTAGTGTGCCATGTTGTCATCCCAAAACTGTGCTTCTATCCTTAGATAAAGAGTTGCCTGAGTTGCAGAGTTGACACTAGAAAAGTGACTCATCTGGTCTTCCTGCAACTCCTTGGATTGTAGAGTGATTGAAGGACAAATAGTCCTCATCATTCTCATCCTTTTTATCCTAACCATCCTTTGAACTGAGGTAAGTTAGGGCACCCTTTCCGCTCTTGGCCTTTTTTCACCTGGGGCCTTACAGTGGGTGGTCCCCCTCTGTTACTTTTTTGGTGAACCTGACGTGAACCAATGTCTATCCATTTGTGGGCATCCTGAAGTTTTTCTCATATACCTCTTGGTCATTGTACGCTGGTGCATTGTGAAAGTTTATGAGCTTCACGACCTAGTCTACGACCTCTAAGCATATTGTTAGAAGAATTTTTTGAAACCTTCTAATGGATAAGAAGAAAGTCTCCTTTAGCTTCACTACTGACCTTTTCTCTAGTTCTATGGTTGGTGTGTCCACATAGGAGAATGTAGCGTGAGGAAAATCTATATTTCTTGATGAGAATGATCACATCCATAAAAATCCTACATCATTGACCTCTTCATCTGTAGATGAGCATGAGGTCATTTGTATCCCTTTCGAGTACATTGTTAGCCTTGATAAAGGGTTAGGTGCATTGGAAAATCACCTAGAAGGCAACCCGAAGCTGGTTAGGGCTGCTAAGGTGATCAGTGAAATGAGATACACGTTGGAAAAAGACCAGATAGGTGTAGAACTCCTCGCTAGTCTCTCTGGTTTGGCCAAAGAATGTGCCCCCTCAAGCCTTGGTCGCATGATACGCGGTGGCCTCTTAGAGGAATGAAAGATGTAGTTGAAGATGTCAATGCCTCCTATATCCGTGTATATGGCTGACACTGTAATTTTTGGTCAATATACCCTCTACTTCTAAAATTTTGGAGACTGTCAAAGTGAACAGGAAACCTTTGGGTTTCAACTTCACCCCTTTTGTCATCTCCAGTGGCAGGAGATTTTGTGGAATGATAGGTGGAGGCTTTGGTAGTGGAAACTTTAGAAGTGGGGGTGGCAATGGTGGAGGCGGTGCTGGTGGAAGTCATGGTGGTGGCTTTGGCTCTAGTGGTGGCTCCGGTGGAAGTCACATTGTTGGCAGCCGCATCAGTGGAAGCTCTGGTGATGGTCATGGTTGTGGCACCGACAGAAGTCACACTGGTGGTGGTGGTTCTAGTGGTGGTCATGGTAGTGGTCATGGTGATAGCTCTGGTGGTGGTTTCAGTGGTCCTATGTCTTCTAATTACCCTATTATGAATACCCTTCTTTAGAATATGGATAATATGTAGAACGAACTCGTAAAAATTTCCCAAGCCTCGATCTAGCCTATTTTCCAGCCCTTCTTCTAACACAATCCATTATCAATTACAATTTAAAACACTCCTTTCTCGCAAGGGATGGAGATTCCCAAATTTGAGAAATACGGTGGTAAAGCGGACCCACAAACACATGTGTCTACCTTTAATGCCTTCTACATAGAATTTTTCCATCATGATACATTGATGGCCAAACTATTTCCCTGATCCCTCAAAGATAAAACATTCAACTAGTACTATTCTTTTCCTGATAATTCCATCTTCACGTTCAATCAGCTTGTGAATCAGTTCCTACGATAGTTCCAAGCCAATATCGGACCAAAGATGACTTTCTCAGAACTTGTTAGATGCAAACAAGGGGATAATGAAAAGATCATAGAATTTATAGCATGATACCAAGTTCTCTTCTCACAAATCTCATATCTGTGACTCGATTCTGATGTACAAAATGTCTTCATAGGGATCTTACAAAGGCCTTGGCAAGAGAAGTTTTCCCTCATGAAGTATCCTTCTTTTTCACACTTTTGTGTAGCTTTATGATAATACCAACAAATGGTGATTCAATTCGAGGGTCCTCCCTTGCACTCCCATTATAAAGGGAGATCAATCATATCAATCTCAGGAAGAGGCAAGACCGTTGCAAATTTAGTAGCCATTTTGTATAATAACAACCTCAGATGCAACTGAAAGTTTACAAAGCTATCATAATCTTATTCTTCCATCTTGCAAAAGTTAGTGAAGGATCAGATCCTTACCTTGCCACCTCCTAAACTAGTTAGAGAGCCATACCCTAGCTGGTATGAAGAAAATATTTATTGTCAGTACCATTGAGTTAATGGAAACAATACCGAACATTGTATACACCTGCGTCATGAGATATAGGAACACATCGAGGGTGGTAGTATCTGTCTTGATGGAGGTAAGAAAAACACAAATAAATCAATGGCAAAAGATAACAGTGAATTGGATATATAAACAGATCTGTTTCTGTCACATTCTGATAACATGATTATCAATCCCATTGATTATGATTCCCACCCTGAGGAGTATGTTAATGTGGTTACTGTTACTCCCTCTCCTTGCCTTGCGACCGATTTGCTGGATATAACATTTACTTTGTGAGATGTTCTAGCAAATGGTAAACCTTCTCTACTATATATTCTTGCTCACCTTAATGGCAACAATGTGACATGAGTCCTAATCGACCCTACGAGTAGAGTGAATGTCGTAATGGAGGAGACATTACTCTTGAACTCCCTACAAAGGGAGGAATACGACAAAACAAATTCCATCATTCACACACATGATGGAATTTCTCTTAAACCCTATCGATCAATAGCATTGTCTATCCTAGTTGGACATAGGATTGTAGACACGGTCTTCGATGTTATCCCCGAGTCAGACCTATTCCAAGTAAAGCTAGGCTTGGATAGCTTCCATGAATGGGATCACCTCTATAGTTCACAAATGTAGGACACTAGATATCAGCCTGTGGTATCTCATGGAGGATACTCGTTGGATCACTTTTGGTCCACTCTTGTCGGCTCGCTCCCATAGAGAATAGACCTACTTTACAATAACTATGTGAAGTACATAACTAGGCACAAGGGATAGTCGAAGTTGACCCTTTCTGTAGTCAAGCTTCCAGCTACCTCCTCCTCTTGAAAAGGAAATCAAAAGCAGTGTCCCTCTCGAGCTAACTCATCCACTCCTCTCTCTTGGGAAGAGTACTTGATGAACAAGCCCGTGTTCTACCTGCTAAGTCCAATGATGCCTCCTTGACAAATACCTAAGGTCAGGATATCGGATCTCCCTAACGGGTCCCTAGGACCCTAGTACTATTTTTAAGGCAAAAAGAAAGGCTCACAAAGAGATTTTTCCCCTCGATCTCTTCTTATTCCCCTAAACAGGAAAGGATCCACCTCTAAAGGGGTAGAGTCAACTCATCTCTCTACTTCTCAACCTGCCCCTCCTTCTCCAATTTATTAGTCTTCCCTTCCACTGGAAATAGTTGTGGAGGACACTACCATGGCTAAGCAGGATCCTTTTGTCCCTTTCAAAATCTCGGCTTCCGGTTCAAAGAGTCGTAGAAACTTCCTTGCATGTGAACGCAAGCATTGGTGAAAGGCCCTCCTAGCCGAGCAAGCCTCCTTACAGAAAAAGGAGGGCAAGAAGACTTCACCTCCTGCTATGTCCTTCTCTTTCCCTTCTCCTATCTCTGAATATCTTTTGGCTCCCATTGTGAGTACACATGTGTCTGGAAAGGTGCAAGTGTTCATCACTCCTTCGGTAGAGCTACCTTTGTTGATTTCCATTTTGTATGTCTTGCCCTTTCCAAAGCCCATCGACATGGTGAATACCTCATTCTTGTCCATTGTGGTTCTTTCCTCTTCTCCCTCGACCCTCCTTGTTTCATCTGTGAGGAGCTCACCTCCTCCGATGAAAAATAAGGTAGAGTGTGGCCCCTCAAGTGATGGAGAGCATAAGAAGAGTCCACCTTCCTCAAAAGGTGGCCCTAGGTTGACTTGTTTTTTCCTAGTGACACAACCAATCCTAACCTCCCATCAATTTGTCACCACTTCTAAATCACTCGGTGAGCCTAGTGGTGAACCTCAAGTGCGAACTCCTCCATCCGATGAGGTAAAACATGGGAGTCTCATTAAATGCATGTTTAACTCGATGGATGCAATTCTAACCTACTCAATGATCTTCGCAAGTTCTTTGACCTTGGACCCATAAGAGTTGAGTGATAGAGACCTCACTAGTCCCTCTACCTTGACCCTTGTTGCGGGAGGATCTAAAGCTCCTCCCCTTAACATTACACCATTATAGGCTCGTCTTCCTTCCTCCTTTGATGATCTAGAGTAGGAAGCTGACAACCTCTTGGTCGATCAGTGTTAGGGGAGAATCTCTTCTTGATATTTTGTGTGTGTTTTTTTATGTGTTCCCACATGATCATGCTATATGTTCCTGGATGACCCTCGTCACCCCCGTTAGTGCTTGGAAACATGCATGGTGTTTTTTTTGTAAGCCTTCCTCTATAGGTATCTCTATTCTTCCATGTTTTTGATTGATTCTCAATGAATTGGGGATAATGCAAAGCGTCGGGAGAATTTAGGGCTCCTTCCATGTTGACCCAATTTTTTATTTTATTTTTTCTTTCACGCATTCTTCCTGATCTGGTTGGGGATTGATGATATTTTTCCTCTTACTATGGTTACCTACTATTTATAAATAAAGACAGATTTGACCCCATGAAACCAGATCCCCATGTGCCCTCTGCGTGTGATCTCTTTTCCTTTGCTTTCTCCCTATCTTTATCTCTTCTTTTCTTGAATTGTCCCTTTCATTTGTGACAATGTTACTTCTAGGCATGTGCAGGATCATCATGGAAAACATAGGCCCTTAAGTGGCAACAAAATTCATAAAAATTAGAGTTAGGCAACTTGAAGTAAAAATTTGAATAAGTTAACTATATTATTTAAAAAATATGAAAGAATAGAATCTGTTGAAAATTTAATTTGATTTCTAAACTACTAGGTTTATTTTTATTATAAAAAATATATATTTGGTGAAAATTTGAAATTTTAGTGTAGTAGTGCTTAAATTCCAGGGAAAAAATAAGAAGTAGGTGTCTATCTGACCACCCTACCCACAATAAAATTATAATATTTTAGATATAAGTAGAAGACTCATGTCCTGATGTGATGCATATTTTTTTGTAATTTCTTTCCAAGTAAATAATTAATTATGATTGTTTTGTGACAATTTTTTAAAAATATAAAAAGCTCGTACTTCTGACCACCTTAACTTGGTCAAAAATTTATGAAATTCAATTTTTTTTTTAATCCTATATTATGTGAAGCACAGAATGTGACACATGTTTTAGATTCAATAAATGTGATACCCTTTGAAAGATATAGATGTTTTTCAATCAGCCTATCAATCGGGATTTTAGTTGTAATACAAATAGAAAATGAATAATAATTATTTCTTAAATTCAAAGTAAAGCATAATTTACATTGGTGGAAAGCTAAGAATATCCTTTAAAAACCCTTTTTGTTTCATCAATTTCGGGTAAAAGAAAGTCGTCAGCTACATGGGCCATGATATCACTTACATATTGCCACTTTTTGACCCATCATGATCCTACACATACCCTTCTATATTTCATGATCTTTAGAAAATAAATTTGTTGCTAAATAAATCTTTTGTCGAAGATCCTTCATACACTTCTTTATTAGAATTTCTTTCTCGGCCTAAAACCCTAATGGAATATGTTTCCTTCATCATGGGTTTGTAAAGAAAGGATTTGGAAACCCTCCTTCGAAGCAAGAATAGCCTTAGTCTTCCCCTCGCATGAGCACATCTCCTTCCTTTTGAATTCCTTGATGATGAATCAATTTAAGAAAGAAGACGGTAACCTTTTGAATAGTGTGTCCCTTGAGTGGACCCCTCCTAATCACGTCGGGTTCCCAAGGGACCCATTTGAAATCTTCCAAGTGAGTTCTATGATGTCTAGCCTAGGGGTAGCTCGACTAGACTGACTTTGCATCTTACGTCTAGCCCGAAGGTAGCCTGACTAGATCAACTTTGCATCTTATGTCTAGCTTGGGGTTAGCCCAACTAGACTTCACTTTTCAAACAGTGTGTCCCTTGAGTGGATCCTCCTTCCTTTTGAATGGTTCCTGAGGATGCCTTTGAAAGTGTTAAAACTTAGTGATGGTATGTGTGACTATCCATTCAGTGGCCTACATGATCGCTTCCTGATGTGTTTTATCTACAGGTATACACGTCGCCCTCTCTGACTCTACGGAGTCCCCTTTACTCAGTCTCCCTCATGTGAGAGTTCTTGGGGGATACCTTCCTTGCAGGTCTATGGATCTGTAAGGTGCTTTACTCAGTCTGCATCATGTGAGAGTTCTTGTGGGATACCTTCCTTGCAAGTTTGTTGGTCTGTAAGGTGTTTTTCCTAGTTTCCTTCATGTGACAGTTCTTGGGCGATACCTTCCTTGCAGGTTTGTAGGTCTATAATGTGCTTTTCCTGGTTTCCTTCATGTGAGAGTTCTTGAAGGATACTCCCCTTGTAGGACCGTGAGCTTTTAAGGCACTTTCCTACTTCAGCTTTATAGTTTCACGAAACTATGAAGCCCTTTCCTACACTTCTGAGTTTTCCAAACTGTGCTCTACTTCCTTGTCAGTTCAGGTATACATCTCTTACTCTATCACTTTCTTACAACTCTACTTTACTGAAGCACTCATCATTACTCATGCTTGCTAAAGTGGGGGAAAAATGTATGAGCGTGAATTTGCACCCCTAATGCAAATTCCCCTTGAGCCCCTTTACAGTTTAGAAAACCAAAGGCAGGGGCTTAATTCCACTTAATCCCACTACTTGCATTCCACTTGGCGCCCTGTTTGTGTGTCGGTGGGGGTGTTTTTTTCTGGGATACCCGCACAGTGCGTAGACGTCCATGTGGCATGCTTATGTCCTTAGTATATTTCTTCGGCTAGAGACTATAGAGACATTACACTTTCAATTGGAAGTCGAAGTGTAATTCCCCTCTTCGGTTGGCCGACCTGAATATGGCCATTTTTCATCCATCTCTTCATAATCTTCACTCTTTCATCCATAGCTCTCTTCAGCAAAATATTGGGTGAAGTTTTGCGAGATCTTGAGTTCATCACTTCACATTTTCTCCACACTTTCAAACATCCATTCAAGCATTGTAGGAAAATATTTCACTCCATTGCAACAATCTACCACTCCATCACTCTGATAGTGTGAGTGCAGGACAAACACCATGACAACAGAGGCTTCAGCTCTTCATATTAACTCCTCCACAAGCCTTGAGCATTTTGGATGGAGGTGGTAAGCTCCTCTCATCTCCTCTATCGTATTCGGTTGAGTAAGAACATACTGTTTTGTAGCATTTCTTGCATACATAGCTTGTATTTTCCTTTATTTATTATTATCTCTACTATTACAAGCTTGGTTGTCCATGGAGGTGGAAACACCAAGATGGGGGTCTAATTGAGGTAGGCCCCTATATAGCCAAAAAAACTTCCCCCTTTATTGTGTGTAGGTGGAGAGAGCTTGAGGCAAGCTAGCAAGGATAATATTCTATGAGATCATCTTCATCACTGTCTTTGTAATATACCTCTTTTATCACTTTCACATTTACTTTTCTCTCTTCTTAGTCATGTTCTTTGCTTCCCAGAACTACTAGACTCGACTATCAGTCCTTTCTCAATATTTTCACCCCATCTTTCTTGTTCTCTAGTCGTATGAATGCTAGTGTGCCTATGAGCTATCAGCGCGCTGCACTATCATCCCAGAATCGCACTTTTTTCCTTAAACAAAGAGCTACCTGAGACGTAGAGTTGACTCTAGAAAATTGACTCATCTGGTCTTCCTGCAACTCCTGGGATCATAGAGTGATCGAAAGAAACATAGTCCTATTCATTCTCATCCTTTTCATCCTAACCTTCCTTTGAATTGAGGAAGTTAGGGTAGCCTTTCCGCTCTTGGCCTTTTGTGACCTAGGGCCTTGTAGTGGCTGGTCCCCCTCACTTACATATTCATATCTAGATGTGGACTACACATCTCATCCTGAGCATGTTGGCCAATATAAAGGCCATTTTTCTGACAAACCATAGTTCAGACATTCTGATTTCCACCGCCTATGGACAAGAGGGCATTATTTCACCCAAACCTTTTGGTTTTACCAAAATGAGTCGCATTGGCAGTAGCAAGGGATTTAGTAGCATGCTCCATGTGATCCCAGATTATTGATAACATTGCCTCTATTACGACACAGATTTATCAGATGTCATCTGATCGAGTTGGTAGATACTTATGACACCCACAAATAAGCCTTCCTCCCACAGAGGCTACATCAGCATCTTATGATCCATTTATTCATGTCGATCTACCTACTCCTTTAGATATCAAGCATATGAACCACACGAATTTGTGTAATGTGTGTAGAGTCTCAGTTTTGGATTTACTAGTAGCATATCAGGTCATCAACAAGGACCATGGGATCTTTGTTGACTATGTACAAGTATTTATTAGACAATGATATATTTGTATACATACAAGCCATGGGGTGGAAACTCTATGGGATATTCTAGAGCATCCTATAGGATTGCACATCATGTTTCTATCGATCCTTTAGCTTTTCGAGGTCATCTAGATTTCACAGGTCACGTTGAGGTTACTACGAGACCTAATTTTGTCCATGACACATATACTCAACTTATTTTGGGCATTGATATGGTACATGTTGCAAATCTCCCTATAATGTCCTTGCATTCTCATGATCTTAGTGACATTGGTAGAGCCATCGATCAGGCATGACAGGTGCTTGAATAATATATATATAATTATGTTCTAAAAAATTACGTATGATATATGTTTAATGTATTTTAAAGTCTAATTGTTTAACTCCTAATTGAATTGTGTACTTGAATTTTTTTAAGCAGTATGCTGATTTTTCAGAGTTTCAAAATTTGGTACATGAAGGTGATTGCATGCATCACACAACTAAGGTACATTTAAATAATTTTTAAAATTTAATTACTTGATGTAATTTTGAATGTACATTGAACTTGTACATTGTACAGGTTTAGATAATTTTACATATATGTACACATAGACATGTTAGAGTAATTGGGTATTTAATTTATTAATTAAACAATATTTGTTTAATTATGTAAAGTTCCCTTTTTCCTCTTTTCACTTAAGCTAATATTAGGTGCATAATAATTAATTACTTTATTAATTATTATTGTGCAAGCCTAGGGTTTTCATTTTTAGGGTTTTCATCTATATATGGTTGAAAACTATCTTTTGTATCATAATTCATTTTACATTTTTAGGTGAATACATTGCTCCACATTCTTGAGCATTTCCTTTGTTGCTTCTCTTTGCTTCTCCTTGTAACAGGTTATTTGCTTGCAAAGATCTTTTGGGCTTCTATGGTGTTGTATCTTCTCAACTCCAACATGGTATCAGAGCTTTAGATTTGCAGCTGCTTGTTCTTGTTTTGAGATTTTTTGCATTGGAAGCAAATCTAGGGTTCTAAGGTTTCTTCTTGTGGATTCAACATACTTCAAATTTTAAGTTCATTTTGGGCCCAAACGGATAGTGCCATTGGATTCGTAGCACCCAAAAACCCCTAAATCAACTGTCAAATCATCGATTTTGGCCATAGTAAACCAGGGTTGCAAAAAAAATTTAGGGTTTGGCCATATGGCCCCCTCAAAAAAAAATTCGCAAAAAAATTTAAAAATAAAAATAAAACCTAAGGTTTAATTTTATTTTTTTGGCGGGTCGTTGCAAATTTTCAACCGCCGCCCATCCGCCACCCTATGGCCACCACTACACCACCCTCGGTCATCCCCGGCTCCATCAACACTCGGGCTCTGCCCCAGCTCTGTCGAGCTTGCTCCGCTCTGCCGAGCCCACTCTGTGCTCGACCGCCTCTCACTCCGCCGAGCTCTGTTTCCCATCGCGCTCAGCTACCTCCCGCTCCGCCGAGCTCTATTTCTCACCGCGCTCGGTCGCCTCCCACTCCACCAAGCTCCACCCAGCGCACCAACACCGCCGAGCTTGCCAACCCGAGTCAGCCCCTCCAGCCCCCGCGGGCTTCCAACCCCGCCCGCCCGGTCATGTGGTGACCAGGCGCTAAGCGCCCAACCGCCAGTGTCATGCACAGCCCTTGAGGGCTTAAATTCGTAGCACCGAGGTCACAAGAGGAACGAAGGGCCGCACGCCTGGCTCCCAATTGCCTGTCCCCTGGTCATCCATATGGCCAGGGGACGATTTTTTTTAGCCCCTAAGGGCTGTGGGACATTGTTTTTCCCGTTTTGAGCAACTTACGCTAAATCGGGCATAGAATGGGCATTTTTTCTTGGATTTTTGAAAATGAGATATCGTCGAAAAGCTAGTTTCGACACCGTTCCATTGGTACTAACAATTTTTCCTGATTTTGTAGTTTTGTAGTCCTTTTTGCTAGTCAAAGTTAGAACTTGTAGTTTTCACTCCAAGTGGTGTCTCTTTTGTGTCTGAAGTCCATTTTGTGCAAATGAATAGGCGTTGGAAAGGTATTATAGTTCTCTTTCCAGATATATAATCTATTTTACTAGAATATTTACCAAGTATTTTTTATTCAACTTTGTGTGTTTTTACACTTTGCTCAATTACTTGGTCATCTTGGCTCCTACATGGGGTTTGTTTACATTGGATGGGTTATGTTGATATGCTTTATCATTGTTGTGATCATTAGTATCCGAATTTTTCATTTGAAGAGTTATCATGGGTTTTTCTACTCACCCTTTAGTTGTTTTTCTGGAACGGGGTAATTATGAGTCATGGGCAAAGGGTATACTTACACATTGTAGGTGGCTTAATATTTTGCCTTATTTGTATGATCTCATACCTGAACCAGCAACTTTAGAGGGCAGATTAGCATGGGATATTATTATAAATAACATAGTAGGACTTATATTGTTTAGTGTTGATCATGACACTGTGTTGGTTATATCGGACATTGATTGTCCTCACCCACTTTGGACACGTCTTTGGGAGATCTATGGAGACCCTATTCTATCTCCATTCCCAGAGGATCCTGCTTTAGATTGTCTCATACCCATTGCTTGGAGAGAGAATACACCATTTGATCATGATACTTTAGAGGAGCTTGAGTATTTAGACACCCTTACTTGTTCCGATGGATCAGAGGTTTGTCTCACAGTTCCTACTCTTCAGACTGAGACTTCATCAGCATCTCTTGTTGTTCTTGATTCAGTGCAGCAGGGAATCATACATCTTCCAGACATAGCTACTTTGGACTCTTATGTTGTAGACATATCTTTCTTGTTTGTTGAGTCCTATATTGCAGATTTGGAGGATTACTTTGAGGACATTCATCTCCTCTACCTTGACAGTCAGGTTATCACTGTTCGCCCACCATTATCCATGCATTCAGAGGTTGCATTTCAGTATTCTCCACATCAGTTTGGATTTGGCATTATTTGTTTCAGTTCAGACAGTGAGACTCTTCAACATCCTATCATGGCACACATCTTGAGACAGATTGGTTCCTCATTCTTCACAGGGTTTCTTCCACAGGTCCATGGATCCATTTCTTCCCAAGGGGAGGAATATCATTTGCTGCTTCAGGATCTCCTTTTGGATTCTACATCAGGCATCTACCATTGTGACAGGAGTTTCTTCATTGTGGGGGGGCCTTCTTCTCTCTTTCTATCTCTCCTATGGAGATCATTGTACATGTACTTATATGATAGAAGTTGTCTATGGGGGGTATCATGTTATCCACCTCCTATCCTTCTTTCATTAGTGCATTGCATTCCTTCCTTGCATTCTATTTTGGGGAGGAGTTTTGTTCCCACTGGGTTTTCTCCTTTACCCCATTTCATTTAGTTTGCATTGATTTTGTACATGGGTACCTGATCTGGCCTTGTTGTCGGGACCCATTGCTTTTGCTTTCAGTAGCTTCTTCTAGGTTTTAGCTTCTCCCTATGTCTATCTTAAGGGGGGGTGTTAGAGTAATTGGGTATTTACTTTATTAATTAAACAATATTTGTTTAATTACGTAAAGTTCCCTTTTACCTCTTTTCACTTAAGCTAACATTAGGTGCATAATAATTAATTACTTTATTAATTATTATTGTGCAAGCCTAGGGTTTTCCTTTTTAGGGTTTTCATCTATATATGGTTGAAAACTATCTTTTGTATCATAATTCATTTTACATTTTCAAGTGAATACATTGCTCCACATTCTTGAGCATTTCCTTTGTTGCTTCTCTTTGCTTCTCCTTGTAACAGGTTATTTGCTTGCAAAGATCTTTTGGGATTCTGTGATGTTGTATCTTCTCAACTCCAACAAGACACACACACACACACACACAAATATATATATACATGTATTATTTAAATTAAATTTTAAAATTTCACATGTGTGTACTTGAACACATGCAGGGCTTAGGGCATAGATCCAGAGAGATTGGATCAGGACATGGATCCACACATTTTTTAAATTTGGCACATGATGGTGATCCCATGCAACACAAAACTGAGGTACATTTAAATAATTTTATTTTAAATTTAATTACTCGATCTGTAAGTTTGTACACTATATAAGTTTAGATAATTTTACATATATGTAAACACACTTATATATATACATGTATTCAAAATTAAACTTAATTTCATGTGTGTGCTTGAACACATGTAGGGTTTGGGATGAGGCTCAGGACATGGATCTAGAGAGCTTGGATCAGGACATGGATCCACACATCTTGGATCAGGAGAGGGATTGGTCCATGGATCAAGGGAGAGATCGGGCCATGGATCAAGGGAGAGACTAGGCTAGACATCTTATGATTCTATTCATAGTAGATATCCCTCTCTTTGAGATGTTTTATAGTATTATAGTTTGAGATCAGATTATTATGTTGTCTAGACACTTTTTATGATTTATGTACATCACATTACATACATTCGTGTTCTATGGTGTATACACTTGTTATGATTTACATCATATTCACATGTACATGTTTATGTTTTATGGTTTGAATAGGTTTTCTATCACATTATTATTGTTTTCAAACACTTGTTACATCTATTTACATCATGCAAATTATTATGGTTTTATTTATTTAGCAAGTTTGTATAGGTTTATTTAAATTTAAATTATGGTTTGTTCACACTTGTTGTACATCTATTTACATCGTGAAATCAAAATGTTGGACTATCTAATGGTTTCTATTTGTAAATTTAAAAAGATGGACATGTACAATTAATTTTATATATAGAAATGAATTTATGTTAATAAATAGGTGAAGAAATAGAAAAAATTGAATGTAAATTTATGTACAAGAGATTAATTCTATATTTAAGTGAAACATAAAAATACAATTGAAAATAGATAGTTCCTGAATTCTTAGCTCTAAATGTCCATATTTAATGGTTATGAATATAAGTTTACATAATTTACAAGATGAACTATTGAATTACTAGAGTAATAACTCATATATGAAGATATTCAATAATTTGTATTTTCACTCTAAAAGTGAATTACTTTCAAAATTAACATACTTTAACACTTTAGCCATTTAAGAAAAAAAAATATTCTGGACACACATGACAAGATCCAAAAGAAAATCATTTTTTTTTAACAAATGGCTTAATTCATCTATCTTCATCCTTATACTTCCCCTTAAGGGAAGAAGCATCCAATCCAAAAATTTCATTGTGGGATGGGATTTTTAATAAATACACATGACACCATGTCAATGCTAAGGAGGGATCACAACCCCATGATTTGGAAGAATCACAAATTTTAATCGATTGTTTTTGTTCATCATACATTATTCTATTTCTCTCTCCAAACAACTTCAACTTGATTTTTGTATACTTCTCCTTTAATCTTCTACCATTCCTTTATACTAATCAAAGGTTACTAAATATTTCATCTTGAAATTGAACAAACATGTTTGAAATAAAAGTAGTCCAATTTTGTATAATAGGTATAATTTTTTTTTTAACATGTCTAGTTTCTTTTGATGTAATGGACATGTTTTTCAAGCTTTGGGGTTCTTGAGGCACATTCTATTATCTTTTTCATTCCTTAGAAAAGTGGAAATACTCAAGATATTTATAACATTTGAGAGGTAACTAGTCATAATCAAGCTACTCAAATCAACCATCTAGACATAATTAAATGACTCTTTTATGTGTCATTTTAAAATAGCTTTTCACATAGTTATTAGATAAATGATATTTTAGATGGATTAAATATAAAGGAAAATTTAAGTAGGCATATTGCACATTAGGGGGAAGGCTCATTTTTTAGAAACATGGATCAAAAGTAGATTTCATTTAGGATTTTTTATCTTCTAACTAAGATAAAACTATTTATCTATCAACAAAATAAATTATACTTGTATTAAAAATATCATAATTTCATTAAGCTAATTTAGAGTTATGACAGATCATGTGAAATAATCCAAAAAACTAAAAATTAAAAGGAAGGGAAGACCATGGTTTTGGTGGATGATACATAGATGCCCATCATTTCAGTAATTAGCATTTAACAATAAATCAAAGCCAATTATTAGTGGATGTATTGGTATTTGAATGAAAAAATTAAATTTAATGAATATAAAGAAAATTAAGGAAAGCTACAAGTAAACTTAAAATTCATAACTTTTTTACCCTTCCAAAACAAATTTGATATAGATTTTCATAAACTATTCAAAATCAGAATCCTAAGTCATCTTTTGTGCTACCTCCTTGGCCAAGAAATTTTCCATGGCCTTTGATTTCACCTAAGACCATAAGACTTGGAGCCCTTAAATCCACCTCCCCATTGTCATTGGTACTCATCAAACTTATCATTGAGATTGACTTGCAAAAATGAATAAATGCAATTCTATACCATTCAAAATTTCCATTTCTTTTAGTTGTCAACATTAATAGATAAATAGTATGCTTCACAAAAGCATGTGTCCTCTTAATTGCATGCACACCTTTATTGCTTCAAAAATCCCTTCTAAATTCCAATTTCAATGATAAGTTTGATGAGTACCGATGACAATGGGGATGTGGAATTATGGGCTCCAAGTCTGAGCCAAAATCAAAGCCCAGGGAAAAACTCTTGGCCAAGGATGACTTAATATTTTGATTTTGAATAGTTTATGAACATAGATATCTCAAAAAAAATTTGGACCTGGGTAAAATTGTGTCATATAAATTGTTCTTATTTAGCTGCCAGATTATATTTTTGACTTCTAGAAAAGATTTCTTAAGGATGTTATATTGTCATTGTTTATCTATAAGGTTGTAACCTATCGACCTATCACATTTAGAGAAAAAAAAATTGAGCATATTAAGTTTTCCCCTTGTTAATTCTAACTTTTTATTTGTGCATTATATGTTCTCTTTCCAAAGGAACTACTTACGTGATAGTTAGAGTTATTATGGATGATAGTGATAGTGATTAAATGGATGAATTAGATGTGACATTATTATAATGAGATAGGATGGATTAGAGACATGATATGGATTAAATTATTTGGGTATGATTAGGATAAGGTGGATAATTAGAATTATTAGGGTGAAAATGATTTAAGGATGACTATGAGCATGATTAGGATTATAATGGTGATTATTAGAACATGATAATTAATGATTAGGAAGGGATGATTACATGGTTAAATGGGCTATTAGGATACTTGGTGATTCAAGATGATTCTAGGATGAGGGGGCGTGCTTAGGATGAAAATAATAATTTTCTAGGATGTGACATATTAGGATATGAAAATGGATGATCAAGTTATATACTTGTGGATTTGAATGATCACTATATTCTCAAGAACTTAAGAACTCCATGGAACATATTAAATTTGTATTTATGCAAAATTGGAACATAAACTAGATTTTGTAAATTGCACACATGTATATATATATTCAATCTATCTCATATAAGTGGATTTGAACAAATGAGTTCAAAATTTTGAAAGTGAAAAAGTAACCATTCCATGTCAAACATAGATTTATACAATCAA
This sequence comes from Sequoiadendron giganteum, assembly GCA_007115665.2. Classification (NCBI taxonomy): domain Eukaryota; kingdom Viridiplantae; phylum Streptophyta; class Pinopsida; order Cupressales; family Cupressaceae; genus Sequoiadendron; species Sequoiadendron giganteum. The sequence goes on along the minus strand of CM021100.1, from coordinate 264,792,158 downwards.
GGAATAGATGATTTAAAGTAATTTAGGAAAAATGTGAACTTTTTATTTTAGTCACTAGGTTTCAAGTAAATTGCATGCATATACATGTGTACATGATCTAAGATTCAACAAATGAAATTGAAGATTCAAGTGAACTTAAAAAATAATTCCATGTGTCCAACGTAATTTTTAATGCAAAATTGGAAATCTAGATGATTTAAAGGAATTTAGGCAAAATGTTTGAAAATGTTTTTAAAGTCACTAGGTTTTGTATCAAGCATATATATGATCTAACATACATATTTAAGTGGAGTTTCAAGTTCATGTAAATTATGAAATCAAATATTCTTGAACTAAATTAAGAATTCCCCATGGAAAAAAATTATTTATACAATTCCAAAAATAAATGATCAAGCCTTTGAAAAAACCCATTCTAAATCATGCCACATATCCAATCAATATAAATATATAGATCAAGAGATCTATAAAAATTTTGAGTGCACACACACACACACACACACACACAAATATATATATCCAGCTAATGTACATGTACATATATCCAAAAAACAACTTAAAGCTCTTGGTACATAAAATATGGATCCTCTCTATCTTCAATTATTTCTAAAAAAAATTCATGATCTTCAATAGGAAACCTCAACTTTTTTTTGGCATGTCCTCTTTTAGGTAAAGTTTCTAAATTTATTTTGTTGCTATAACTAAGTGCCTATAATGTAGAACCTTTTGTCCTGGCATATAATCAACATATATAATACCATTTTTATCTATCTTTATTTGTTGATAATATGTGCCTTCAATAATGACTGATCCAATGGGATAATCTTGTCCATCACCATATGTCATTGATTCCACCAATTTTATTCTTGGTTGTGTACATCTTAGTAGATAGTAATCTACACCTTCAACATTTTCAAGATCTACAACCACAACGAAAATATCTCATGTACACACACCACATAGAGAGTAAATACAAAAGTTGTAAATATATTTTTAATCAATTTTAAGTAAATTAAATAAATTCTTGAAACTTACTTAAACATAGAATATATTTAAATTAATTTTAACTAAATTAATCAATTTCCATACCTGTAACAACTAAATCTAATACACATTCATAATCAGTTGAATATAGAGGATCATAGACATCAACATTGTCATCTTCAGAAAAATGAGGCATTGATATTAATTATTTCATTTCCCATTATGAAACATACCCATCTCTAATATTCTCACATTGAACAATATTTGCATTGTTCTCAATGCAATCGACACAAAAACATGATTTTTTTCTCACATTAATTGCATAAGGCTTACTGCTTCCCATTGTCATGATTTGATGCTGACCTCTAATACCATTAATAGATTGAAAATTATAAGGATTTGCTCGATCAATATCTTTAAATTCAAATTTGAAAATTATATTAAAAATCATGTGCAGTTGAACTTTGAAATTTTTTTAACAATTTTTGACTAGATGTACCTGTAACTTCCCAAAAAATATTGTGTGTTGTATGTTGTGTCATGAGCAGAAAAATGAATTTTACACCATTCAACAATTTCATTTACATTATGTATGAAATTACTTGCAAGTACACATGTTGGCGCTTGATTTGTCACCTATTACTTTCAAGGAACTTAAAATATTTTTTAATTTAATTTAAATATATATCTAATCTTTTCAAAACCATATCAACATTCCATATATATATATATGGTGAAAGTTACCATAAATTTCATGTTGACAAAGTGCACGCTTCACACATGCTCCTGCTCGATCGTTCTCTCCTTTTCCATGTCCACTCTCATAAAAATTCCACAAAATTTGGTGTCGTGTCTAGAATGTGGATGGCTTAACCAAACAAAATCTTTTGAAGACTTAAATTTTCTTGCACAGAGTTACAAATAATTACACTAAAACCAAATTAGCTCTTCAAAAAAGTAATTATATGTATAAGAAATTAGAAAATTTAAGTCTCAAATTATAAGTAAATATAAATAAATAAAATTTAAAAAACAATGTACTTACCAGCACATCCATCAGACCATATCCAATGGTGTTCTTGATTTATGCCACATTGTCTCAAGACTTCAAAAAAAAAATTGAAACAATGAGCTACATAGCTTCTATCATGATTTGTATCATCACTGATATAAAAGTGAACCGTTTTGATAATAATTCAACCATCTTTGATACTTTCTATTCCATTGACCTCTAACTCGGCATGCTTATAGAAAACTTGCACAAAGATTGCAACTTTCTCTAAATGAAAATATTGAATTTGAATCTCAAATTGATGACTAAATGTATAGTTCTCAGAGAAATCTACAATAGAGAGAATACAACTTGGTGGAAATCAATTCTTTTAATCACAAAATTTCTTAGCTTTCCATCTTGCACCATGACAATGTTGGATATGTGGATATATGATATTTTTAAATTTACTCATGAATTCATTGTAAGGCAATCCACTCTCTTTGAGAAAAATTTGTCCTTAACTCTTGACTTCATTAAGTATGTCTCATATTCAAATCTCTTCAAAAAAATTGCATTTCATTATTGTCAACATGTACAAGATTCTTCAAATCTCCACAATCATTACATAAATTTTTATACACTGAACATTGAATTCTTTTGAATCTTTTTATTTTTCGCATACAAGAGACTTCACAAATTGTGTTGTACTTCCAAGGATGGCTAAATTTTGATCAATTGTTGTCATAAATTTTCCATATGATTGTAGGTGTAGATAAAATTCAACATGATTTCGATAACAACAAGTTTTACGTACTTTATTTATACGTACAAATGATGGTCGTAGTGTCTCAAACATCCTTTGACAAATATTCACATTTGAAAAATCTTACTTGAATTCTTCAAAAAGTTCACTTTGTGTTGTATCTATAAAATGTTTTGGATGAGAAATTTGTATACCATCTTCACCTATTATTTGTATAGTATACCTTCTATTGGATGAAACATGAGAGTGAGTAGTCCAATATTCAACCACCTTTTTCTTTACATCTTCTGAAATTCTATCTTTTCGGGGAACCCTAGAAATATTTACCAAATTTTTCTAAAATTTTTCATCTATTTCATTTCTCTTTTCAATATACCTTTGAACATTTCTCCTAGAAACATTTAGTAATTTAGAAATTTCTTGAACTTGTCTTCTATATGATAGTTTCTTACTAGAAATTAAAGTCATCAACGCTCTACATGCAATAGTTAGATCACTAGATCTACTCTTTTTTCAATACATTCTAATTCTTATTGCAAGTTTTGAAAAAAAAATTGTTTTAAATCTGATGATGTTTTCCTATTATCAACCCCTGACAACTCAAAAATAGAGGTCATTTATTTTCATCTAAATAATTTTGCAACTAATAGTGCTCTTCAAATTAGAGATTTCTCTTCAAAAAAATCATCCCATATTCTTTTTGAGTGTAATTTTAATGTGCTTTGAGATAACATATATTCAGATGAAATATTATTGAAAAGAGAATCCTCATCGAACTCCATCAGATTTTCCATACCATAGTCCAAAAGAATTCTATTACTAGGTTCAGTTTGTTCTTGTACCTGTACGTCACCTTGGTCATCAATATTTTCCATGGGTTGTTCTTCATGAGATGTTCCTTCACCCGATCTTCTCTTGCTCTGTCTTATTCGTGTTTCATCATACTTCCTTGATCTATTCCTTCTACATGCCATCACAAATTGCACTCAAATTTGTACACACATGACCTTTCAATGAAACATGTACATTTAATATTGCATAAATATTTAACACTAAATTTTAAATTGTTCATTTGTTTTAAAGCCAAAGTTAAAAAAGCATTCAAATAAATTACAAACATATCACATGAGAAAATTTGGTATATCATGAGCTCATATTTGGTATATATATCACTTGAAAAAAAAGGGGAATAAAATAGAATTTTTGATCAATAATAATGAAATCGAAGAATATAAATAGTGAAAAAACAATTCAAATGCATTCATGAAAATAAAGACATAATCAATTAAATAAGTTCAAGATCAATGTACCTTCATATATAGCTCTCCTATTGTTTAAATATATATTTTTTTTTGAAATAAGTCTTCTAAATTATCGAAATAAACCTTCTTTTGTCGAAATGAACCTAATTTTGTCGGTATAAATCTTCAAAATTGTTGAAATAAACCTTATTTTGTCAAAATAAGCTTTCCTTAGTTGAAATCAATCTTCCTTGGTTGAAATATGCATTTTACTGAATTTACTTGAGCTGAAAAATCTAAACAAAAAAAATTATTTTATATCGACCATTTTCGGCAAAGTCACTTTAGGCCGAGCATTTTTCGACTGAGCAAGTCTCGACCGAACATGTCTAGGTGGCATCCTACATGGTAGCCAACTCACCTTTTTGCAAAAATTTATGATACATTCAACTTTGGTAGAATGTTTCTCTTGTCAGAACTATTTTTCTGCAAGAAACAAAAATACCCTTTTGTAGAGCTCAGAGTGGTGAGTCCAAATATTTAACTTTTTTTATATTTTGATTAGTTTTAATATATGTTATTTTTAAAATAATGCAAGTAGGTTGTTAAAATTAAAAAAAGGCTGATTAGAAATTAAAAAAAAAATAGTAAAACATATATTAATTTTTTCCTAAACTTATATGTTGTAGTAGAGGAGAGAGTCTTCTTCAAAATGGTATAATTTGTTTTTTCAAAATGATTAAAAAAATTGAAAATAGTTGATGGCCCATGAAAACTATCAAATTTTGACATATTTGACTTTAAAATGTTATTACAAGAAAAATATACATCAAAATTTGATTCGTTTTCCATGCGGTAGATAATTAAGCTACCTATTTATAGAAAAAAAAAATTAGAGAAAAATGAAGTTTTTTTCAATTTTTTTCTTGATGGCCCATGAAGTCACTCTTTTCTGAAATTTTCAGTATTCCAAAATTTGTTGTTAAAATGAAAAAAACATAATGAAAACAATTTTTTTTTTAAATTAAAAAATTACAGGAATAATCTTCATCAAAAGTTCTACATTTCACTAGTTTACACCATTTTGAAATTCAAAACATAAAGACCACTTTTATGTGGCTGAACTTCAAAACAAAATTGTTGTTGATTGATTCCTTTATAAAGTGTGACACACGTTTGTGCTTTTACCCATTAACAAGATGATAAACCACTAATTTTTTGTTCTATTGTTTCATTCAATTATGAGGGATAAAATGCATAAATAACAATAAAAAATCAATCCTAACTGTTATAACAAAAATAAGGAAGGTTTTAAGATGCTGAAATACTGTACCTTGTTGAAAAAGTGTTGTTTCAGGGTCACTGAGGACTCATTCACCTAAAGTGGTGAATGAGTCTCTACTAGGGTTTCTAAGAACTGATTCTTGGGTTCCATTCTTCAATGTCTGCACTTTTAGCTCCTAGGTGACCAACTCTTGAAAGTCGGGAATTAATTCGGTACAAAACTTTCTATGATCTTGTAAGATAAATGAAATATTGAAATTTTTTATTTCAATATTATTCTCCACTTTATCTTCAACCTAAAACTTACAATCACACTTCAAAGAGGAGAAAAAATAGTTGATTGTTAGAGAATAGCGGATTTCCTTGGTCAAACCTAGTTTAGGTAATTAAACCTTCTGGTGAAAAAATGATACCTTGGATGATGTATTGGAATGTAAATCAAAAATCTAACATGAATTTTCCATGAAGAATTTAGATCTTGACCTTGACTTGGATATGAAACATTGCCTAACTTGTATCTTGAGTACTATATAGACACGCGAGCTCAACAACATGCTTGATGCACTATGCATTTGATATGATTCTTGAATCTTGAATGCTCCAATAATCTTCTACAAGTATACCCTTGAACTCCTTCTTTAATTTTCTATAATGCTCTTGTGAAAGTACTCTAATGATAACTTGAACTTTCTAGGTGAAACTCTATGAATCAGCCTTATATTTATACTTAAGATTTAATCCTAGAATTCAAATAACACAAGCTGACATCAAATCTAGGATTCAAAATTGTTAAAATCCTTCCAGAAATAAGTTTAAAAATGGGTGTCCTAGGTAAGGAGGACGCATTCACCACCTTGGGCGAATGGGCCCTAGCATAGTTTTCTAGGACCAAGTTTCAGGGAGGTGAAATAATATGCTAAAAGGGGTCCTAGGAAATAGTGGGGACCGATTATCTAGGTGGAAAATAGTCCTAGGTCACTATCCTAGGACTCAAACCTTGATAAATTAAATTTTATGTAATATTATTAGTGAGTGTTAGGATAAATCCTTCATAAAATGTAATAAATAAGGCCTGGATTTGAATTCAAGGGGCCAATTAAGCTCTAATTAACGTCAATTAATTAATGAAGCCCAAGATTAGTGTGAAAGCATAAGGAAAAACTTCACAAAACCCTAAATAAGGTACAATTAAGTCCATTTTATCATTAATTGCTCATTCCCAAACTAACCATGAAAAAGTGTTACTTTCTTTGATGCTACATTTTGCCCCCACTTCAATGAAAGTTTTCCCCCATGTCAAAATCACAATAAAGTAGAAATTAAAGAAACTTAAGTATGAAAAAATAACAAAGATACATAACCATACCATATCAAAGACCAACAAAAACAAAGGAAAACAAAGGATCAAGATTTAATCATTCCAACACAATGTGGAACACAACTGTTTGTCCAAGAAAAAGGATCAAGATTTGATGGTCCAATGCTATATGGAATACATCTAGGATATTTTTCCATAAAAAGGATCAAATTTTTTTAGTGCAACGTGATGCAGAACATACATAAGTTGTTTTTCTATAACATACATGCTCACTCTAGGGTGGTGGAACCTCTGGTCATCCACTAGGTGAGTTATCCAAACAAGGAGGCAAATGAGAGAATCATATTAGCCTCCCATCCCATACCAAAGTTATCTTCTTGACAACATCGATAAGGCACCCTAATGCTATGCTTTTGAATGTTTTGTCTATAGGTTTAAGTTAAAGAGGATTTTACTCAGGTCTTCTTTTTAGGGAACATCATTCCTAATGTCTCCAAGATAGGACAAGTCAAGAATATTAAGATCGCCACTTTTGGGATGCCTCATTCACATCAATTCCAATAAGGGAAATCATACACTTAGAAATATCACACTCTTGGAGGACATAAATCACAATCAGACCATCAAAAAATAGACACATCATAAGAAAAAATAAAATCATGCCATAAAATATTAAAAATGTTGAAAGATGTCATCAATGTATGCCCCCACTTTAAAGTGGTTGTTAACACTATTTCTATGAGAAACTACTTTAAAGTAGCCAATTTTTTCTCCTAAGACATGAGAGATTTCCTCAAAAAAACCTATGCCAAGTCATATGTTTCCAAAATAATGCTATGTCATGAAAAAGGAAGGAAGGTGTTTCCCCCAAAAATACATAAGGGATCTACACATTCAGGGTTAGTATATCTTTGTTACAATTTTTTCATAGAGCTTAGAACTATCATCAAACCCAAATACTCATAGACTTGGAATAATTAAACAAAGAGAATGAAAAAAAATAAAAATCTTTCAGGTCAACATGGAAGAGACCTAATTGTCTCAACACCTTGCATCATCCCCAAATGGAAAACACAAGACAAACAAAAATAGGTAAAATGTTTATGACATAGAGAAGAATGTAGGTACATATAGAAGAATGAAAAAAAAAGAGAAAAACATAAAATGAAATAGCATGGGTGATCACATTATGTACATGCAATTACATAAAAAATCATGTAAAATAAATCAAAGTAAAATGCTAGTAAGGCACATGCAAGTCAACCCATTGTAGGCCATCCACATCCCAATCTTGATTGGTATATACGGAAGGCATAAAGCTATCCAAAGGGAAAAAAACAAGTGTCAAACTATGGAAATCACCAAGTTCAACACTCTGTTTAGGAGATTTGTCATTTAAGCTCATAGAAGAGGAAGAAAAAGTATTCAACTCATTATGCACTTGATGATCAATCTTTGCAATATCAATGTCATCATCTAGATTTATCAAAATTGGAGGTCAAAGGAAAATTTCCATGGAAGCTTCTTATTTACCTTGTACAAAAGGTACAGGCTCATCATGCATTTCTATAGGTAAGTTTCGGGGTATGTGCAGGATCATGATGGACCAAAAAGTGGCGATATGTAAGCCATTTGATGATTTATGTGGCTGACGACCTTTTTTTTACCCAAAATTGATGAAACGAAAAGGGTTTTTAGAGGATATTCTCAGCTTCCACCAATATAAATTATGCTTTACTTTGAATTTAATAAATTATTATTATTCATTTTCTATTATAATTACGAATAAAGTCCTAATTAATAAGCAAATTGAAAAACATCTATAAATTTTAAATGGTATCACATTTTTTGAATCTGAAACATGCATCACATTATATGCTTCGCATAATATAGGATTTGAAAAAAAAAAAATGAATTTCATGAATTTTTTACCAGGTTAAGGTTGTTAGATAGATGAGCTTTTATATTTTTTAAAAGTTGTAATAAAAAATTCGTAATTAATTATTTGCCTGGAAAAGAATTATAAAGAAATATGCATCACATCAGGAAATCAGTCCTTTACTTATATCTAAAATATTATAAAAAAATATTATCATTTTATTGTGGTTAGGGTGGTCAGACAGACACCTACTTATTTTTACCCTAAAATTTAAATACTACTGCATTGAAATTTCAAATTTTCACCAAATAGATTTTTTTTTTTTAAATAAAGGTCTAGTAGTTTAGAAACTACATTCAATTTTATACAGATTCTATTTTTACATTTTTTTGAAATAATATTGATAACTTATTCAAATTTTTACGTCAAGTTGTCTAACCTGATTTTTTATCTTTTTATTGCCACTTAAGGGCTTGTTTTTTCCATGATGATCTTGCACATACCCTTGGATTTTGATTTTCTATGTTTTTCTTGTCCTCTTTAGTTTATGACATACAATAAATAGCATGATTTCTACACCTACACTCTATAGCACTTAGATTTCATTTCAATCTACGGTCAATTTGTGTTTGTGTAAGAGTAGGTTTGTCAATCATAGGTTTCTTCTCTTCCTTTAGGGGAGGAATGAAAGTAACCATGGGAGGTTGTTCAATGATTTTCTCTTTAGCTTTGTAAACTTGTTTTACTTTAGGAGGCACAACAGGATTGTTGAACCATTTTCTTGGATGTTTGGAAGGACTTTTAGTTCAATCATTATTTTGTCAAGGGTAGGTAGTTGAATCATGAGTTGCGACATGTTTCTAAGGGATACTTTTTCTATATGCTTTGCCTTGAAATTTTGGTAAGATTTGAAAAATAAGTCCTCATTAGGTTTAATAGGTTAAATAGGCTCAGGCCAAAATAAATCCAATGAAAATTTTCCTCAGGAAGATGTAGAATTAAACCCACTATGATAAAAATAAAGATACCATTGCCAAAGAAAAAATTTAAACATTTATGCACAATGGAGGGGACACAATTCATGGAGAGAAGTCATGGATAGCCCAAGTTCACACGAAATTGTTCCAATTGTGGGATGATAGTGAATGAAACATTTAATGTTTTCATTCCAACTTTCAAAGGGAGATCTATCAAGCCTATCGTAGGACAAGAAAAAGCATTATGCGTCTTGATCCATGCTTTCTATTTGTCATATGTATCGTGATAGATTTCATACAAAAATAAGAATTCTTCGGTGATCACATTCTCTCCACATATGGGGTCAATTAATATCCCATTAGTTGGCATATCATTGATTCAACCAGCTATGTAAAGAGGACCATTATGTTCCCTTCTAATTATATCTTTTGAGGAGAAAGATGTGTCAAGAGGCATTTAGTTGAGCCCTTATGAGGTTTAGCTTTGATAAAGTTGACCAAGGCATGTATGTTATTATTATCTTATTTGTTTAAGTTCTCATTTAGGAAGTAACTAAGGCTATTGAAAATTTTTGTTTTGTTTCATGTTTTAAGCACTTTCCTTAGATTTTATAAACTAGGAATCATACTAATGTCCACACTTTTAGTAGGGATAAATGTTTGTAAGTTTTCTATGTTTTCATCTAATATTTTTATTTCTTCTTGCGAGAGATGGACATCATGCATATCAATGGAAGTCATGGGAAATGAAATATGCAAACTAGGATCCACATAAGGTTGATTATCAAAACTATCAAGAGGAGAGAGAGCCCAAGATCCACGATGAGTGAGATATCATGATATGACATGAGCCTCGAAATAATTCTTACAATATTACATTTCTAATAGGACACTAAGTTGTAAAGCTCTTACAAGTTACAAACTTTGTCTACAATACCCAAAATAAAAAGAGGCAAAGCAATGATCTAGAATGAAATGCAATTTTTAGATTCTAAATGAGGAAATTTATTTATTTCACTATGGTTCAAACTAAAGATGAAATGTTCTAAATGAATTTTGACAATGTACTAAATGAAGCAAATTAAGCTAGATTTAATGAAATAGAAAATCAAAAAGCTATAACATAAATGTAACAGTAGCAAGAATAATCATAAAATAGAGGTTTCAAACTCTAAATAATTTATATCAACACTTGATCAGGGACTCATTCACCACCTTAGGAAAATGGGTCCAAGATTAGGGTTTTTGAACTATTTTTTTACTATTTTAAAGCTTTTTTCAATGAGCTTCATGTTCTAGAAAATGTAGTTTCAGATCTAATCAGGGAATTATTCACCAACTTTGGTGAATGGGTCCTAGATTAGGGTTTTTGAACTATTTTTTACTATTTTTTAAGCTTTTTTCAATGAGTTTCAGTTTTAGGTCTATAATAGTAATTTTTAGGTTCAAACTTTTACAAATGTAATATGAAATGCAAGTTTAAAATGTGAAAAACCGATGAATGCAAAGAACTAGTTGATATGCAATTTTGTTTTAGTTTTCAAAACCAAATTTTTATGATCTAAATTATATGCAAGATGACTGATTTTTTTGTATTTTTCAAATTTAAAGAATGCAAAACAATGCAATTCTAAAACCCTAGATGTGATGCAAAATTTAATGCAAACTAGGACCCTAATTCAGATCTAATATAATGCAAATGGATGCAAATGAATGAAATATCCAACCTAGGTTGAGAAGAAAGATTCAAAGATCAAAAAATTACAATGTTCAAAAACTTGGGTTCACCAAAATGAACCATAGAAAAGGTAGGGTTTATCAAAATTAATTAACAAGACGATAAAACAATAAGTTTTTCTTCTAGTTTTTCATTCAATTATGAGGGATAAAAATCATAAATAAAAATCATAAATTAATCCTAAATGTTATAACAATAATAAGGAAGGTTTTAAGATGATGAAACAATGTGTACCTCTCTGAAAAAGTGTTGTTTTGGGGTCACTGAAGACTCATTCACCCAAAGTGGCGAATGGGTCCCTACTAGGGTTTTTGAAAAATTATTCTTGTGTTTTTTTCTTCAATGTCTACCCTTCTAGATCATAAGTGATTAGCACCTGAAAATAAAGTCAAAAATTAATTCAATAGGAAAATTTCTATGATCTTACAAGATAGATGACAACTTTGCAAATTTTCAACTTTGACAACTTTTGTTTGAATCTTGTTCTCCACTTGATCTTCAACCTAAAACATGAAATCACACATCAAAGAGGAGGAAAAAATGGTTATTGTTAGAGAATAGGGGTTTGTTGAATATCTCTTTTGCTAATTTTTCCTTCATGACAATATGTGTTATAGTCTGGCATCTTGGTGATCATTTACTCAGTTGAAACTACTTCGATTTTTATTGGCATATTTACATCATTTATGATATTGTTTTCAGTGGCACTGATCCCTTGACTCCATGTGCATATCTCGGTTAAGGAATTATGTTTAAAGGTTTATGTTCCCTTGATTAGGTGACATATTTATGATTTGACACTTTGGGCTACAATGATTCACTTGATTATATGATATTGGCATGTTCAGTGATCTACAGGTTTATATGTTTTGGCTTGATCAGTTTATAGAATCATGAAATTGATAATGGTTTGATCTTCTTCAGAGTTGTATTTCTTTGTCCTTATTCAGGTAATGCTCTCTTGTTCTTGGTGCTTGGGTTATAGAATGCAGTTGGTTTTCATGTTTTAAGAAAACCGTATCGGGTTTCCTTAAACAACTGATATTGGCATGGGTGAATGGCATAGTGAAATTTAGCATGGATATTTTCCTTTATTATGCTTCACAAGTCTTTGGGTATACATGAAATTATAATGGTGGAAATCATTCTTTAACATTGGAAAACTTGTGATCGTTCCTATGCATATGTTTCGGTTTCTTGGTCAACACAAGTCTAGGCCTTAAGGCTGACATCAAGTAGAAATATTTTGATTATTTTATATGTCACATTGGAAGTGACTTGGTTTTGTTTACTTGGAAGCATGTGTGTCTAAGGTAATCGACATTTGGTTGTAATAATTGTGGATGCTAAACCCTGCAAAATGCTTATAACATTGACATAAGGTTAGCATTGTTAGCAAATCACAACATCCCTATGAGATAATGAATCATGTCTTAACATGCTTAAACAAAACTCTAAAAGACTAAATAAGAAAACTTGAAAGCATATTCAAACAATATCCATATCTATCCCATAGTGGGAGTGGTGCCTTTTGAAATGTGGAAAGAAAAGCCCTTTCCCACTCCCTTGATAAGCAAAAGCTGCCAAATGATAGATGATGAAGAGCAAGATTGATTCTCAAATGAAGAGAGTAACCTTGCATCAAAATGTGTTGTCAAATTGAGTTGTTTTGCCTTGCATTTATAGATTCAAGGTTGAGAGATTTAGAGAGTTTGATGAATGTGGGATCATTCATAAGCAAATGACAAGATGACACTTGTCAAGCTATGAGAGGGTGAGGAATGTGCAAGTCTTGGCCAATGTGCCACTTTCAAATTTGAATTTGAAAGACTTGACATGTTTTGGGGGGATGAAAGGTGTAATAAATGCTATGTTGACTTGTGCAAATAGCATTTAAAACCTTGTTGGAAGGGACAAGTCCCTTTTGGGGGGAAGATTCAAATTGGAAGAATATTCCATTTTGATGCCCTTTTGAATGTAATTAGAGGAATTATAAATCAAATAAATGATTTATTGGTGCAAGTGGGTGGGTTAGTTAGGAGTTTGGATTTGACTCTAGTTGAGTCAAAAGCTGGAGGATGATAATCATGATTAGAAGTTAATTAATGTAGATTAATTAACTTACGGGATTTTAGGGATTTGATATTTGATTTTAAATTAGTTTGATTTATTAAATCAAATAAGAAGAACCTTAGGAACTTAATTAAATAATTTGATTTATTTAATTAAGCTTGATGAACCTTAGGATTAAATCAATAAATTGCTTTAATTGATTAGTAGACGAAATGAATGCATGATGTTAGTTACAGTGGAATGCATAATGTTATTTTTGGATGTCTACAATAATGAAAGGCATTATTTGGTCGGTATTACACATGCTTAATCTATGGATAGTGGTAATGATGATCAGAGGAGTGCATGCTTTTGAAGGTAATGAGATGGTTGAAATGCATGAATTTTAATAGCCACGGACTTCAAAGGGAATTATGAGTTTTTGATTTACTAAGTTAGTCCTTTCGGACTTCAAACTCCATCATATTTCGTAAAGGATTTCATTTGGAAAGTTTAGGGAAAACTTTGTGCTTCATTGTTTGAGGGTCTCAAACCCTATTTTGGCCACCACCATGGAAATCACCTCTCAGTCATTTCTCTGATCTTTTTTTTGGCTTATGGAACACTTTGACAATGAATGGGGGAAGCAAAAAGGACCTTACCCTGGTCGATGGTTGTGTCAGCTTCCTGTCAGTCAGTGAAGGCTAGAGATTGGAAGGATTCTTGGCCATTTCTCTCACTACTGGTCTGGTAATAATGTGCATGATAGTGTCTCCCTCTTTCTTCTCAGGTATTGATCCTTTCAATTGGTTTGTAGAACCGTTACTTCTAAATGGAAGGTGGAATATTGGTTAAATCTTTTCTTGGTAAGAACTTAAAAGATTGCACATAATATGAATAGCATTTTACAATAGATTTACCATATCAGTATTATGTGACAGTGGATTTTATTTGGGGGAAATCATGATGTCTTCCAATCTATTCACTCTGTTACCTAGATTATTTCATAACTGTTATTGGATGCATCTTTTTAGAGTTTCGGTTACATTGCATTGGGGTTTTGGTTACACTATTATTGCAGTTGTTTTTTTTCTCAAGGGTATTATTCATGAATTTAATAGATGCTTTTTACTATTTGGATAAGCAGTACCTGTGCAAGCCACTTGTGAAGAAAGAAGTTCAATCTCATTTCGATTTTTGCATACTAATGTTCTATTCTTATGAGAAGAAAAGATCTATCTCTCAAGGACATGGAAATATCTAGCATGGGTTGTTCGACTGGAATTTGGTAACCTGGCGATCACCTCCGTTTTTGTTTTTTAATGATAAGATATTGGTGTAATCGAAAGACATATGAAATGTTGAAATTTGTAAAAAGAAGAAAATAGAGAGATTTGGGTTTCAATAGTCTGAAAAATCATAAAAGTGAAAAATAGGGGTTATTATTCACTTGTAGAAAAAAATTTGAAAAACAAAGAGTTAACTGTTTTGTGAAGAACTATGAAACATGTATGAGAGAGATTGTGAAAAATAGTGTGAGAACATATCATTGTGAATGTGTTGATGAGAAGTTGTATTGAGATTGAAAAATCAAACTTTATGAACTATTTCCTCAAGCTGTCTTAAGGCTTGACAATTGGTAGATTTCTGAATGGTCATACTTGAACCTTGAGAATTGTATACATTGTATGTCAAGAGGCACTTGACTGAAATTAGACAAACAGAGAGATCATGTATCGTTGTATGATTTACTAAAAATAGAAAAGGGATTGTTCTCCTTGAAATTGGTGTTTCTAAAAGAGGGTTTGGTGCTCCTTGAGTTGGTGCTCAGAAAACAGCCTATGAGGCATTGTCAAAAATGATTATTGAAATGTAAGCCTAAAAAAGGCAACAGGTTAAGGGGTGGTTTTTCTACCCCAGGAGGGTTTTCCACTTGGCATATCTTGTGTTTTTTTTATTATCTATGGTTCATCTGATTCAGTGCATGAATGCTTTAATATGTTATGTTTCCCTATTACAATTCTCACTTCAATTAATGTGATTGCATTCAATAAATGAATGATTTTTTTATTGATAAATGAGAGCATACATCTGGTTTATTTTAGTTTCATTAAAATTGTGAAAACAGTTAAAATCACTTATTCAACCCCCCCCCCTCTCAGTGTCGTTTTCACTCCAACAATTGGTATCAGAGCCTAGGGTCCTCTGATAGGTCTTTTCAACCTAGGATTGATTCTATCCTTGGAGTCTATTCAAAATGTCTCAAGCTCATGAAGGCACATCCATGACTAGAGCTCCATTATTTGATGGAACTGATTATGTATTCGGGAAAATTAGAATGGGGACTTATTTAACCTCTATTGACCTCGATGTTTGGAGCATAGTATTGTCTAGGTACACTATACCGGCTACTCTACCAACTACTTCTGATGAAAAGAAAACATTTAAAGCTAAGTTCGCTACTCTAGAAGAGAAGAAACACTTTAGCTAGATTACCCTTGACAACCTACAAGGCACTCTGACTGCCTATGAAATGAGGATTAGTAAAAAAAATACCTTTGCAAAAGAAACTGCATTTAATGTTGAAAGGAAAGAAAAGGATGAGCTCACTGAATCAAAAAATTTTGATTCAAAAGAATCCCACTTTGTGAGGAAGCTCAAAAAGGGGTCTAGAAATATAAGGGGAAACTTCCCTTCAAATTCTTTAACTATGGAAAAATAGGCCACTGTGCTGCAAAGTGCCACCATAGTGATCCAAATAGTGATAACGACAAATCTGAAAAATTGGCTAAGAAAAAGGCCTATAGACCTAAACAAAAATTCAACTTCAAAAAGAAGAAAAGTTTGTTCAGCAAAAATGAAATTGACTCTAAATCTAAAGATTCTTTAGATGAAGAGGATGAAAATCTATTCATGGCTGAAATCATCCAGCAAGATGAAACTAACAACAACGATGTTGACAATGGAAAAGTGGATCTTGAAGGTGAACTGAAATATGCTCTAAAAGAGCTAAGAAAACTTAAAAAACAAATGCGTGCTCAAGAACAAAATTCTGCTCAAGATCTTGCTCAAGAGAAACTCACAAATCTTGAAATAGTCTCATTAAAAACTCAACTTGAAGAATCCAAGAGGGTTGAATATTGTCTTCGCATTGGCATAAATCTTAAAGATCAAGAAATTCAAAAAATTGAACATGAAATTGTTGATCTCAGGAAGACCATAAAGAAATTTGAGAGCACTCTTAAACTGAATGACATGCTCAGTAAACAGAAACTGAACAAGGAAAAAATAGGTATTGGATTCGTGAAAGGTGAATGTTCAAATGGCAGTGCAAAGAATAATGTTGTTGCTAGAAATAAAATTTTTGATCCTAAACATCCTAATTCTAATAAGGATCATGTTTATCCTTTTACAAGTAACAGAATGTCATATAATTCAAACCCTTTCTTTTATGGGTATTGTTATTTCTGCAACAAATTTGGTCACAAAATGAGCTCTTGCAGCATTATAAATCCTAGAACACCTAGATTTGGTTATAGGAAAAATCTTGGCTTTGCAAGATAGATTATATGTTTCACATGCCAGTCCATGGGTCATTCTACTAAGCAATGTAATGCTGATCAACAAAATAAATAGTAGAAAACTAAAAAGTTCTGGAAACCCAAAGCTGTCAACAACATAGAACAAACTATGTTAGTTCAAACTTCCTTCCACTCCAATAAAAAAGACCTACGGGTCCTAGATAGTGGTTGTTCAAACCACATGACTGGTGACAAAGAAAAATTCACTAATCTTGAAGACTATGTAGGTGGATATGTGAAGTTTGGAGATAACTCAAGAATTCAAATCAAAGGTAGAGGTTCACTTTTTCTGAATGAAGACACTCTTATTTGCAATTTGTATTACGTAGAAGGATTAAAGCACAACCTTGAGTGTTATTCAAATCTGTGACAGTGGCTATCAGGTCATGTTCACTTCATAGGGATGCAAAATTAAAAATTAAGTTTGGAAAAGCTATTCCTGTGGAAGAGGGGCTAAGGGAAATATCTACAATTTAGTTGACACATTTGGAAATTAAAACAATCAAGGTATGTGCTTAATGAGTCATGTTGAAGAAATTTGGATGTAGCACAAGAGACTAGGTCATATTAATTTTGACAATATGGTTAGAATTAGTAAGAATCAGAATGTAAGAGGTCTTCCTGTTCTTAGAAAACCTAAAAATACAGTTTGTAAATAATGTCTCAAAGGAAACAAAACAAAGGTAAGCTTTAAATCTAAAGAACATTCTTCTACTAGACCTCTGGAACTTGTTCATACTGACTTATGTGGTCCTACAAGGACTAAATCTATCAATGGTGAGAAATATTTAATGCTATTTGTTGATGAATACTCTCATATGGTATGGGTTACCTTTCTCAAGCACAAATCTGAAGCTTTTGAACATTTTAAAGTCTTTAGAAAAATGGTAGAAAGGGAGTCAGACTTAAAATTGAATATTCTAAGATTTGACAAAGGTGGTGAATTCACTTCACAAGAATTCATAGACTATTATGAAAGACATGGCATAAAAATACAATATGTTGTTGCCAAAACACCTCAACAGAATGGGGTTGTTGAGAGAAAGAACGGGACTGTAAAAGAGATGGCAATGAAGCAAATCTTCCAAACATGTACTTGAAAGAAGTTGTTCATACAACTGTCTATATTTTGAATAGAGTCCAGATTAGAGTGAAATCCAATTCCACTCCATATGAACTATGGTATAGTAAATCTGTCTCAATTAAATATTTCAGAATATTTAGCTGCAAATGTTTTATTAAGAGAGATGATGATAAACTAGGCAATTTTCGATCTAAGACTGATGAAGGTATATTTTTAGGATACTCTACTCACAAGAAAGCCTATAAATGCTTTAATAATAGGTTGAACAAGATTATTGAATCTATCAATGTCAAATTTGATGAAATTTTTATTTTATATGTTGAACCTATGCAGGATGATGAGGATGAAGAATTTGAACTTGATATAAATTCAGAAGGCTTTGAAACTACAAAGCCTGAAATGGGATCAGCAAGTCCTAAACTAGCTGAAGCAAAATCTAAAGATGCTGAAACTAGTCCTGAAAAATGTGTAACTAAAACTCCTTCAAAATATCTTGCATAAATCATCCTAAAGATCTAATTATTGGAGATAAATCTGCAGAAGTTCAAACAAGGAGAAGAACTATTAACTATGATGAAAAATCTCACATAGTTGAGCTTACTGCTTTCTGTTTAATTAATCAGTTTGAGCCAAAACAAATTGATGAAGCTCTAACTGATGAATGTTGGCTTAATGCAATGTAGGATGAAATTGATCAAATTGAGAAAAATCAAACTTGGGAGCTAGTCCCAAGACCAAATGAAAAAAATGTCATAGGAGGTAAATGGATTTTCAGAAACAAACATGATGAAATGGCCATGTTGTTCGCAACAAGGCTAGATATGTCTGTAAAGGATATGCTCAACAAGAAGGTATTGACTTCGATATAACCTTTGCACCTGTAGCTAGACTTGAATCCATTAGAATCTTTTTGGCCTATTCAGTTTTCAAAACTTCACTATATATCAAATGGATGTAAAAAAATTTTTTGAATGGTTATTTGGATGAAGAAGTTTACATAGAACAGCCTGAAGGGTTTGTTTTATAAAACAAACCTAATCATGTTTACAGGCTGAAAAAGGCTTTGTATGGCCTAAAACAAACTCTTAGAGCTTGGTAGTCCAGACTGGATAGTCATTTACTTTCAAAAGGATTCATAAGAGGAGGAGTAGACAGCAATATTTATGTTTAAATTGAAGGTTTTGATATTTTAGTTGTTAAAATCTATGTTGATGATACTATCTTTGGCTGCAATAGTATTGCTTTGAGTCAAAAATTCTCTCAGATTATGGAATCTAAGTTTGAAATGTCTTTGTTGGGAGAACTATCCTTCTTTTTAGGTCTTCAAATCTCTCAACTTGAATTTGGTGTTTTTCTCTCTCAAAAAAATATGCAAGAGAGATGCTAAAGAAATTTAAAATGGATGAATGTCATCTAGTTAGCACTCTAATGGTTACCAGCTGCAAATTCAACAAATTTGATGATTCTCCTATTGTAAATCCAACTGACTATAGGTCAATGATAGGTAGCCTATTATATCTAATAGCCTCAAGACCTGATATAATGCGAATTGTTTGCATGGTTGCAAGATTACACTCATCTCCTAAGGAGTCTCCTATTAATGTTGTTAGAAGGATTCTTAAGTATGTTAAAGTCACTCTTGATTATGGACTTTGGTATCCTAGAATAAATGATTTTTTATTAGTGGCATATACTAATTTTGAATGGGTTGGTTGTCTGGATGATAGGAAAATCACTAGTTTTCTTGCTTTCTTTCTTGGTGATAGATTAGTGGCATGGCATAGCAAAAAAAAAGACTCTATTTCACTCTCCACTATTGAAGCAGAATATATTGCTACCACCTCTTGTTGTACTCAAGTAATCTAGATTTCACAGACATTATCTGACATGGGTATTGAAATCCCCAAACTTTTTTCTATTATGTGTGATAATACTAGTGCAATTAATATCTCAAAAAATCTTGTTATGCACTCTCACACTAAATAAATTTCATTTTCTTCATGAAAAGGTATTGACTAATGAATTTTTTGTGCAATATATTCCTACACAAGCACAGGTTGCTGACATTTTTACAAAACCTTTGGCTAAAGAAGTATTTGAAAGACTTCGGTCTATATTGGGAGTTGTCTCTCAATATTTTCTATCTTAAATACTCTATCTTGGTGATAGGGGGAGTTGGTTATCTCTCCTTGCTGCTCAAATGTTTTTGCTCAAATTTTATATCTGCAGCATCATGATAATTCACTATTGGTTCTGGTTCATTATTGTGGCTTCCCTTTATCCTTGTGACAAAAAGGGGGGGAATTATGAGCATTTGGTCTCGGTTCATTATTTTGGCTTGGTGGCTCAGTTTTTGCCATCAAGGACAAAGGGGGAGTTTGTTGAATCTCTCTTTTGATATTTTTTCCTTGATGAAAATATGTGTTATAGTCTAGCATCTTGGTGATTGTTTACTCAGTTGAAACTGCTACGATTCTGATTGGCATGTTTATTTCATTTATGATATTATTTTTAGTGGCACTGATCCCTTGACTCCATGTGCAGATGTCGGTTAAGGAATTTTGGTTAGAGGTTTATGTTCCCTTGATCAGGTGACATGTTTCTAATTTCATACTTTGTGCTAGAGTGATTCACTTGATTATATGATATTGGCATGTTCAGTGATCTACAGGTTTATATGTTTTGGCTTGATCAGTTTCTAGCATCACGAAATTGATAATGGTTTGATCTTCTTCAGAGTTGTATTTCTCTTTCCTTATTCAGGTAATGCTCGTTGGTACTTGCTGCTTGGGTTGTAAAATGCAGTTGGTTTTCATGTTTTAAGAAAAACTTATCGGGTTTCCTTAAACAACTGATATTGGCATGGGTGAATGGCATAGTGAAATTTAGCATGAATATTTGCCTTTATTATGCTTCACAAGTCTTTGGGTATACATGACATTATTATGGTGGCAATCGTTCTTGAACATTGGAAAACTTGTGATCATTCCTATGCATATGTTTCAGTTTCTTGATCAACACAAGTCTAGGCCTTAAGGCTGGAAGCAGGTATAAATATTTTGATTATATTATACGTCACATTGGAACTCACTTGGTTTTGTTTACTTGGAAACATGTGTGTCTAAGGCAATCAACATTTGGTTGTAATAATGCAAGGCATTATTTGGTTGGTATTACACATGCTTAATATATGGACAGTGGTAATGATGATCGATGATGTGCATGCTTTCGAAGGTAACGAGATGGTCAACATACATGAATTTTAACAGCCATGGACTTTAAAGGGCATTATGAGTTTTTGATTTACTAAGTCAGTCCTTTCGGACTTCAAACTCCATCATATTTCGTAAAGGATTTTGTTTGGAAATTTTAGGCAAAAATTTGTGCTTCATTCTTTGAGGGTCTGAAACCCTATTCTGGCCACCACCATGGAAATCACCTCTTAGTCGTGTCTCTAATCTTTTTTTTTGCTTCTAGTACACTTTGACAGTGAATGGGGGAATAAAAAGGACCTTACCTTGGTCGATGGTTGCGCCAGCTTCCTATTGGTGGGTGAAGGCTCAACATTGGAAGGAGTCTTGGTTGTTTCACTCACTGTTGGTCTGGTAATAATGTGCATGGTAGTCTCTCCCTCTTTCTTCTCTGGCATTCATCCTTTCAACTGGTTTGCAGAACCGTTACTTCTAAATCGAAGGTGGGATATTGGTTAAATATTTTCTTGGTGAGAACTAAAAAGATTGCACATAATATGAACTACATTTTATAATAGATTTACCATATCAGTATTATGTGACAGTGGATTTTATTTGGGTGAAATCATGATGTCTTCGAATCTATTTAGTTTCTTACAAGGATTCTTTCATAATTGTTATTGGACGCATCTTTTTAGAGTTTTAGTTACATTGCATTGGGGTTTTGGTTACACTGTTGTTGCAGTTGTTTTCTTTCTCAAGGGTATTGTTCATGAATTTAATAGATGCTTTTTACTGTTTGGATAAGCACTGCCTGTCCAGGTGGCTTGTGAAGAAAGAAGTTTCTTATCATTTTTATTTTTTGTATTGTTGTTCTATTCTTGTTAGAAGAAAATATCTATCTCTTAGGGACACAGAAATATTTGGCATGGGTTGTTCGACTGGAAGTTGGTAACTTGATGATCACCTCTGTTTTTGTTTTTGAAAGACAAGATACTGTTGTAACTGAAAAATGTATGAAATGTTGAAATTTGTAAAAAGAAGAAAATAGAGAGATTAGGGTTTCAATAGTTTGAAAAATCATAAAAGTGAAAAATAGGGGTTATTATTCGCTTGCAAAAAAAAAATTGAAAAACGTAGAGTTAATTGTTTTGTGAAGAACTATGAAACATGTATGAGAGAGACTGTGAAAAATAGTGCGAGTGAATGTATTGATGAGAAGTTGTATTTAGATTGAGAAATCAAACTTTATGAACTATTTCCTCAAGCTGTCTTAAGGCTTGACAATGGGTACAATTCTGAAGGATCATACTTAAACCTTGAGAATTGTATACATTGTCTGTCAAGAGGCACTTGAATGAAATTAGAGAAACAGAGAGATCCTTTTAGTGATTGTATGATTTACTAAAAATAGAATAGGGGTTGGTGCTCCTTGAAATTGGTGTTTCTAAAAGAGGGGTTAGTGCTCCTTGATTTGGTGCTCAAAAAATTGCCTATGAGGCATTGTCAAAAATTATTATTGAAATGAAAGCCTGAAAAAGGCAGCAGGTTAAGTAGTGGTTTTTCTACCCCAGGAGAGTTTTCAACTCGGCATATCTTGTGTTTATTTGATTATCTATGGTTCATCTGATTCAGTGCATGAATTCTTTAATATGCTATGTTTCCCTATTACAATTCTCATTTCAGGTAATGTGATTGCATTCAATAAATGAATGAGTTTATCATTGATAAATGAGAGCATACATCTGGTTTATTTTAGTTTCATTAAAATTGTTAAAACAATTAAAATCACTGATTCCATCGCCCCCCCCCTCTTAGTTTCTTTTTCACTCCAATAGGTTTCCTTGGTCAAACCAAGTTTAGGTGATAAAATAGTCTATGATGAAACAATGAAACATGAAAATGAAACAATAATACCTCGGATTATGTCTGGGAATGTAAATCAACAATCTAACATGAAGTGGCCATGAAGAATGTAGATCTTGATCTTGACTTGGATATGAAACAATGCTTAACTTGGATCTTGAATACTATATCAACAAACTAGCTCAACAACATGCTTGATGCACTATGCCTTTGACATGATGCTTGAATCTTGAATGTTGCAATAATCTTCTACAAGTATACTCTTAAATGACTTCTTGAATTCTCTATAATAATCTTCATCAAAGTGCTCTAATGATAACTTGCACTTGCTAGGTGAAAGTATGTGAATTAGCCTTATATTTATACTTATCTTAAGATTTAATCTTGAAATACAAATAACACAAGATGACATCAGATCTAGGATTCAAAATTATTAAAATCCCAACACAAATAAGTTTTAAAAAGTCGTGTCCTAGGTAAGGAGGACCAATTGACCACCTTGGGAAAATTGGTCCTAGCATAGTTTTCTAGGACCAAGTTTCGAGGAGGTGAAATAATATTCCAAACGAGGGTCCTAGGACATAGTGGGGACCCATTCACTAGGTGGAAAATGGGTCCTAGGTCACTATCCTAGAACTCAAACCTTGCCAAATAAAATTTTATGCAATATTATTATTGAGTGTGGATAAATCCTTCAACAAATCAAAGAAATAAGGCTTGTATTTGAATTTAAAAGGAAAATTAAGCTCTAATTAACTTTAATTAATTAATGAAGTCCTAGATTAGTGGGAAAGTGTAAGAAAACACTATGCAACACCCTAAAGAAGGCATAATTAAGTCCATTTTATCATTAATTATTCATTCCCAAACAAAACATGAAAAATGGCTACTTTTTTCAACGCTACAAGGGCAATTTCACATTTATGCGTTTAGCCTTGCATTTATTACACCTAAGCGCATTTATGAAAATAACCTCATGGGTAAAAAAAAATTGATTCCAACTCCACGAGAACCAATGGTGAAGCGACAATAGTCTGCCACCTCATTTCTCGAAAATCAATGAGTTGGATGCTTGCATGACATACAAACGTCTACATGGCGCACCAACGTTCTGGCAGTCTTATGAGTTTGAAATGTGGAATCTAAAACACTTGACTCATGATACGAGTCCCTATAGTTAGATTTCTGAATGTAACAACTCCTCCCACCCTTGCAGCAACAAAACTCACTTTCATGCTCTCATCTTGGGGGTTCTCTGAAATTCTTGACTTCACTCCTCCAATGTCATGGTAAATGCTCTTGATGTTGGAGATAACTTTGTATTGTTGACAATGGTAGTAAGTTAATTGGATATCATGATTATAATGTTGAAAAACAAAATAATGCTCTTTTTTTTGTTTTCGTTGGGGTTGTCGTCACACAATACACCACTTTTGCATTTTATAGTACGTGACAACTAATTGAAATAAAGATGATAACAAAATATAGACTTAGTGTTCCAATATTTAGATTTACAAAAGCAATCATTATATCATGACTTATTTGAAAAACACATTATATATATAATAAATTTAGGACTACACTTATAAAAGATATAAATATTATATTAAATGAAAATATATCTTTTAAATAAAAATAAATAATATTCTAATATTGGATTATTAAATATTTAATAATATAATATTTAGTAGACGATCGAAAATGTTTTATAACTACCCTTAATAGTTAAGATGATAGCATGAAAAACTAAATAATGAATGATACTTTTAATGCGCAATACTTCGAAAGAGTCAATATGGTTTGCTTAAGAGATGACAGGGAAGGAATCTAGAAACGCGTGAGAACTGGAAACACTGTACAGAAAAACACGTGGTCTGCGTAAGCAGATGAGAATCACGACGTCCAACACAACAAAAGTCTTTATAATTACAATAAATTTAAGTCGCCATAGAGTAATTGTTCTGATCTTATCTTTATTAATAATTATTTTCATAAAATTGTAACAGGAATGCTGGATAGACGTTGTCTCCGATTTTGATCTTTTTCACTTTAAACAATTGTTTTAAACAAATCGATGAAATACTTAAATGGAGTAGATTTATAAATTTGTGAGTGCTTCAGAAGAGAGAAATGGTTTTAAATCCGGTGGTGTCAATATTGAAACAGAAGCGACAAGTTTACCTTAGCCGACATGATTTTGAAATATGTGAAACAGGGAGAGGAGAACATTATTGAATATGAGGAGGATAATATGTATATTTTACAAGGAATCAGCACCGCCCATTTATACGGTGACATTTGGATGTTTAATTTTTCTTTCTAATATTTACTTAGTGACAGTGCTAATATTGGGATCAGGAGCAGGAGCTATGTTAATGAAGAACGTGATATGGAAGGATGTTGTGATATTGTGCACTAAATGTAGCATGACCATGGTCTATCTCATTTGAGGGATTATTCTTTATAAATACCATATTAGACATGGTTGTTTTGGGCTGACTACTTTGTGTTGCCGGTGAATCTTTGGGATTGAAACTGAACACTATTCTGACGTTAGAGATAAATTTATCTGTCAAAAATTTGAATAATGTTAATTTAGTATAGTTAATGAAGATTGTATTATTTTTTAAATTTATGTGGTCTTTTTCTATATGATAGATTATTTGAGTTGGATTATATGTAAGACGATGATCAATTCCTATCAATATATAGATGATAGAAGTTATCATTTTATTTTTGTTTCGGTTTTTTTTTTCTATTATTTTTTAATTGTTATTTATTGGTACTTAAATTTTATAACAGTTCTAAATTCAATATTATTTAACTTTTTAGAACTGTTGTTCATATGTCACAAATTATTAAAGATTATTTGTTAGTATTTCATTTATGGTTTATATGTGGTTTATTCTCCAGCATCTTTCTTATATCACATTGTAAATATTTGGGGTTCCTAGTCTTGTTCTAGCTGTAGTACCTGTTGATTTTTTTTATGTATTAGTTAGGATTCCAACTAAGACAGTCCATTTCATCCATGTTATTTTGTTACTAAGCTATTAGACTATTTATGAATAATTCTTCTATGAACTAGATGTACCTCATTTTCTAAAATTAATATTTAGTGAACAATATTGATTAGATGACCATCTCTAAAAAATTGTTTGACAATTAAGATCAACTATCATCCTGATCAGTTGAATGGAAGATCAAAATATCTTCAGTTATAATAATAATTAGAATATCATAATCTATTAATATAGGTTGAAAATTAGTTTGTCGAAATCATTTTAGAAATTATAATTTTGGTCTGCTACTTGATTGTTTGATTTTTAAGAATTATAAAATGACAAATTAGATGATCATATTGGTATTGGCCGATGGTATTCTATGAGGCTTCTTTGCTTCATCCAAGGAGCTTAGACAGGATACCCACTTTCTACATCCCTTTTCATAATAATGGCTGGGATATTGGATCGATACATTCAAACAGAAAATGTAAAGAGAAGATGAAGAGACCAAAAAGTAGCACAAAATATCATCCTGACAATACAAATATACGTTTTTCTCGGATGTTGAATTCCAGTAAATCAAAGCTAATTCAACGGACATACAAGACACTGACCTCTGCTAGGTACAAACTTTTTCATTTATTAAACATATACTGCTTAAACGAAGTACAACCTTATCATTGATGGCATCCTAAGATGAATTCATTCTGCGGAGAAGATAATGTGATTTAAGAGGTCCATTTGGTCCTGAGGAAGGCAGGTGGAGACGAGAATGCTTTTATCCCCATCCTTTGAACATGACAAAATCATGCTTCCAATTTCCTTCATGTCTGCCATCTGCACGTCCGAGGGCTTCCCCCATCCGTAATCCATCTCGTACACAGGAAATCTGGGAGAACTTACCACGTCAGTTCCGTATTTCGATCCCGCTTCTCCTAATAAAGTTAGCAAATTTCTGTTTGGAAACTCGGCCCAGTCAATCAGATGATTGATCTGCTCTTCCTCAGTGAAGGATTTGATGAGTTGCTGGATAACATCTGCAGCGAAGGAGATATCGGTATTGATGAGTGTGTCGGCAGTAGTCTGCGCCACACACATAGATAAGCAGTTTCCAAAATAAGTTGGAAGCAGAGGCGGCTTAATACGTTCTCTGCAATTAGCCAGCACTAAGAAATAAACGGCCTCTTCCAGTGGCACGTCGCGCGCCCTCATTACGCATCTCCAGAACTGCGCGGCCACTGCAACAAACGAACTCGGAGCCCCGCTTCGTTGTTTCAGCTCCCGTATTATGTCTTCTGTAAAACAGAACGTTGAGTAAACCACTTCTGTTTCCCTCTTTCTATCCCCCCATTTCTGCAGAGCCTCTTTGCTCTTTTCCATGTTCCAGCTACCAGTTGTTTTCGTTTGGTCCGACTGTAAGTTGTCAGGTACAAACTTGAAAATCTTGGCCCCTGTAATCCCATGACTTACTATCTCATCGGCTTTGAAGGAAATTGAAATGGGATTCGACTTTCCTCGTTTGAGAACTGCTCTGTCGTGTTGAGGATGTTTGGAAATGGGGAGGCCTCTGCTACTATCTGCCCACGATGTCATGAAATGCCAAAACGAATTGCCATCCACCATAACGTGATGAATGGTGGTTCCGATGCACATCCCGCCTCCCTCAAAAGCTGTAACCTAAAATGCTCATCGATCTTTAACACATTGAAAAAAAAAGTGACAATATTGTCCCAAAGGAAAGAAAAAATACCTGTATAGACAGAAGCGGTCTGCTGTAACTTTCATCCGCAGAATCATTGACCTCGTGAACAAGCTTCCGGAAAAGGGGCTTGTGCCGAAACCCATCTTTTTCCAAGTCTTCGAAGGGTATGTCGATGCTTGCCTCCATAAATTTCACTCCTTCGTCGTTGCAATCGATCTCCGGCCTGCCGGTTTCACAATTTCTCAAGCGACCCGCCAGCGGATAGAAATACACCATAACGGAGGAGAGGCTTTTCTTTAGCGTTTCTATTATCAAAGAGTAATCGTTTGCAGGAGGAACTGCGTAGAAGAGAAGCCTCTGACTGTTACTAAACGGCAGTAAAAAGAGATCGAGACTGGAAAGGAACATTGTCTGTGGGGGAGTTGGGATGGCCGGTTTTACCATAGACGTTGTCGTCACTTTCACAACGGCTTGCACTTCTTTGTCTACCATGACTGTAGTTGCAGCACTTCCCCCAATTTTTAGAGCGAGAAGGTACGTGCAATATCTTAGTGATGGCCTTTCATAGGTACGCCGAAGGCGTTCACTTTGTGAGAGGGATCGATCTACTTTCTGAAATTAATGGTTCAAAAGGTATGCAGAAGGACGGAGGACAGTTGACATTGACCGACGTTTTGTCAGTCTTTCCCGTTTTACGGGATCGGAAAAGGGCAAAACGGAACGGCTTCAAATTTGACGCCCTTTCTAAATTCCAAGGGTTTCTCGGTATTCTATTGGTGTGTCGTGTCAGTGGTACTAGTCACGTGAAAAAAGTTTACCAAACGCACTACACTTTATATAAGGGCTATTTGATTGCTATAGTTTAAAAACAAAATCATATTAGAAAAATTTAACAATTGTATTTGAGAAAAAAAAATATGCATATCAAATTATTTTGGGTTTAGAGATCAAGAACAAATTTAAAAATTTTGTTCGAAGGTAGTGGAATCTCTAAGAGATTCAAATTTGAAACACCAAAATAAATGCACAAAACCTAATTTCAAAATATTAACTATAAATGAAAAACGAGCATATTATTATTTTTTATATAGGGATATACAAAAGAGTGTATGTTTAGAGAGTCCAAATCAAAATTAGATTCTTCTAAGATCCTATGTGTTGCACCCAATTTACATCCATTTCTATGGGATGCGGTATCACTATCTTCTTATTGAAGGGAAGGATTAGTGTTTCTTAATGAGAGAGATAATAAAACAATTATTTTGATGCATAAAAGCATCATTCTAGGAAGATCAACGACTAATGACTCCTATGGATTTGATTTCCTCATATCTCTCTATCAAATGAATAAGCTTTATGTGAATATAAATTGGACCATAAAGAGAGAGGAAGAGGAAGATGGAAAGTTGGTGAGAAAGGAAGAGTGATAGAGACAGATATAGTGGATGTGAGAAAAAAAATGTATGTAGGGGTAAAGAGAAAAAAAAAAGAGTAGGCAAGAGTAGATGCAAGATGGAGAATTTTTAGAAAAATGGTCTACAAAGAGAAAAAAATAGAGGATCAAAAAGGGATAAAAAACATAGAAAAGATCAAATACAACATTCAATAATAAACCAAACGAGAAAAATTGAAAAATTTAGATCCTTAGGGAAACAAACCCTAATGTGTGCAAAAAATATTAGTCATTCCAAAAAATCTTGAGTAGATCAAAATAATATCCCTATAAACTAGAAACTTGGTGTGCTCTATATCCACTCACTTCTTGTACCTTCTCCCTTCTCCATTAAATGGAAAAGCTTCTAGCCTTCGAGAATGGAAATATAGAATTGGTGCCAGTTGTAATGGGCTAAGTATATCAAAATAAAATCCATGCCAAGGGGAATCTTTCTGTAGACATCCAAAAATAACATTATGCATTCCACTATAACTAACATCATGCATTTGTTTCGTCTACTAATCAATTAAAGTAATTTATTGATTTAATCCTAAGGTTCATCAAGCTTAATTAAATAAATCAAATTATTTAATTAAGTTCCTAAGGTTCTTCTTATTTGATTTAATAAATCAAACTGATTTAAAATCAAATATCAAATCCCTAAAATCCCCTAAGTTAATTAATCTAAATTAATTAACTTCTAATCATGATTAGCATTCTCTAGCTTTTGACTCAACTAGAGTCAAATCTAAACTCCTAACTAACCCACCCACTTGCACCAATAAATCAATTTAATTGATTTATTAAAAAGCTTATTTTCTCTCAATAACTCTCATCTTTGACTTTTTTGGACAAAGATTATTCCCCCCAAAACCCTCAACAACATGCATTTATTAATATTTTTCAAATTTGAATGGGCACATTGGCCAAAACTTGCACAAGCTTTGACCAATCCCATTATGACAAGTGTCTCTATCCTATTGGATGGGATTTAGTCCCACATTGCCTAATTTTGGCCTCTCTTCTATCAACTTTTCCTATAAATGCAAGCCATCTTCTCCCATTTCTACAACACACTTTGAAGGCATCTAAACTATAGGCAACTTGAGCTCATAGCAACTCATTGTCTATCTCATTTAGCTTGGAAAAGGGTTGGGAAAGGGCTCTCTCACATCTTCATGGAGGGCATCAATCCATCATAGAATAGGTTGTATTTCCTTTTCTCCATGCATGTTTGATTTAGTTTTAGCATTTTGTTTGGAGAAATGAACTATTTTATTCTATGAGGATGGCTGAGTCTACACAATTCATGTATAAGATTTCACCATCCTACAAATGGCGCTAGAAGGAGGGCACATGATAGATGTTAGATAATCTCACATTATGAAACTACTATTTTAAAGCTCTATTTTTTTTTTTATTCGAGATCATTCCAATATTTTCTATAATGGATGCTTTCTAACATTGTGAGAGTTCTAATCTATCTTCGGATTTTCAATTGCAACTTAAGTTTTAAATAAGGTGAATTTTTATTTATTTTTACTTCTATTTTCAGAAGCATTAAGCAAGAGCTTGAGGATGTAAAATGATGATTATTGTTCTCATCTGTTATTTGATATGTTGTATTTCTTCCTTTAGTTGCAGAGTAGGGGAACCAAGCAAATGGAAAGTCTGTATTTGATTGAAAAAAAAAAAAAAAGCTTGTGCATGTTGACAGTTTCATCTGTTCTTCTATATGGTTGCCTGCTTGCTAATATCTTTCAGACCCTCCGGATCTACCCAATCTTTTGTTTATTTCAGCCGTTCGCAAGACAAACCTTTTCCAGTTAAGCGTCGGTACTAAGCTGCAATAATAAGTTTGCATATATGGTTTATGTCGTTTACTCCTAAAGAGCATCGTGGGCTGATTGTCATTGCGATTTCATAAATAGCCTTTGTATCAACATCATGGTCTTCCCATGATTAATGGTTGGTTCACTGTTTTCTATAATTCCCTGAGAAGAAGTAACCATTATGTTGTTTTGATCTAGGCATTTGGAGTATTTGACAATAGACCTGTAAGAGCTTGATGAAAATTAAATGCGATGGCTGCAATCAAAATGGAAATGGTGTCATTGGATATGCCCTAGGTATTTTATGTGTTGTTGACGTTTTAGGTGCATTCACTCTTTTAGGCGTGTCCAGTGTAATCTACCTACATCTCGTCAAAGAGTCAGTGTCAACTAAAAGTAGCTCCAATTGATATCAGGTGAATCATCCATTATGATATCCAATCTGGTTTCTGACAGTGACTTGAAGTCTTTTAAAGCGTAATTAAGTTGCCATCCGATTTTGGAAATGACCCGCATCTGTCTTCTTAAGATTTTATGCTGCATTTATGACCATCTATGGCCACTCCTAGTGTTGCAACACTAGCATTTATTTTATTTTTTTTACTTTTTTCGCTTCTTCATTACAGTGGGTCATGGTCCATCTTCATAGGTCGACTAATACTTGACCAAGCGGTAATAAATCTTGGAAATGCTTTTTTTTAAGTAGGCCATGTCATGAAGTCATCCAATACTATTTTCCTAAAAACATTGACTGTATTTTATGGCAGGAATGTGTAAATGTGGTCACACACGTCTAGACCCTACAAATTAGCTACCTGTAAAACTGACTGTATTTTAATAGCTTACTGCCACTCTCGACCTAGAATGTTTCATATAATAATAACAGTTACTACCTGCCTTTAAAGCTTTAGGAAATGCGTCCCCATTCCTCAAAGTGGGTGATATTCTATGCTTGACAAAAGTAAGGGTGATGGCCTACCTATAAAGCTTTTCAAAATGCGTGTCGACCCCATGAATTTGAACATATTCCATATTCGATTCCTTCGACGTTGGTATGTCTATCTCAAGTAATTGCTCTATTGATGATTAATGTGCTTGTCATGATGCCACTAATTCGCTGTGTGCCACTCATTCAATTCGGGACTGCAAAAAATTATAAACCATTTGCTTCAATGTGTGTTGTAAGAACTATGGGTAAGAGGTAGGTGAGTGGCGTAACTACCGAGTTTCTTAGTGGTTAGAATTGATCACTGTAGGTAAAATGCGACATGATTACATTTTCTTCGAGTGTAAAGGACTATGTTGTGACATATACAGCGAAGATCCCCATAAAACTCCTTGGACTGTAGGATAACTATGCTAGTAGGTTCTGTATGGTTAACACTCAAAAAATTGAGTATTGCACAGTGCATGGGCCTTCAAAAGCAAACATATTTTATTAAACTGTACACCTTCTGTCTGATGTCGCGTCTGGTCCACTCGAAATTAACCGGGCTTAACATCCACAGAAACCTCCATACGTAACAGGAATAAGAAGAATATAGCTCACTCTTGTATGAGCTGTTTGTAGCCTTTTGAAAGCAAGTATGAGTTGTAGCCATGGTTTTAAAAGCTTGAAGCTGAGTTCGTATTGTTGATAGGACACTTTGTGTAAGAGCCTTTGTATTCTTGATTACTTATTGAATGATGAATATGTAGAATTAAAAAGCGGCAAGGATTTAAAGTCAAGTTCACTGCTCACCATCGCTACTCCTTTTCTCTTCCATCACCATTCATTAGCTTTTGCCCGAATACTTACTGAGCAAATCACAGTTACATGGTGCGAAAATATACATAAATAAGGGGAAATTTCGTAGGCCCTGAGTTGCAACATTTTAAGATATCAGCATATGGGGATATTAGTATGTATGATAGGGTTTCTTATTTATATTAAGTGTTTGGCTAAGGGATATATATCCATCTAACTTTAGGCCTTGGAAAGCCTCGAATGCCAAAACTGTTTGAAGAATTCACATGTCATGCTAATGTGGTCTAAGTGCAGATTTTAAGATCATGATCCAATACTTATCGGTTATACTGCTAGAGGTGTAATTTCTGTGATTTTATAGATTAAAGATACATAAGATCCAAGCAAGCTTTCCTAGACTAAATCAAGCATAATATCTATGTCATCACCTACACCGAAGATCCCCAAAGAAGAGTTTTCTATATATTTGATTATTGATAATGCTTGATTCCTTAAAGTATCATGAATCCTATTTTCTAATAACTTTGCATTGTTTATAGGTTGAAATTCAAGGTTGGCATTGGAGATTGAAATTGAAGGTTGAAGCAAAAACGAAGGCAAAAAGAGTGGAATTGAAGACTTGAAAAGCATTTTTAATGCTTGTTTTAACAATCTTGGAGCTTCCATTTACTACCCTTTTTTTTCTGTTTTTAGCTAACTCACCTTTCAGTTTGGGCTTAAAATCAATCAATGACTTGATCTTTTCAAAGTTGGTTAAAAATTGAACCTTAGACATTTACTAGATTTCAATTTGGGATTAAAATTGGACAAGGCAACTTCACACTTCATTTTGGTGCTTCTAAAACGAACTCATCATTGCTTTGAGGAATTTAAAATTGAACATGTGTACTTTGTGTTTGGTAAACTTTTTTGCAAAGTAGTGTCATTTAAAAGGGCGTATGCGCTTCTCTCGCGCTTCATGGCGATCTTGAGAATCAAAAGTCTTTTTGATGACCCTAAGTTGCATAAAAGATTGCCTCCACTCTTCAATTTGGGATCTAAAATTGAACAAATCATGCGAGTGTGAGCACGATATATTGCGGAGGTTCTCCCCTTTGTTTTTCAACGAGGGTTGTGTGAACAATGGGATATGTTAGCTCGCTATTGTTTATCTTAGAGGGCCTGCCTTGTGGGAAAAAGTACTCACCCAAGGAATGACCCAACCGGGAACATGCTAAAGCCAAGCGACTTCCAACCAGTATATAAGTGTGGATTCTTGAGGAAAGTTCAAGAATCATGAGGATTATTCCGACGAGATGGATAGCAATGGACTCTCGCTGATGTTGGATAATCCCCCACGAAGGGAATGCCCGAATTAGAACCCCTTGTTTAGAAATTGGCCAAAACCTTGTCTATCTTGTTGGTGCAAAAGGTTATGTCCTTTGAAGCCGCCCCATGTAACATGCGGTCTTGTTGTGGAAATGGAAAGTATGCCATGGGAGATTCATGGGTACTAATGCTTGGCTGACCCGAATAAGTGAGTGTCGTGGAGGGGAGCCAGTGTGGTCAAGCATTTAGCCATTCGCACAAGATATGCGCAGCTGGATTTATCCAAGTGGGAACCCAACAAGGTATTGTCTCATCAACCTAGGAGTGTGAAAGTGCTTGGAAAAAACACATTGCTTGATCTTGAAAACATTTGGAAAACAAACATACACAAAAACCTTGAAATTTCAAACACCTTGTGGGGAACAAATACCTATTGATGAACTTTCCCACTCTTGCTTTCCCTAGGAATCACATTCCTAGAGGTTTCTAAGTGTGCAAATTCTATCATCATTTGTTTCCAATAAGGATAAACATAAGGAACTTTTGCCCTATTTTCCTCGATTTCCACACAAAGGACATTGTGGGATGAGAAAGAGAATGGGACACTAGACATATAGTTTGAAAACCTAAGTAAGCTAGTGTCTTGGATAAAAAGAACTTCATTTAACCAAGATAAAAAGACAAATTGGATTACACATGTGCTTTCTAACATGATTTCCCGCAAGATCAAAATCCCAAAACCAAAGTTCAAGAAGCTTAGTCTAAAAGCTCGTGAGGAGCATCTTGAGAGACTTTTCGAATTCAGGGAAAGATTGGTTTATAACTTTTACAGAAAAGCCTCAAGGAACAATCCAGCATTATATGCATTTTATTGTCAACAAAATCCTAAATTGTTTCAAAGGTTTGCATTTCTCCCATAGGAAGTCAAGCATGTTCTTCAACACCTAGGTTTTGTAAAAAGAGAGTCACATCTAGGTTAAGGTTCAAGATCAAAGTTGTCATTTCCATTCATTTATCCATCAAATCAAAGTCTCA
This sequence comes from Sequoiadendron giganteum, assembly GCA_007115665.2. NCBI lineage: Eukaryota > Viridiplantae > Streptophyta > Pinopsida > Cupressales > Cupressaceae > Sequoiadendron > Sequoiadendron giganteum. The sequence goes on along the minus strand of CM021100.1, from coordinate 264,757,145 downwards.
TTTCATCATCAAACCTTTTTGAGAACTCTAGAATCAAACATCACACTAAACTTAGAGGGCTAAATCAACATCATCATATCTTGGCTTAACACACTTCGCCAACATAGTCTCAAATCATTGAACAAAGTTTCTTTGAGATGACACAACTTCTTAAAGTCTATTAGTTCTCCAAAACATTGGCATAACACACTTTGTCAATTCATCCATTTTTGTGCAAGTTCCCTTAGGATAACACAACTTCCTAGGGAAAACAACTTCACAACCAATCTTGTTTGACTTAACGCATCTAGTCAAATTATCACATTCAAATCAAATCAAAAGCCCTTTCAAAGTTTAGCACATACATTCAAAAAGTTTTCCAAAGGTTTCATTCACTCATCTCATCCATTTTAGCCCATCACCATCATCACCATCTTTGATCTGTTAGCTACCCTAGTTCTTCTCTTTTTGGACTTAAAAGATTAGGATCGAACAAATCCCTAGTTTTATGGTCCAAACAAGATCTCAACACAAGAAGGACATGGAGAATATCAGAGACATATCAACTTCTATGGACATGAGTCATCTAAATATCGAAGTGAACCTAGCAAGATTAAGCAATCCCCCAAGCAACTCTCCCTTATCATCACAAAATCCTCAAGAGGGGAGTCATCAAGAGGACGACATAAATGAAGACATAGGGATGACACCAGAGGAAATCATGGAAATGATTCAAAATCCTAAGAACCATAAAATTGTTAGTGCTATGTTCAAATGCATAAATTCAATAGAAAGAGGAGGGGACATGGCCCCTCCCAACCTTAACACAAGCACTAGTGCAGTTGCATCCGTATTGTCAAACATCAATCAAGAAGTACCTTGCATCACCTCAATCATCACACCAACCTCCCTGATTGTGAACAAGGGGAGTGCCATGTTCCAAGAATTGCAAGAACACCGCCTTGTGACTAATGAAGAAGCAATCATCACCCCTACATTTATTCCAGAAAACTCAATTCACCCTTAGATCCCACTCACATTTCATAAACCCATTGGCTCATCCTCATTTCACGCCACACCAACTTATCAATTGAACATACCAACTCCCCCACTGCATGAGGAAGTTGGTTTGCTTGGAACGACAGAAGCTATCAATCCTTTCTCTTTCCAAAGTGGTGCATCATCCCTTCCCCCGCTTCCTTTCACATCTGAATCGCCTCCTAGAATAGGTCTTCCACCTTTAACCATCAAAAATTTTGCTAATCCAAGCAATCCGACCACCACTTTGAACCTGCTTCTTTTTCCCATATCCTCACAACAAATCGCAAACATTCCTGTCACCACGATTAATGCATCTATTGGTCCTCAAGTCTCCCAAAGCATGCCTCATCAAGGACCAATTATCTCAACCACCCCTCCCATAACCCAAGTCACAGTCACAACCACAATCCCTCCACCCGCCATGACAGTTGGCATGATTCCTGCTCCACCACCAATCCCACCGCCAAAGCACAACACGACCAATTCATTCTCCATTATGTTGCAAGCCGCACAACAAGTTGCCCACCAGAAGGCATTCCAAGCACAAGCCGCACCAGCGCAAGCACAAGCACAAGCTCAAGCTCAAGCACAAGTCGCACAAGCGCAAGCACAAGCACAAGCTCAAGCTCAAGCACAAGCTCAAGTTCAAGCATAAACACAAGCACAAGCACAAACACAAGTGCAAGCTCAAGCCCAAGCTCAAGCTCCAGCCCAACAAAAGACACAAGCTCAATACCAAGCGCAATTGCAAGCAATCCACCTGCAAGCCTACCACCAAGCCCTGCAAGACTTTCAGGCACAACACCAAGCTAAACAACAAGCTTTATTGGCACAACAGCAACTCGACCAACAACAAGCATTGTTGGCAAAACAGCAGCTAGACCAACAACAAGCGTTACTAGCTCAACAACAACTTAACCAACAACAGGCTTCATGGGAACAACAGCAGATGGACCAACAGCAAGCACTATTGGAACAACAACAACAAGATCAACAACAAGCGTTGTTGGCACAAATGCAAGCTTACCAACAGGCCCTAAACGCACAACCAAGCTCGCAGCAAACGCCGACCAGTACGCTCCGCACCCATCAAACACCTCCAACACCTCACCACTCATTCATCCCACCCCCCAACCCAAGCAAGGATGTCGCAACACAGATCAAATTGCTCTCACAACAGGTGTTGGACTTGCAAGCAGGAAAAACCACAAGGACACTAGGAAACTTGTGCCCTTATCCGTTCGATAGAAGTCTCACCATGGTACCATTTCCAAAGGGATTCGAGATCCCCAAATTTGATAAGTACAATGGAACAAGCAACCCTGAAAACCACGTAAGGGAATTTCAGGTGCACTGCATGGAAGTCGCATATGATGACACGTATCTAATGCGTCTCTTCCCCCGAAGCCTGACTGGTCCAGCTATGGAATGGTTTTCTCGCTTACCCACAGGCATTAAAACATTCGAGGAAATTGTGGAGGCTTTCCTTAAAAATTACGCTTTTAATATGGGTGCAGATGTCGGTTTAGAAGAACTATCTGCACTCAAACAAAGAAGAGGAGAGTTATTTGCATCCTTCTTGCAAAGATGGTGATCCAAGGCCAATCAGAGCAAGTGGGCCATGCCAGAGGAAAAACAAGTTTGCACCATCATAGCCAACTTAGATGAAAACCTGGCATTCTACCTAAAAATGCAGTGCATCACATCTTACGATCAACTAATTCCAAAGGTGCTCAACATCGAAAGAGCCCTTACCACGCGAGGAGGCGTACCTACATTCACTCCACCGTAGGATAACCGCCCATCCAACAACTACAATGATAAACCTCAAACATGGTCGAGGAACAAAAATATCACGAACGACGGCGTGGTTGATGCTAAGGTAGTCATCAGTGCTCCTAAGCAAAATACCCAAAATCATCATCATCCGCAAACTCATAACCACAACAATGTGCAGGCTAATGCGGTAGTAGCACAGTCACAACCACCTTCCACCAGCCAAGTCAACAATGTGGGTAATCAAGGAGGACCACCTCCCCGCAACAAGTTTCCCCCCAAGAGGAAGTTCACAGCCCTTGGCGAATCGATTGAGTCTGTCATGAAGAAATTGGTCAAAGAAAACCTAATCAAAATTTCTAACTCCGAACAATACACAGAGCCCATGACCAAACCGCTGTGGTACAACGAGAATCTCCTGTGTGACTTCCACAAAGTTAAAGGACACACCACCGCCAACTGCATGAGACTCAAGAATATCATCCAAGACCTCATCGAGGATAAGGTCATCAACATCGAGCAGCCGACCGAAAACCAAGACCTAAAAATCTACACGAATCCGATGCCGAATCATAATCAGGGAAATAACCAAGGGAATAATAAGGGTAAACAAAAGTATGCTAGTGCCAATCTAGTATACGAGGAGATAGTCGGATGTGTCGACGAGTTGGTCACTGTCATAAATATCAAGGGAACCAACAATGACTGTGGAGTCACCACACGAGGCGAAAAAGTTACCATTGCCGAGGCACCTGCTAAGACCCCCATTACCAACACAAATATCCATCATGGAATTACTAAAAATCTCCGCCGCTCATCGACAGATCCTGGATGAAGCACTAGCTGCCTCTACCGTCGCTGCTACCCTTGACACAGAGCAATTTCAGGATATGGTAGGTAACATCGCTACCCCGAATCTCATCACATTTTCGGACCAAGATTTCCCCCCGCAGCCATCTCATAACAGGGCACTTCACCTCGAAATCCTAGTTCATAAAATAAAAGTCAAGCGAGTCCTGGTAGATGGTGGTGCAGGTCTTAATATTTGTTCTCTGAAACTTATAAAGAAATTGGGATTCACCGAGGATTCCATCAATAAAAACAAAAGTATCACCATAAGAGCATATGATGACCAAGAAAGAGTGTCTCAGGGGACTATCAAGATCCCCATCCAAGTGGGGCCAGAAACCATGGAAACAACTTGTCAAGTTCTTGACCTTGATTTACCATACAACATCCTCTTGGGACGCCCATGGATACACAGAATGAAGGTAGTGGCCTCAAACTATCATCAGTGCATTAAGTTCTCATATCGAAACGAGGAGGTTGCCATATATGGGGATCCCGAACCCTTCGCCTATTGCAAAAACTTGGAAGCCAAGTTTTACAAGATCCCTCAAGTACCTAAAAATGATGAAGGACCATCCACTTCATACATAGACCCAGCTAATCTCGCCTCCACTTCTGCGACAGAGACACCTGCCATCCCCGACATATCCGAGATCAAGAACATGATATAGGACAATGGATGCGGTGATTATAGAATGAAGAGAAATGCTTTTGTTGTAGGAGAGTTACCACAATCTCCTAGATCACATGGGCAACCACAATTGACTCAAACACTTGTCCGCACTAGAACAGAACCCTCTGGATTCCACAGTTGGGGGGATCTCAGTCAGGAAAATGTGGACGAGGAGGACATCACAAACACTCTGTACCAAGATGAAAGACCCACTCCCACCCTACCCATGGAGGAAACAAACAGAGGGTTACAAATGATGTTTGGCATGGGCTATAACAGGAATGAAAGCCTAGGAAGAAATAGTGATGGACGGTTGGAGCCCATCATTGTAGAAAGAAGAACGCAGAACCTTGGCCTCGGCTGTACCCCTCCGAGTATAACTGTGCGTGGCAGAAGTGTTCCTAATAGGGCAGTCAGGTCCTCTCCTCGGGTCTCGGCAACTAACCTTAGATTACCCGTGTCCACAGGCCTACCTCTCGATAACTTCACATTTGACATAACTGACGTTTGTAGTAGCAGTGATGACGATGACACCATAGGTGGCTTACCTAGGCTCTTTGAAGATTCCACCTTATTGATGATTAGTGTCTCACCCGCTGAGCCAATCCAACAAACCCACCAAATCCACTTAGTATACCCCCAACTCATCGATCACGACCAACGGGGACCGCCGATTCTAGACTCATTCGAAAACGATGAGGCTCTCTCCGAATTCATGGGACTAAGGGATACTGTTCCATGTGGAGATCACAAGGTAGGATTTGATATCACTCTAGACACACAAGCATACTATGGGGAGATGATTGAGTCCTTCAGTCGCAAAAGAAAAAGATCGAGAATAAGCTCAGAGTTATTGAGTGAAAACCACACTATGGCACTCTCTAACCATAAAATAGTAAAAATAAAGGACGCATCCAATGGAAAAAACCTCTCTGAGGCGCCAGAGGATGAAGGATTCAATCTTCCCCCTATTGCTCTACACCAGGAGAAGTCAACAGTATTGGCAGAACAGTGCAACCCGGTCAACTTAGGAACAAAATCAGAACCACAAATTACCTTCTATGCAGAATCCCTCCTAGAAGAAGAACAAAAACTACTGGCAGCTTTCCTAAAGGAGAGAAAGGTAAATTTTGCGTGGACCTATGCAGACATGCCAGGCCTGGATCTTGAAGTAGTAGTGCATCATTTGGCCGTTCACCCCGGAGCAAAACCAGTCAGACAGAAGCTAAGGAAGATGCACCCACAAATAGCCTTGCTTGTAAAGATTGAGCTACAGAAACTTCTGGATGTTGGCTTCATACGCCCGATTGACTATCCAGAATGGGTATCTAACCTCGTACCAGTCTCAAAACTGAAAGGGGGCATCCGCATCTGCACTGATTTCAGAGACCTAAACAAAGCATGTCCCAAGGATGACTTTCCACTACCCAACATTGACATGATAGTGGATATGACGGCCGAACATGAGATGCTTTCCCTAATGGATGGTTTCTCGGGGTACAATCAGATATTGATGGCAAAGAAGACCAACACAAGACAACATTCACATGTCCGTGGGGCACCTACTGCTGGAATGTAATGCCATTTGGGTTGAAGAATGCAGGAGCTACCTACCAAAGAGCCATGACATTAATCTTCCACGACATGATCCACAAAAAAGTCGAAGATTATGTAGATGACATACTTGCTAAATCAAAGAAGAGACAAGACCATATAGCAACTCTAAGTGCTATCTTTGATAGGCTCGAACAATATAAGGTTAGACTCAACCCGAAGAAGTGTGTCTTCGGGGTGCAATCAGGGAAGCTGCTAGGATACATAGTTTCAATGAGAGGGATAGAGGTAGACCCTGCAAAGGTAAAAGCAATCCTTGAAATGAAAGCACCAAGAACGTAGAAACAACTAAGAGGATTGCAAGGAAGACTCCAGTCCATCCGAAGATTCATAGCACAATTGGCAGATAAACAGATTGCCTATTCACACCTACTTCACAAGGGAGTAGCTTTCAGATGGGATGACAAATGCGAGCAAGCATTCAACAAAATAAAAGAATATCTACTTACACCACCTATATTGATGCCACCAATTGTGGGGAAATCACTAATCCTATATATCTCTGCAACAACAGCCGCCCTGGGGGCCCTTTTAGCCCAACATGATCAAAAGGGAACCGAGCGGGCTATCTACTACATCAGTAGAACAATGGTGGGACATGAGCTCAATTACACGTCAATAGAGAAAGCTTGCCTAGCATTGGTATTTGCGGCTCAGAAATTCAGACACTACATGCTAGCGCACCAAATTAAGTTGATTGCCAAAATAGACCCTCTAAAGTACCTATTGACAAAAGCAGCACTTATAGGTAGAATGGCTAAGTGGGTAATGATATTATCTGAACATGATATCGAGTATGTAGAACGAAAAGCCATAAAAGGACAAGTCATTGCGGATCAGCTGGCAGAAGCTCCCCTCTACACAGATAATCCACTCATATCAGAATTCCCAGATGAGTCCCTTTTTAACCTTGATGCAACAAACCACTGGAAGCTATACTTTGATGGCTCTCACACACAACATGGGTCAGGAGCTGGTGTATTTTTCATCACGCCGCAAGGAGACTGCATACCTAGATCATACAAGCTGGCATTCCCTTGTACGAACAATATAGCGGAATATGAGGCTTTGACCATAGGACTCAAGATTGCAGCACAATGGCGAATCATGGCACTAAAAGTCTATGGCGACTCGCAACTTATCATCAACCAAGTTAATGGCGAATACCAAACCAAGGATGATAAGCTAACACCATACAAGAAGGTGGTAGAAAGCCTCAAGGAATCTTTCATCGATATTACCTTTGAGCAGATACCAAGGACAAACAACAGAGCGGCTGATGCAATGGCGACAATTGGATCCTTACTCGACATCCCTCGTAATGTCTCGAAACATGAATTCCTCGTAGAGCAGCTTCTCGTACCCACATTCGAGGTACCAGAGTCAGAATACGCGTGTGAACTCGTTGGTCCTGGTGATCTTTGGCATCATGATATATACACCTACCTAAAGTTAGGAATCCTCCCCACTGACATCACCCCAAACCTAAAACGCACTTTCATCAAAAGAACTTCATGATTCGTCATCCTAGGAGAGACCCTCTTCTGTAGGAGTACCGATGGAACCCTGTTACGTTGTTTAAAACCCGAGGAAGCCCTGACTGCTCTAACTAAGGTACACAATGGCACGTGTGGGTCACACTCAAGTGGTATGACCTTGGCTAAAAAGTTGCTAAGAACAGGGTACTACTGGCCGACGATGGAAAAAGAGGCACACAATTTTGTCAGAAAATGCTTGCAATTCCAATAGCATGGAGATCTTATTCATGCACCAGCTCAAGAACTGCATCCTATTGTTACACCTTGGCCCTTTTCACAATGGGGGCTTGATCTCATTGGTAAAATATCACCCACCTCATCCAATGGCCATAAATTCATTATCACCACCACCGAATACTTCACTAAGTGGGTTGAAGCAATTCCCATGACCTACATCACCGGAAAGCAAATATCCAAGTTTATCCTGAATTACCTCATTTGTCGGTACGGTGTCCCCCAATCCATTATCTCTGATAATGGGACGCCCTTCAAGAATCAGGATGTCCGTGACTTGTGTGAAAAATTCGAAATCAAGCATCGCTTTTCCACTCCATATTATCCACAAGGCAATGGCCAAGCAGAAGCTACAAATAAAACCATTTTGAAAATCCTCAAGAAAACAGTCAATGACTCTGGTCGTGACTGGCATCTGCAATTAAATCCCGCCTTATGGGCCTACCGCACCAGCATCCGCACGCCAACAGGCGCCACCCCATTCTCTCTGGTCTACGGATCAGAGGCCATACTCCCCATTGAGATCGAGCTCCCATCACTAAGGATATCACTGCAAAACCTTATCATAGATGAGGAATACAGGGTCACAAGACTCAATGAGCTGGAATTACCAGATGAAAGGCGCATGGATGCCCTTAATCATCTACAAGTGTACCAGAATCGCCTAAAAAGGAGCTACAACAAGAACATCAGACAACGCACTTTCCAAGTTGGTGACCTCGTGCTGAAAGAAAACCAAAAGAACATGCCAAATCCAGATACAAAGGGAAAATTTGAGCCCAACTGGCTGGGACCTTTCGTCATCACTGCAAGTTACACATCAGGGGCATATCAACTAGCAACACCAGAAGGCGAGCCTCTGCAGGAGCCTCTGAATAGCTCTCATCTCAAAAAGTTTTATGCCTAAACATTGCAAGGTATAGAACCAGAAAATACAAAAACAATCAGAAAAAGTCCTGAAAAATTGGTTACCTCGATGAAAACCTAACAAACAGGCATCTTGGTGACAACAAAAAAAATCAAAAGATCAAAAAATCCAAAAAAAAAAAAAATCAGAAAAGGATTGAAAAATAGTAAAGAGAAAAAATTGTCCTCTAGTGAAAACCACTTCGGTGGCGCTTTGGGCAAGTACCTTGGTGAAAACCTGGCAAACAGGCATCAAGTGTAAATAAAGTACCTTCCCCATCTATCAGGATCTGCACAACTCATCCACTCCATCACATTCCACTTATCCGCTCGCATCCATACCATAGCCTACGACGGTATCTATACTATATTCCACCATTGGAACTACTTGGCATTTCAAAGGCCAGTCTATCCCGCCTTTATCTAAGTAGTCTATCACACCACACTGGGGGCACGTTCTCGCAACATCGGATCAGATTCGTGTATATTCTCGTGATCTTCTTCAAAACTCATTCAAAAATTCCAAAAACATTTCAGAAAATTCATCAAAAAATTCCAAAAACATTCAAAAAACTCATTCAAAAAACCAAAAACATCCAAAATCATCAAAAATCCAAAAACATGTCGAAATATCAGAAAATCTTCAAAAATTTCATCATTAAGTCTTGTCAATTTTTTCTACCTTGTCGAACTATGTCGTCTCTGAGCTTGAACGTAGGCAAGGCTGATCTTTGATCATCCCTCGAGACGGTTGGGTCAGTCCTGTAGGCGTCCGTTGCATTGGCAATCCGTTTGCCCATCTAGTCTACATCTTAAGTTAGTCATTTAGGCAATAAAATGGCAATCTATTTGTCCATATTATCATCAAGTCAGTCCAACACCAGTCGAACTACGTGGTCTCTGCGTATATAACGTAGGCAAGGCTAATCTATGGATCAGCTCCCGAGACCCCTAGGATAGGTCTTTAAGTTAGTCTGTTCGTTGTAAAATCTTGAAAATACCAAAAACATTGGAAAATCTTGAAAATACCAAAAACATTTGTAAAATTCCAAAAATACCAAAAACAACCTCAAAACATTTGAAAAAAAAACCAAAATGGTGCATCCATTTCATCTCGCTTTCACTCGTGATTGTCATCACTCATAATAAATCATTGTCGCTTTCACCCTTTGGTGAGTTAGTCAGAAGCAAGTTTAGTAGGTTCTAAAGTGAACGCCTAATCGTCAAAGTCTCGAAGGTCTAAATTAGTAAGTTAGCAAGTTGGTCAACTTGGAGTATCAATAGCTTATCACGCAATCAATCTCACCAAAACCCTGATCACTACATGTCCTAGGATGAAGCTTTCCTGCGATGGACATAAGCATCAGGTACCCCACAGTAGTTTAGTCTTGGCTAGCGATACGAAGAACATCAGCTTGTTTGTTTACTTTATTTTAGTCTTTTAGACTTATCTTATTTTGCGCTCATTCCAAGGACCTCTTGATGATGCCTAAACAAAACTAGTTTAGAGAGAAAGGAATGGGGCAATGATCAGTATCTTTTTATCTGCTGTGCTTGTTGGATATTCTTGTAAAATAACTTCGTCACACATACTTTGTTTTGTTTGTAGGAAGGATGTTTTAGGTATCTTGTTGACCACATAAGAAGGCTTGCCTTCTTATGTTTTGGCCCGAGATGTCTAGAATATCTGAACTGCATTCTGAATAAGGTTATGTTTGTCAAGTGTGAACAAGAGTACTCCTATCTGATTGTCGAGTCAAAGTCCATCACACTAGGCGCAACGCCATCCTGGTTCTTAATACCTTGATGCATCGCACCTACGTGTGTTATCAAACATAAAGAAAGGTATGCCCTTTTCCCATCCCTAGATAAGCAACACATCATCATCATTCATCGTCATATCCAATAAAGTCTTGATGACTAGGAGACTTATTGGACTTCTACATTCTTCTTAGATTTAAGGGTTTATCCCTCTTGTTCTTCTATCTTCTGTCACGCTAACAATGCATCCATCTTGCATCCGTATTCTCATTTCGCATAATCATGTCATACCATCATATCAGGACAACATCATCCATCTCATCCATCTCACATGCATTGCATAATCATTTAAAGTTGTTTACGATAATATAAATTTGTTATTCTAAGCATCTTCCAAACATATCATTTACATCATCATTATCATATAGTCTCATCATCCATACATCCATTTTGAACCTCTTTGTCGTGAGATCCACCTCAAATTGAATCTTTTCGCTTGATCTCTCGAGGGGGCAATGTACTAACGTACTTATTTTCCACTGGGGCATCCGAAAAAACCAAAGAATTTTTTAATTTTGATGCCGACAACATCATTCTTTGAACCAATGCAACGAGTACATTGTTTCAAAGAGGGGCAAAATGTAGACATCCAAAAATAACATTATGCATTCCACTGTAACTAACATCATGCATTCATTTCTTCTACTAATCAATTAAAGCAATTTATTGATTTAATCCTAAGGTTCATCAAGCTTAATTAAATAAATCAAATTATTTAATTAAGTTCCTAAGGTTCTTCTTATTTGATTTAATAAATCAAACTGATTTAAAATCAAATATCAAATCCCTAAAAACCCCTAAGTTAATTAATCTAAATTAATTAACTTCTAATCATGATTAGCATTCTCTAGCTTTTGACTCAACTAGAGTCAAATCTAAACTCCTAACTAACCCACCCACTTGCATCAATAAATCAATTTATTGATTTATTAAAAAGAGTTATTTTCCCTCAATAACTCTCATCCTTGACTTTTTTGAACAAAGATTATTCCCCCCAAAACCCTCAACAACATGCATTTATTGACATTTTTCAAATTTGAATGGGCACATTGGCCAAAACTTGCACAAGCTTTGACCAATCCCATCATGCCAAATGTCTCTATCCTATTGGATGGGATTTAGTCCCACATTGCCTAATTTTGGCCTCTCTTCTATCAACTTTTCCTATAAATGCAAGCCATCTTCTCTCATTTCTACAACACACTTTGAAGGTATCTAAACTATAGGCAACTTGAGCTCATAGCAACTCATTGTCTATCTCATTTGGCTTAGAAAGGGATTGGGAAAAGGCTCTCTCACATCTTCATGGAGAGCACCAATCCATCATAGAATAGGTTGTATTTCCTTTTCTCCATGCATGTTTGGTTTAGCTTTAGCATTTTGTTTGGAGTAAATGAACTATATTATTCTATGAAGATGGCTGAATCTACACAATCAATGTGTAAGATTTCACCATCCTACACTATCTTCTAAGGACTGTAGATATTCATCATTCATTCACCATGTAAATGTAATCAAAGACAAATTTTAAGGAACAACAATGAAATTATAGTCCAAGCTAACTTTACACAGTCATTTACCATCAACAAATGACCAAAATTATGGACAAGGAAAGCATACACACTACAACAGTCTTCAAAAACAAAGACAACATACTAAATCTACCAAAGCTAATCTAAAGGAAACCTGAAACAAAAAACTTACTTGAAGCAAAGTTTTAAGTAAAGTGAGAAGAATCATGAAACATGTGGAGAAATCCAAAAATACACCATAAAATGACTATATTTTCTATTATAATTTCTACAGCATGCCTTTACAATAACTCAACTCTCTTAAAATGAGAAGAGGAGAGGCCTATTTATCGTTTTCAAAAATAAAAATGAGTGGCCAAGATTCAATTCTATTATGTGGCAAGGATTCACTTTACATTAGTGTTTAACCTACCCCCAAATATATTACATTTATAAATCATTTGTTGTCTTTTACCTATTTTTTCAGCTAGTGACAACAACTTTAGCAATTTTGTCCTTTAGCTATTTTCCGTTTGCTATAGCTATTCTTTAAGAAATTCTTCATCGATGACAAGGTTTCCTTCGCGCTTCTTTAATGCTACATACTCTACGAAGTTCAGGATCAGCGACTAGAGCTTATCCATCTCCATGATACCTTATCACAGCACCTGATAGCTCCATTTTTGGGAATTACTAACAAGTTTCTTCCAGTCTTCATCATATTTAGCGACATTGCTTCTGAAAAGCTCTAACAAGGTGAAGGCTCATGTGGCAAAACTCTAGAAATCTGTTGTGACCTTGGCTGACATCCCATCTTCCATGTTTTTTAAGAAGTGGGGCTTTATGCTCTTAGGATTAATCTCAATAGTGGGCAACTCGTACGCCATCATTATCTTGAGGTATCAAGCGCAATCCTCTCTGAAATCCTTGGCCCATTCGATATCTGGCGCTATCCATTCCAAGATCTATTGCAGCCTTCTCTTTGGGTGATCGAAATCTCTCTTCCATACATCCACTAACTAGTGGTCATCATCTTTGAGGGCAAGGTCCTTCTCCCAGACCTGACCTGGAAATGCAAGTATGGCCTCAATTTTTGGGTATGCTGCTGTGTATTTTCCTGGGAACTCTTCGCAGACCTGCCTTGTACCCTCAAGAGTACTCTATACCTCTAAGAACTTGTTTGTTGTCCAGATAGCCAAATTGATACCTGTGTTTCCCACATCTAAGGCCTGTCGGAACCAGTTTTTTGAAGTCTTATCTAAGTTCCTTCTCTTTCCTAACTTATTCATCTCCTGTTGACATAGCAACTATGGTGGAGCTAATGATGCAGTGGGTTGCTCATCCGAGGATGACCACTATTGAATATAGGTCATCAAATCGGCCACTTGTGCATGGAGCTCCTCCTTCAAAACCTTATCCTATTAGATAAGATGCACCACCGTGGCAACTGACTCTTGGAGGTTATCAACCTTTTTCTCCCTTGTGGCCACTCCCAAATCGATGCTGGAACGTTATAAATTATCCCTTGTTCTCTAGCTACTGACATTACTATTTGTACTACCCTAGATCCTGAGGCATCCCTGCTCACCGTCGATTTGTTCTTTGGATTTTTCTCTTTCTTGGTGCTTATTTGTGCCCTGGTCAGTATGGCTTCCAACCTTGCCTTAGGATCCTATGGGGTGGGATTCTTTTGCTTTAGCTGCCTCTATAGCCAATTAAGTACTTGGGGCTCTTACCTAGCTAGTTCACTTCAACTACTATTGTCCTTCTCTTGTTCAATGGATATGGTAACAAGAGCCTTCACCTCAGTGCCCATATCTTTCTTCTCTTCATCAGAGTCTTGTTCAAGTGTTTCGTGTTTAGTGGGGAACTTGGTGTGCAACTACTCCTTGGGCAGATCTTCCCTTTCATCATCCCTCTCTTCTTTATTTCGATTGTGTTCATGCTCTTCGGGATTCTCTTCTTGCTCACCTTCATGGAGGGATGCTTCCTCATCATGTTCCAAGCTTTGGCCACTCTTTTCAGTTGGAGACCTTCTCTCTTAAGTTTCAAGAGCAGCAATTTCTTCTTCATGTGCAAATCGATCCTTGGCCTCCTTATCCTCAATCTCCTTAAGCTACTTTCCCCATTCTGCATTGAGTTTGGGGTCATTTGATTCCATGATCAGTTCAGCGTCTAGCTCCTCGTTGCTCTCACTAGAAGACTCATAGGCTACCTCATCTATCTCTCGGTATTTGAACTATGGATACTCATGGTACTCAAATTATTTGTCCTCTGACACCTTCGAAGCCTCTACTTGCCATCGCTTGAGCTCATCTGATATCTGCAGTTTTGCATCCATTTTCGGTGGTTTGGTAGAGGGATGGGGAGCTGGAGCATGGGCCATAGCCTGAGCTATTGCAGCTTGAACTATTGGATTAGTAAGCATCCCTGGGAGCTCGGATGGAACATTTTGCATGTATTTCACAAAGGACTCTGGAAGCCTAAGGGCAAATATCATAGTAACAGAAATGGAGGGGAGGGAAGGATACATAGAGTAAGAGGAGACTAGCGAGGTCATGGAAAATGAAAAATCCATTGAAATAATCAGCATGATTGGAGAAGTGGAAGCAAGGTGAACAAAAAATTCCACTAGACGAGGGGAGGAAGCAGAAAATGCAAGCGAAGTATGCGGGGTGGGGGCAGCAGCAGCAATGATTGTAGTAGGAGGAGAATTTCATGAGTTAGATCCTTCTCCCCTGATCCCATGGGGTGGAACTTTGGGTGCCACAAATGTCTCCATGCCCCCAGTTGTTTTCATCTTCTTAGTGGAAGGTTCACCCTCTGATGCCTTGCGGGCATAAACTTTTGGTTTGGGCAGTTGCTCACTGGCTTCTTTTCTCTTCTTGGTTTTGGATGATGGTGAGGTTTTGGATGTTTCCCTAGTTGCAATAGTAGTTGCCCCACAATCAGAGCCACTTGGTTCACTTTCTTGTCCCTTGAATGTCAAGGCAACTCCTTGTTTCTTCAGTTGGGCCACCTGTTGATCGATCCATGCCCTTGTTCGGATCTCGATGGGCTTAGTGAGTATGTCGATGTCATCAAGTTCTTGCTCATTCTAATCAATTGCAGGTAGTAAAAAATTGTCGATGACATCATATCCTAGATCGATCACTGTGTCCTCATCCTCTTCAAGCTGGTCAGGGATCAGGCACAAATTTATTCTTCGCACATAGAGGATGGTCATCTGCATGTAATGTCGCAGCCACACTTCAAGATCATCTTTACAATTGGCCTAGAAATCCTCAACATTATGGAGGTGGGCATCCTCTCATCCCAGTACCTTTCTAATATGTCTGTATGGATCCATTCGAGGTCGAGCTGTATATTGCTGGAAGTGGTATTCGGCCAACTCCCTTTTCGAGTATCTCGCACACTAGGAGGTATAAATTTTTTACATTCCTTAGCCGAGCCCAATGGGGTAAGGTGTACCTACTAGGTGCTTGTTGCTCAAGATGTTATGAATAAGCCTCAGCTACCAAGTCAACTCCAAAAGAATGATCTGGTCATTGGGGTATTGGGGCAACTTGTTTGGTCTTTCTGTAAATCCTTGAGCACGAATGTATGTGAACTTTGGGAATTGTATGTAAAGGAAGGCGTGTTGCCTGAGGAGGGCTCTGGCACTATGGGAAACTCTTCTTTGAAAGTCGCCTCCTAGAGATCGAATAATGTCAGCGATGAATGCATCATTCACCCTATAATAATCCTTCTTGAAGTTTTGATACTGCAGTTGAGGGTATTTATCATTTGGCTTGGGCTCTACCCCTGATGTCTCAATGGGTGCCATAGTCAATCCCTAATAATGTTGCTTACTAGCAAGGGAATACACCAAGTAGGAGGTCATGAAGAACTTGGAGGTCTTTTTCATAGTTGTAAACTATTTGTGGAAGAAGTCATTGATTATCACCCCCCAATAGAAGGTGGTGTCATTACCGCGAAGAATCTGCTCCACAAAATAGAACACCCATTCTTGGAAGAGTGTTGCAGTAGGAAAGCCCATCACTTGGCTTTGCAAGGTCATGAGGTCATGGTAATCCTCAAAGAAATCGTTGTGAAAAAGCTCCAAAGAGAGCTTGCTGGCACTACCTCACTTTTCCTTCAACCAATACTAGTTGATTAACTTCTTGCACCTCAACGCATTCTACTCCCATAGCTCTTTGCATTCTCCTATTGTGGGATTCTCCATGCTCTTAAAGGCAGGAATATGGATAGTGGTTGTTATACCCGATGGGGACAAGCCTGGAAGGATATTCCCATCCTGGTCCACTATAGTTTGGGTCTCAGGTTCATATGCCTCCACACATGCCATCACCAATTCTAGGGCCACCAAGGCTGGCAGGAAGCTTGCAACTTTTCCAATTCCACTACTCCTTATCAACCTTGCATTCTTTGTTTTATGGTTCAACTTGACTCTCTGTATAAATTTATCAACATTGACCTGACTGATGTTGGTATCCATGACATCTCTCCAAAGAATGTTGATTTTGGATTGTATGGGGACCCCTTGAAACTTTTACTTCATCAGATCCTTATCCTCCTTGCCCCAAGTTGTCCTGGCTATTCCTTTCCCCTTCTCCCTGGAGGCACCAAAATTTTCTTCATCGGATTCCATAAATCCTACATGAAAGACTGAATCAGTAACGTCAAACATGAAAAAATGGTCCCGAACAAGTCTCTGCATATCAAGATTTGTCCTACAATCATTATTCATATTCAGTAATCACTTAACATTTAATTTTGCATCATTAGAAAGCAAGGCAAACAAACCGGGTTCCCAGGGTTGGAGTTCCCTTGGCAGAATGTCATTTGGAAGGGAAAATTAGGTATGGAACTCCCAAAGGTGTTTCTCGGTGTTGGACTTGGTCGATTAAAGGTTGTTGTGAAGGAAGACCTAAGTTTAGCAAGTGGGTCGAAATCCATTTTGGATTTGGACGTCATTTGAGCCTTCATTTTTGAGTTTGGGTATCAACTGCAAGATGACCGCTTGGAACGACGTAGGTGAGACAAAATCCTGGGTGCCGAAATATGGAGCTTGGACTACCATTACCGTGAAGCAGTTATGGGTCAGCCATCTAGGATGGAAAAATGCAAGAGGCAATCTAGGAGGGGAATTCTGGAACACAATCCCTAGAGATGCTTTGAGTCGGGAAAACCAGGTGGCGAACTATGGGTCGGGACCCGGAGGTCGGGAAGTCGTTATGAATTTTCGGTGTAAAACAATGCCAGTGGAATGAAATCTTGGAAGGGGAAGTCTAAATATACTCTAGGCATTGGTTCTTCATTCAGATTTTCACATGGTGAAAGGGGGACCTGGGTCTTGGACTTGGAAAGACGGCCTGGGATGGCCGTATAAAATGGAAAAAGGGACACGAAATTTCAGAGGTCTGGTTCTAGAGATACTTTAGACTTTGGTTTTCCCTTTGAACTTTGGAATAGGACCTTAAGCGGTCGGGGTCTGAGGTCCGGAAAGATGCTCAAGACAAGCCATTGGAATGGCATAATCAACATGGATCTCCGTGAATGGAACTCTAAAGGTCGGATCCAGATGACAGTTCGTTTCTTTGCCGATTTGAATTTATGAAAGTTTTGACTCAGATTTCATAGGGCCAGGGTCTAAGAGTTGGAAAGATGCTTAGAGAAGGCCATTTAGAATGGCGGGGGCACAATGGAGACCCTCGAGGGGAAATCCGGAGGCTGGGGTCCGAAACGACCTTGGCCGCATGAATTTTGAATTTTGAATTTGAGTTTCTGGGTGGCCGCAGCAAGGTCCAGGCCAGGGAGATGCCAACAAATGTTCCAAAGAACAACCATAGCAAGTTTAAGCTCTATATTGAATTATGAATTCTCAAAAAATTGATTTTTCATATTTTAAAATGTGGGTTTTTAGGGGAAGGTACTTATCTACCAGATTTTTACCCTGTTTTACTTTTTGCATTGCTTAAGACTCAGAATTTCACAAAGTAAAGGACAAGGTGCATTGATGGTGGGCATACCTCAAGATCCTAGAGAAGTAAGTTGTTGACCACGCTAAGGATGTCCAGAAAAAATCAGATCTAGGGGATGAAAATGCAGGATGCTTCAGAGCTCTCCAAATTTCTCTATCACTCTGTTACGTGAAAATGACAATTAGAAAATTTGATTAAATAACCGAAATAGACATTAATACCATAATTAATTCCTCTGTATGGCAGTTAGAAAGGTTGGTGAGTTTAAATCTCATAGGGGGTGGTGGGCGACCCGGAGTTCGATGGCCAGAAAGAAGTCCAACCGCGACCATGAGGAATGGCAAAATCAACACAGAATCCCAGACGTGGAAATCCAAGATCTGGGGTCTAGGGTCTAGAAAGATGTTGGGTGTTGGACGCCAATCGCAGCAAACCCAAAATGGAAATTCAGAGAAGGAAACCTGAGGGTCCGGACCTAGAAGGGGCCACGGATATCCAAAGGGTATTTTGACAAGGAAAACCCAGATTGACCTTAGATTTAGCATTTTAAAGTTGTCGATTTTGGTGAAACTTAGTATATGACTTTGAAGGGTGATTTGACCTATTAGGGAACAAAAGGGGACACAAAAAATGAGGTGAAGCTAAAAGGGACCCGACAGGAAAAAGAGGGAAGAGAGTGTCCCTATTTCGAATGGGGCGTGTGTGCAATAGGCACAACAATTATCAAATCACAAACACCACTGCAAATCAAAATCAGATCAATGTTATAAATATAAGAGATAGTCAAACATATCAATCAGTCAATGTAACAACAAGGGGACGAGAAAAGGTAATATTGAAAGGAGCTGCCAATAAATCCTCCAATGATCCTCATACAATCAAAACAATTGTTGCCCCTACAAACCAGTACAATATAATCGATCATTTCAAGAAAATACCAACATAAATCTCAATTCTAGAACTCTTGAAAATATCACTAGCACACAAGGATATCATAGAACAATCTCTTGTTTCCATAATAGTACCCAATAATCTAGAAGTTGACCAATTCCAAGCTATGGTGGGACACTTAACTGCTCCTCACTACCTATCCTTTCCTGAGGATGATTATGTATCACTTAACCATCCACACAATTTTTCCCTCTAAATTAAAGTTCTCATTCACAAACATCGAGTCAAGTGTGTTCTTATGGATGGTGGAGTTGGTTTGAATATTTGTACTTTAAAATTGATCTATGCACTAGGATATTCTAATAATGCTATTGATCCAATAAGGAAAATCACAATAAAATCATATAATGAGGAAGAGAGATCTTCCAAGAGATTGATTATCTTACCTATCTAAGTAGGACCAATGTTGAAATACATAGTCTTCCAAGTGTTAGAAGAGGATCTTACATATAATATACTTTTGGTGCATCCATAGATTGACGAGATGCAAGTAGTACAGTCCACCTATCATCAGTGCTTGAAGTTCCTAGTCAATGGACAAGAAATAACTATCTTAGCTGATTCAAATAATCCTCAACAATGTAAAATGCTTAAGGTAGCTCAAGATACTTTTATCCCTCATAATAGGGAAGCCAACACTCTAATTTCATCAAACAATGAGAAGCAATCAAATGTTGTGTCAAAATGGGTTGAAAAGAAGGACCAACCAAAGGAAAAAGGTATTGCTTATTCTACCACAAAAAATAATAAAAAATCTTTATCAAAGAAATTTAAAGGAAAGAACCAGTTAACAAAGAAAGGAATGGGATATTATTCCATTCAATAGTCTTTATGTCTATCATTATTGCTTCCTTCACCAAGAACTTATGGAAACCCTTCAACATCAATACAAAAATAATCACAACCTACTACAATTCTTGATGGAAGATTTGTAAGGCTGGCACTTTGATTGACGAATCAAAAGATAAGGTTGTCTTGAGTTGTCTCTAAAATGACGAGGAATCATCTACATCAGCAACCCCCAACATACAAATAGTTAAATATGGAAAAGGAAAGACAATCCTAGAGAAAATGGGATATGAAGGACAAGGACCTATTGGTGCAAGGAAGGAATTGTAGAACCTATTGAACCACTCATAGTTCAAGCAAGGGACAAAAATGGATTGGAATATAAAGAGGAATCAAAAGTGGAAGCCACCCAAAAAATTGGTTGAAATAATCCTAAAATTGGAAGCTAGTGATAGCTATGAGACAAACTCTAATGAGTATGAGTGGGATTCACTATCTGAGGTATTCTTTGAAGACAAAAAAATGGATGTTATACAAAGGTATGCACCTAGATGTGAGGAGGGAAAAATCATAGGGACTAGACCCCTTGTGTTTGGATCACATAATATCAATTACTCAAGCGATGATGAATGGACTTCGAGCGAGATAGACTTATAGCAGATTTTTATCATAATCCTCAAAAACCCTATTAAAAAATTTGATGACATGGCTATTTAGACTTTCACTAATATTTTACTTCATAAATTTGATGATATTTTACCCTTAATACACCCTGAGCTTATTAACTAGAACCAAATTGAGGCTTCTAACATCCCTATCTTTACAAATGATGATGCCATAACTAGCTATATTTATACCACCAACCTTGACACAAGTTACAACCATAAAACACATAAAGAAGCTTCAAGTCATGGGGGTGTCAAATCTACCAATTGAAAAAATGAAAATATCAATAAAAGATCTAATGGTGGAAACCCTTTAATGGCAGTGTTAGATCTAGAAAAAGTAATATCAAAGAGTGCATCTGACAGTGAAAACCTTAACAACACTAAAAGATGGGGTATTTGACACATCTCCCAAAAATTATCATGAGATATCATTAGTGTTGGTTGAACCAACTTAGTATAACAATGTGCACATACAGGACAAGGTGAAGATATTACATCTGTTAGCATCAATGACTAAACAACAAAAGTTGACATTCAACAAATTATTTGAGGAATGGCAGATCAACCTTTCTTGGTCTTACTTTGATAAGCTAGGTTTAGATCAAGATCTCTTGATGCATCGTCTATCTCTAACTATTGGAGTGAAACCTGGCAAGCAAAATCTAAGAAAAAATCATCCTCATATCACCTTGTTGGTAAAGGCAGAACTCAAGAAATTGTTAGATTTTGGTGTCATTCATCCAATTCATTATGATGAGTGGATATCAAACATCATACCTATTTCTAAAATAGAGGATAGTATCACTATATGCACCGACTTCAGGTATCTCAACAAGGCATTTCCGAAGGATTACTTTCCTTTACCAAACATTGATATTATTTTAGACTTTCCAAGAAATGTGCATTTGGAGTAACTTCGGTAAAGCTTCTA
>CM021100.1:264680725-264735780 GCA_007115665.2 Sequoiadendron giganteum | reverse complement strand
TGATTGTGAACAAGGGGAGTGCCATGTTCCAAGAATTGCAAGAACACCGCCTTGTGACTAATGAAGAAGCAATCATCACCCCTACATTTATTCCAGAAAACTCAATTCACCCTTAGATCCCACTCACATTTCATAAACCCATTGGCTCATCCTCATTTCACGCCACACCAACTTATCAATTGAACATACCAACTCCCCCACTGCATGAGGAAGTTGGTTTGCTTGGAACGACAGAAGCTATCAATCCTTTCTCTTTCCAAAGTGGTGCATCATCCCTTCCCCCGCTTCCTTTCACATCTGAATCGCCTCCTAGAATAGGTCTTCCACCTTTAACCATCAAAAATTTTGCTAATCCAAGCAATCCGACCACCACTTTGAACCTGCTTCTTTTTCCCATATCCTCACAACAAATCGCAAACATTCCTGTCACCACGATTAATGCATCTATTGGTCCTCAAGTCTCCCAAAGCATGCCTCATCAAGGACCAATTATCTCAACCACCCCTCCCATAACCCAAGTCACAGTCACAACCACAATCCCTCCACCCGCCATGACAGTTGGCATGATTCCTGCTCCACCACCAATCCCACCGCCAAAGCACAACACGACCAATTCATTCTCCATTATGTTGCAAGCCGCACAACAAGTTGCCCACCAGAAGGCATTCCAAGCACAAGCCGCACCAGCGCAAGCACAAGCACAAGCTCAAGCTCAAGCACAAGTCGCACAAGCGCAAGCACAAGCACAAGCTCAAGCTCAAGCACAAGCTCAAGTTCAAGCATAAACACAAGCACAAGCACAAACACAAGTGCAAGCTCAAGCCCAAGCTCAAGCTCCAGCCCAACAAAAGACACAAGCTCAATACCAAGCGCAATTGCAAGCAATCCACCTGCAAGCCTACCACCAAGCCCTGCAAGACTTTCAGGCACAACACCAAGCTAAACAACAAGCTTTATTGGCACAACAGCAGCTCGACCAACAACAAGCATTATTGGCAAAACAACAGCTAGACCAACAACAAGCGTTACTAGCTCAGCAACAACTTGACCAACAGTAAGCTTCATGGGAACAACAGCAGATGGACCAACAGCAAGCGCTATTGGAACAACAACAACAAGATCAACAACAAGCGTTGTTGGCACAAATGCAAGCTTACCAACAAGCCCTAAACGCACAACCAAGCTCATAGCAAACGCAGACCAGTATGCTCCCCACCCATCAAACACCTCCAACACCTCACCACTCATTCATCCCACCCCCCGACCCAAGCAAGGATGTCGCAACACAGATCAAATTGCTTTCGCAGCAGGTGTTGGACTTGCAAGCAGGAAAAACCACAAGGACACCAGGAAACTTGTGCCCTTATCCATTCGATAGAAGTCTCACCATGGTACCATTTCCAAAGGGATTCGAGATCCCCAAATTTGATAAGTACAATGGAACGGGCAACCCTGAAAACCACGTCAGGGAATTTCAGGTGCACTGCATGGAAGTCGCATATGATGACACGTATCTAATGCGGCTCTTCCCCCGAAGCTTGACTGGTCCAGCTATGGAATGGTTTTCTCGCCTACCCACGGGCATTAAAACATTCGAGGAAATTGTGGAGGCTTTCCTTAAAAATTACGCTTTTAATATGGGTGCGGATGTCAATTTAGAAGAACTATCTACACTCAAACAAAGAAGAGGAGAGTTATTTGCATCCTTCTTGCAAAGATGGCGATCCAAGGCCAATCAGAGCAAGTGGGCCATGACAGAGGAACAACAAGTTTGCATCATCATAGCCAACTTAGATGAAAACCTGGCGTTCTACCTAAAAATGCAGTGCATCACATCTTACGATCAACTAATTCCAAAGGCGCTCAACATCGAAAGAGCCCTTACTGCGCGAGGAGGTGCACCTACATTCACTCCACCGCAGGATAACCGCCCGTCCAACAACTACAATGATAAACCTCGAACATGGTCGAGGAACAAAAATATCACGAATGACGGCGTGGTTGATGCTAAGGTAGTCATCAGTACTCCTAAGCAAAATACCCAAAATCATAACCACAACAATGCGCAGGCTAATGCGGTAGTAGCACAGTCACAACCACCTTCCACTAGCCAAGTCAACAATGTGGGTAATCAAGGAGGACCACCTCCCCGCAACAAGTTTCCCCCCAAGAGGAAGTTCACAGCCCTTGGCGAATCGATTGAGTCTGTCATGAAGAAATTGGTCAAAGAAAAACTAATCAAAATTTCTAACTCCGAACAATACACAGAGCCCATGACCAAACCGCCGTGGTACAACGAGAATCTCCTGTGTGACTTCCACAAAGTTAAAGGACACACCACCGCCAACTGCATGAGACTCAAGAATATCATCCAAGACCTCATCGAGGATAAGGTCATCAACATCGAGCAGCCGGCCGGAAACCAAGACCTAAAAATCTACACGAATCCGATGCCGAATCATAATCAAGGAAATAACCAAGGGAATAATAAGGGTAAACAAAAGTATGCTAGTGCCAATCTAGTATACGAGGAGATAGTCGGATGTGTCGACGAGTTGGTCACTGTCATAAATATCAAGGGAACCAACAATGACTGTGGAGTCACCACACGAGGCGAAAAAGTTACCATTGCCGAGGCACCTGCTAAGACCCCCATTACCAACACAAATATCCATCATGGAATTACTAAAAATCTCCGCCGCTCATCGACAGATCCTGGATGAAGCACTAGCTGCCTCTACCGTCGCTGCTACCCTTGACACAGAGCAATTTCAGGATATGGTAGGTAACATCGCTACCCCGAATCTCATCACATTTTCGGACCAAGATTTCCCCCCGCAGCCATCTCATAACAGGGCACTTCACCTCGAAATCCTAGTTCATAAAATAAAAGTCAAGCGAGTCCTGGTAGATGGTGGTGCAGGTCTTAATATTTGTTCTCTGAAACTTATAAAGAAATTGGGATTCACCGAGGATTCCATCAATAAAAACAAAAGTATCACCATAAGAGCATATGATGACCAAGAAAGAGTGTCTCAGGGGACTATCAAGATCCCCATCCAAGTGGGGCCAGAAACCATGGAAACAACTTGTCAAGTTCTTGACCTTGATTTACCATACAACATCCTCTTGGGACGCCCATGGATACACAGAATGAAGGTAGTGGCCTCAAACTATCATCAGTGCATTAAGTTCTCATATCGAAACGAGGAGGTTGCCATATATGGGGATCCCGAACCCTTCGCCTATTGCAAAAACTTGGAAGCCAAGTTTTACAAGATCCCTCAAGTACCTAAAAATGATGAAGGACCATCCACTTCATACATAGACCCAGCTAATCTCGCCTCCACTTCTGCGACAGAGACACCTGCCATCCCCGACATATCCGAGATCAAGAACATGATATAGGACAATGGATGCGGTGATTATAGAATGAAGAGAAATGCTTTTGTTGTAGGAGAGTTACCACAATCTCCTAGATCACATGGGCAACCACAATTGACTCAAACACCTGTCCGCACTAGAACAGAACCCTCTAGATTCCATAGTTGGGGGGATCTCAGTCAGGAAAATGTGGACGAGGAGGACATCACAAACACTCTGTACCAAGATGAAAGACCCACTCCCACCCTACCCATGGAGGAAACAAACAGAGGGTTACAAATGATGTTTGGCATGGGCTATAACAGGAATGAAAGCCTAGGAAGAAACAGTGATGGACGGTTGGAGCCCATCATTGCAGAAAGAAGAACGCAAAACCTTGGCCTCGGCTGTACCCCTCCGAGTATAACTGTGCATGGCAGAAGTGTTCCTAATAGGGCAGTCAGGTCCTCTCCTCGGGTCTCGGCAACTAACCTTAGATTACCCGTATCCACAGGCCTACCTCTCGATAACTTCACATTTGACATAACTGACGTTTGTAGTAGCAGTGATGACGATGACACCATAGGTGGCTTACCTGGGCTCTTTGAAGATTCCACCTTATTGATGATTAGTGTCTCACCCGCTGAGCCAATCCAACAAACCCACCAAATCCACTTAGTATACCCCCAACTCATCGATCACGACCAACGGGGACCGCCGATTCTAGACTCATTCGAAAACGATGAGGCTCTCTCCGAATTCATGGGACTAAGGGATACTGTTCCATGTGGAGATCACAAGGCAAGATTTGATATCACTCTAGACACACAAGCATACTATGGGGAGACGATTGAGTCCTTCAGTCGCAAAAGAAAAAGATCGAGAATAAGCTCAGAGTTATTGAGTGAAAACCACACTGTGGCACTCTCTAACCATAAAATAGTAAAAATAAAGGACGCATCCAATGGCGAAAACCTCTCTGAGGTGCCAGAGGATGAAGGATTCAATCTTCCCCCTACTGCTCTACACCAGGAGAAGTCAACAGTATTGGAAGAACAGTGCAACCCGGTCAACTTAGGAACAGAATCAGAACCACAAATTACCTTCTATGCAGAATCCCTCCTAGAAGAAGAACAAAAACTACTGGCAACTTTCCTAAAGGAGAGAAAGGTAAATTTTGCATGGACATATGCAGACATGCCAGGCCTGGATCCTGAAGTAGTAGTGCATCATTTGGACGTTCACCTTGGAGCAAAACCAGTCAGACAGAAGCTAAGGAAGATGCACCCACAAATAGCCTTGCTTGTAAAGATTGAGCTACAGAAATTTCTGGATGTTGGCTTCATATGCCCGATTGACTATCCAGAATGGGTATCTAACCTCGTACCAGTCTCAAAACCGAAAGGGGGCATCCGTATCTGCACTGATTTCAGAGACCTAAACAAAGCATGTCCCAAGGATGACTTTCCACTACCCAACATTGACATGATAGTCGATATGACGGCCGGACATGAGATGCTGTCCCTAATGGATGGTTTCTCGGGGTACAACTAGATATTGATCGCAAAAGAAGACCAACACAAGACAGCATTCACATTTCCTTGGGGCACCTACTGCTGGAATGTAATGCCATTTGGGTTGAAGAATGCAGGAGCTACCTACCAAAGAGCCATGAGATTAATCTTCCACGACATGATCCACAAAACAATCAAAGATTATGTAGATGACATACTCGCTAAATCAAAGAAGAGACAAGACCATATAGCAACTCTAAGTGCTATCTTTGACAGGCTTGAACAATATAAGGTTAGACTCAACCCGAAGAAGTGTGTCTTTGGGGTACAATCAGGGAAGCTGCTAGGATACATAGTTTCAATGAGAGGGATAGAGGTAGACGCTGCAAAGGTAAAAGCAATCCTCGAAATGAAACCACCAAGAATGTTGAAACAACTAAGAGGATTGCAAGGAAGACTCCAGTCCATCCGAAGATTCATAGCACAATTGGCAGATAAACAGATTGCCTATTCACACCTACTTCACAAGGGAGTAGCTTTCAGATGGGATGACAAATGCGAGCAATCATTCAACAAAATAAAAGAATATCTACTTACACCACCTGTATTGATGCCACCAATTGTGGGGAAATCATTAATCCTATATATCTCCGCAACAACAGCCGCCCTGGGGGCCCTTTTAGCCCAACATGATGAAAAGGGAACCAAGTGGGCTATCTACTACATCAGCAGAACAATGGTGGGACATGAGCTCAATTACACGTCAATAGAGAAAGCTTGCCTAGTACTGGTATTTGCGGCTCAGAAATTTAGACACTACATGCTAGCGCACCAAGTCAAGTTGATTGCCAAAATAGACCCTCTAAAGTACCTATTGACAAAAGCAGTGCTTATAGGTAGAATGGCTAAGTAGGTAATGATATTATCTAAACATGATATCGAGTATGTAGAATGAAAAGCCATAAAAGGACAAGTCATTGCGGATCAGTTGGAAGAAGCTCTCCTCTACACAAATAATCCACTCATATCAGAATTCCCAGATGAGTCCCTTTATAACCTTGATGCAAGAGACCACTGGAAGTTATACTTTGATGGCTTTCACACACAACATGGGTCGGGAGCTGGTGTGTTTTTCATCATGCCGCAAGGAGACTGCATACCTAGATCATACAAGCTGGCATTCCCTTGTATGAACAATATAGCAGAATATGAGGCTTTGACCATAGGACTCAAGATTGCAGCACAATGGCGAATCATGGCACTAAAAGTCTATGGCGACTCGCAACTTATCATCAACCAAGTCAACGGCGAATACCAAACCAAGGATTATAAGCTCACACCATACAAGAAGGTGGTAGAAAGCCTCAAGGAATCTTTCATCGACATTACCTTTGAGCAGATACCAAGGACAAACAACAGAGCGGCTGATGCAATGGCGACAATTGGATCCTTACTTGACATCCCTCGTAACGTCTTGAAACATGAATTCCTCGTAGAGCAGCTTCTCATACCCACATTCGAGGTACTAGAGTCAGAATACACATGTGAACTCGTTGGTCTCGGAGATCTTTGGTATCATGATATATACACCTACCTAAAGTTAGGATTCCTCCCCACTGACATCACCCCAAACCTAAAACGCACTTTCATCAAAAGGACTTCACGATTCGTCATCCTAGGAGAGACCCTCTTCCGTAGGAGTACCGATGGAACCCTGTTACGTTGTTTAAAACCTGAGGAAGCCCTGACTGCTCTAACTGAGGTACACAATGGCACGTGTGGGTCACACTCAAGTGGTATGACCTTGGCTAAAAATATGCTAAGAATAGGGTACTACTGGCCGACGATGGAAAAAGAGGCACACAATTTTGTCAGAAAATGCTTGCAATGCCAACAGCATGGAGATCTTATTCATGCACCAGCTCAAGAATTGCATCCTATTGTTACACCTTGGCCCTTTTCACAATGGGGGCTTGATCTCATTGGTAAAATACCACCCACCTCATCCAATGGCCATAAATTCATTATCACCGCCACCGAATACTTCACTAAGTGGGTTGAAGCAATTCCCATGACCTACATCACCGGAAAGCAGATATCCAAGTTTATCCTGAATTACCTCATTTGTCGGTACGGTGTCCCCCAATCCATTATCTCTGATAATGGGACGCCCTTCAAGAATCAGGATGTCCGTGACTTGTGTGAAAAATTCAAAATCAAGC
The DNA here is from genome assembly GCA_007115665.2 of Sequoiadendron giganteum. Taxonomy (NCBI): domain Eukaryota; kingdom Viridiplantae; phylum Streptophyta; class Pinopsida; order Cupressales; family Cupressaceae; genus Sequoiadendron; species Sequoiadendron giganteum. The sequence continues at coordinate 264,728,681 of CM021100.1, read as the reverse complement.
ATTGCTTTTCCACTCCATATTATCCACAAGGCAATGGCCAAGCAGAAGCCACCAATAAAACCATTTTGAAAATCCTCAAGAAAACAGTCAATGACTCTAGGCATGATTGGCATCTGCAGTTAAATCCCACCTTATGGGCCTACCGCACCAACATCCGCACGCCAACAGGCGCCACCCCATTCTCTCTGGTCTACAGATCAGAGGCCATACTCCCCATTGAGATCGAGCTCCCATCACTAAGGATATCACTGCAAAACCTTATCACAGATGAGGAATACAGGGTCACAAGACTCAATGAGCTAGAATTACTAGATGAAAGGTGCATGGATGCCCTTAATCATCTACAAGTGTACCAGAGTCGCCTAAAAAGGAGCTACAACAAGAAGATCAGACAACGCACTTTCCAAGTTGGTGACCTCATGCTGAAAGAAAACCAAAAGAACGTGCCAAATCTAGATACAAAGCTAAAGTTTGAGCCCAACTGGCTAGGACCTTTTGTCATCACTGCAAGTTACACATCAGGGGCATATCAACTAGCAACACTAGAAGGCGAGCCTCTGCAGGAGCCTCTGAATAGCTCTCACCTCAAAAAGTTTTATGCCTAAACCTTGCAAGGTATAGAACCAAAAAATACAAAAACAATCAGAAAAAGTCCTTAAAAAATGGTTACCTCGATGAAAACCTGGCAAACAGGCATCTTGGTGACAAAAAAAAAAAATCAAAAGATCAAAAAATCCAAAAAAATCAGAAAAGGATTGAAAAATAGTAAAGAGAAAAATCGTCCTCTAGTGAAAACCACTTCGGTGGTGCTTTGGGCAAGTACCTTGGTGAAAACCTGGCAAACAGGCGTCAAGTGTAAATAAAGTACCTTCCCCATCTATCAGGATCTGCACAACTCATCCACTCCATCGCATTCCACTTATCCGCTCGCATCCATACCATAGCCTGCGTTGGTATCTGTACTATATTCCACCATTGGAACTACTTGGCATTTCTAAGGTCAATCTATCCTGCCTTTATCGAAGTAGTCTATCGCACCACACTGGGGGCACGTTCTCGCAACATCAGATTGGATTCGTGTATATTCTCGTGATCTTTTTCAAAATTCATCAAAAATTCCAAAAACATTCAAAAAATCCATCAAAAATTTCAAAAACATCTAGAAAAATCAACAAAAATCCAAAAACATGTCGAAATATCAGAAAATCTTCAAAAATCTCATCATTAAGTCTTGTTAGTTTTTTCTACCTTGTCAAACTACGTCGTCTCTGAGCTTGAACGTAGGCAAGGCTGATCTTTGATCATCCCCCGAGACAGTTGGGTCAGTCCTGTAGGCATCCGTCGCATTAGCAATCCGTTTGCCCATCTAGTCTGCATCTTAAGTCAGTCCTTTAGGCAATAAAATGGCAATCCATTTTTCCATATTATCATCAAGTCAGTCCACCACTAGTCGAACTACGTGGTCTCTGCATATATAATGTAGGCAAGGCTAATCTATGGATCAGCTCCCGAGACCCCTAAGATAGGTCTTTAAGTTAGTCTGTTCGTTGTAAAATCTTGAAAATACCAAAAACATTGGAAAATCTTGAAAATACCAAAAACATTTGTAAAACATCTCCAAATTCCAAAAACAGCCTCAAAACATTTGAAAAAAACCAAAATGGTGCATCCATTTCATCTCGCTTTCACCCGTGATTGTCATCACTCATAATAAATCATCGTTACTTTCACCCTTTGGTGAGTTAGTCAGAAGCAAGTCAGCAGATTCCAAAGTGAACACCTAATTGGCAAAGTCTCAAATGTCTAAGTCAGTAAGTTAGTAAGTTGGTCAACTCAGAGTATCAATAGCTTATCATGCAATCAGTCTCACCAAAACCCTGATCACTACATGTCCTAGGATGAAGCTTTCCTGCGATGGACATAAGCATCAGGTACCCCACAGTAGTTTAGTCTTGGCTAGCGATACGAAGAACATCAACTTGTTTGTTTACTTTATTTTGGTCTTTTTGACTTATCTTATTTTGCGCTCATTCCAAAGACCTCTCGATGATGCCTAAACAAAACACGTTTAGAGAGAAAGGAATGGGGCAATGATCATTATCTTTTTATCTGCTGTGCTTTTTGGATATTCTTGTAAAATAACTTCGTCACGCATATTTTGTTTTGTTTGTAGGAAGGATGTTTTAGGTATCTTGTTGACCACATAAGAAGGCTTGCCTTCTAATGTTTTGGCCCGAGATGTCTAGAATATCTGAACTACATTCTGAATAAGGGTATGTTTGTCAAGTGTGAACAAGAATACTCCTATCTAATTGTCGAGTCAAAGTCCATCACACTAGGCGCAATGCCATCCTGGTTCTTAATACCTTGATGCATCGCACCTATGTGTGTTATCAAACATAAAGAAAGGTATGCTCTTTTCCCATCCTTGGATAAGCAACACATCATCATCATTCATCATCATATCCAATAAAGTCTCGATGATTAGGAGACTTGTTGGACTTCTTCATCTTCTTGAATTTAAGGGTTCATCCCTCTCATTCTTCTATCTTCTTTCACGCTAACAATGCATCCATCTTGCATCCGTATTCTCATTCTACATAATCATGTCATACCATCATATCAGGACAACATCATCCATCTCATCCATCTCACATGCATTGCATAATCATTTAACATGCTTAAAATAATATATATTTGTTATTCTAAGCATCTTTTGAACATCTCATTTACATCATCATTACCATCCATACATCCATTTTGAACCTCTTTGTCACGAGATCCACCTCAAATTGTATCTTTTCGCTCGATCTCTCGAGGGGGCAATGTACTAATGTACTTATTTTCCACTAGGGCATCCAAAAAAAAAACCAAAGAATTTTTAATTTCGATGTCGGCAACATCATTCTTTGAACCAATGCAACAAGTACATTGCTTCAAAGAGGGGAAAAATGTAGACATCCAAAAATAACATTATGCATTCCACTGTAACTAACATCATGCATTCGTTCCGTCTACTAATCAATTAAAGCAATTTATTGATTTAATCCTAAGGTTCATCAAGCTTAATTAATTAAGTTCCTAAGGTTCTTCTTATTTGATTTAATAAATCAAACTGATTTAAAATCAAATATCAAATCCCTAAAATCCCCTAAGTTAATTAATCTAAATTAATTAACTTCTAATCATGATTAGCATTCTCTAGCTTTTGACTCAACTAGAGTCAAATCTAAACTCCTAACTAACCCACCCACTTGCACCAATAAATCAATTTATTGATTTATTAAAAAGCTTATTTTCTCTCAATAACTCTCATCTTTGACTTTTTTGGACAAAGATTATTCCCCCCAAAACTCTCAACAACATGCATTTATTAACATTTTTCAAATTTGAATGGGCACATTGGCCAAAACTTGCACAAGCTTTGACCAATCCCATTATGACAAGTGTCTCTATCCTATTGGATGGGATTTAGTCCCACATTGCCTAATTTTGGCCTCTCTTCTATCAACTTTTCCTATAAATGCAAGCCATCTTCTCTCATTTCTACAACACACTTTGAAGGCATCTAAACTATAGGAAACTTGAGCTCATAGCAACTCATTGTCTATCTCATTTAGCTTGGAAAAGGGTTGGGAAAGGGCTCTCTCACATCTTCATGGAGGGCACCAATCCATCATAGAATAGGTTGTATTTCCTTTTCTCCATGCATGTTTGATTTAGTTTTAGCATTTTGTTTGGAGAAATGAACTATTTTATTCTATGAGGATGGCTGAGTCTACACAATTCATGTATAAGATTTCACCATCCTACACTTTCTAATAGAGTGTAATTCATAAAAAAAGGAGATTCTAATTTGTAACAATTTTCTAATGAATTGGGTAGAGATTTATGTTTAGGACTAGGATCTAAAATTCAATCTAGTAATGCATACTATTACAAAAGACCTAATGTAGATTATGCTATACAATTTACCCTAAAAATATTAGGATCTAGGGATTCTCGCAAGGATTGGAAACTCATTAAGAACCTTCAATAAGTTGGATGAACTTTTTTTTGAATGATTATTAGGCACGTCTTCAAGACTATATGTTATAATCAACATGGAGAGTCTACCACCACCATAGATTAATAAAGGTCAAATGTAGGTTTATAGTCACAAAAGATTAAAATGGAGAGTGTACCTATAAAATCTTAGAAATATCAAATTTTAGGGCATGGAATTGAATAATATAAAACTTGGAGGTAGGATCTTCTCAAATAAAAATGAAGAACACAAGGGAAATAGATAGTAATTTTGTATAAAAATGAATTAAAATGAAAAGAAAAAGACAACCTTAGTAGAAGGAAAGTGATAACCCTACTTTGGAAAACCTATTTACAAACTCTTTGAAAAAGGAGGTGACCCTAATGAAGAAAAAAATGAGATCCTAAGAGAGAAATTTGTTAGACACATAGGACAACTAAGAGGGGGGGTGAATTAGTTGTACATTAAATTCATCAAACCCTCGTTAATTCTTAAACCCTTGTTAGCTTTTAGATCCTTATTAAGCATCGACAGAAATTAAACATATAAAACATCAATACAACAATACCATACACAAGAGAGCACCATATTTACAAGGTAAAACCTAATTAGAGAAAACCACAATGAGGATTAACTCACATATATATGAATAAAAATATTGAATACAATAGGCTCATTGCCCAAAAGAGAATAAAGAATCACTACCCAAAGGAATCACTATCCAATAGAAAGAAAAATAGAAGATTGTTACTAGGAGGTTCACTACCTCGGAGCAACATGAAGGTCCACTACAATTTTTTTGTACCATCCGCTACCTTTGGTCACTGCCTCTAGCAATGTTAGGCACACTAAAATTGTAGACACCTTCTCACTACATCCTATAGCCTTAGGAATTTAACCTCGCACTCAGATCACCACACTTGATCACATTTGTATATTGCAAACCACACAATACTTCACACAATTCTCCAATAATCAACCTTGTATATACATCCTCCACAACCAAAAAAACCTTCTCCCTATCATCCTCAATGAAACGTATGCACCTCAAACATGCAAATACTAAATGTGTTAGCACCAAAAACTTATGTGGTGGAAATAAATTAAGGTAGGCCATGCTAAGGGTTAACTAGGACCCAAATCTACATCAACATGCTTGACCACACTTCCACAAACAACAAAAACCTCCACAATTAGTGCTAGCATGCCAATTCGGCCAAACCTATAGTAACACTAACAAGCAATCACATACATGCCTCTCCAGGTCTAGAAAAACCATGCAGACCACACAACAATACTCCAAAAAATCTAGGAATGTTCAACATATTTGACACAACCAATTTAAACCAAAGAACACTTTCATTCTATACAACAACACACATTGCCACATAACACAACTTATGAATCTAGACTTGTGAAACATCTAACACTAGAAACTTCAAGGGAAGGAAGTTACAAAATATATAAGAACGTTCCCAAATCCACAAGAAAAGAAACAACAATGTGGAGAAATGCAAAGCAATTACCTTTCTCCCAAAACACTATCAAGCAAATCTATGACAACATGATCTAGAACCTAAAACTCTGGAAATAGCACCTATGAACACCTCTTATCATCACATCCAAACCACATGGGCATATCTTGAAACATGAAGAAATTTGAAGTACAACACATAACACACCTTTGTCACACTATACACTCTTTATATTAATTTTCTCAAAAGCACTTGGAAACCAAGTGAACTAGTTGCACTAGCAACACCACAAACATCTCCTCAACACAACCATACTAGGGGTTCACATCAATAACAACACTAATGACAACATAGTGTAACACTCTGCAAAAAATCCTTGCAATCTCCACACTAGGGGTTGAAATCAATGACAATACTAATGACAACACCAACAGCCTCAAACAATCTCCTCTTTTGTCATTGATGGCAACACCAAATCTGAAAAAAAATCAACAACAAAAGAAACTTTGCATCAAAGAAACAATCAAGAAGCTTTCTTCCTTATTGGGGCCTCTCTTACACTCCATTATTTCTCCCTTTACTTTTGTTTCTCAAACATCCTATCTTCTCCCCCTATTGTTTTTTAAACAAGATTCTCTCCCCCTTTCTTGAGGAGTTTTTCAAACTTCATTTTCTTCCCCTTTCTTGAGGATTTTTTCAAACTTCATTTTCTCCCCCTTTGACATCAATGGCTAAGGTAAATCATTCCCTCTTACATCAATGGCTAAGGGAAATCATTCCCTCTGACATCAATGGCTAAGGGAAATCATTCCCTTTGAAATCACCTATAAACTTCACTTCAGACAACACCTACAAGCAACTCTCTCTCAAATTTTCTCTCTCTTTTCATAGGTCTTTCTCTACTACACTTTTTCACTACTCTTTCCCCCTTAGGAGCATAAGATATGCTCCATATGACTACACCAAAAAAAACATAAATACCTACTCCCCCTAAGAGGTAGCCTTCATTAGTTCAAGACCAAGAATGTATGTATAATAACTCCCTAGATAGATGCATCAACTTATACATCTAGTTTATAGAAGGAGGGGCATATTTAACCCCTAAAATCTATCAAAGATACTCGAATGCATATTTTGAAAGAGGATTTGTGAAAATTTCAACAACTTAATCCTTTGTAGGAACATCGTCCAACTTCACTTCATTCTCTACAACTTTCTCTTTTAAATGTGATACTAGATAGATATATGCTTTGTCCTTGAATGTATTAGTAGATTTTTTGAAATGTTAATTGTAATTATATGTTCACATATGATATAAATAGATTCATCATATGATACTCTAATATCCTTAAATGTCTACTTCATCCACAACACTTGTGTTCAACATGATGTTGTAGCAATATATTTTTCCTCTATAGTAGATAATGATATTGAATTCTTCTTCTTACTTACCTAGGAAACCAATCTACTTCCAAGAAATAAATCACCTCGACTTATACTTATTCTATCATCTATACAACCTGCCAAATCTGCATTTGTATAAGAACTTAGAGAGAAATTAATATCCCTAGGACACCATAGATCAAAGTGTAGATTTATCTTCAAGTATTTTAATATCCTTTTAACTACTGCCACATTTAATTGCCTAGGATCATGTTGAAATATTTCCACAAGAAAAATTCCATGCACGATATTTGATCTAGTAATAGTTAGATACAAGAGTCTATCAATAATTGATCTATACTTTCTTTGATCTGTCTTAGGAGATTCATCATTTTTCCTCAACTTGCAGCCAATAACCATGAGAGTACACATTGGTTTAGAATCCTCCATTACAAACTTCTTCAATAGTTCCTTTGCATACTTTTATTGTGAAATGAATATACCTTTATCTGACTGATTGATTTGTAGCCCAAGGAAGAAATACATCTCCCAAAAATTGACATCTCAAACTCATTTTTTATCTCTTTTGCAAACCTCTTACACATTCCTTCATTTCCTCTAAAGATTATGTCATCAACATACACAACCACAATCAAGACTTGATCTCTCTCAACCTTGAAGTAAATATTTCTATTTGTTGTACCCTTTTTGAATCCTTACTACAAGTATCTATCCAATCTTGCATACCAAGCTCTAGGAGCCTGTGTAATTCAATGCAATGATTTATTCAACCTATAGACCATGTCAACATATTTTGATAGTTGAAAACCTTTTGATTATTCAATGTACACTTCTTGTAACTCACCATTAAAAAATCCATACTTGACATCAATAATGTTGAAAAATTGCACCTAGGGGCAATTCCACATTTTTGCACTTTTGCCTATAATTTACGATGCCTAAGGGCTTTAATGACAAGAATCCCATGGGTTGGAATTTCACAATTCTAACTCCATGTGAACTAGTGTAAAAACAACTGAATCCTAATGCCATGTTTCCTTCATATTGATGTCTTGGACACTTGCATGACGTGCGAATGTCTACTCAACGTGCTAGTATCCTGTCAATTTTTTGAGTCTGAAATAGGGAATCTTGCATCTTGACTCTTCCAACTTGTCTTAGCGGTCAAGATTTTGGGTGTAACATCTCTTTTCTACCATTGCATGGAAAAAACCCCTCATTTGCTCTCGATTTGGGGGTTCTGTCATTTGGTCAAGCTTTCTCTTCAATTTCACTCCTTAATCTTTCTCCATTCTTGATAAGTAACACTTCTACAAGTGAATCTCTATTGAACTGAGGTCACTTCAATAGCTACAACTCTCAATCAAGCATTGAATAGTGCATGTGTGTGCTCCAAAGAGGGCGTGATCCTTTGTGTAGTTCTCTCTCTCCCTCACTCATCTTTACTTTTCCATTTACTACTTACCGGTGCGAGTTCTACTCCTCAAGTGGGTTTTTATTTCACCACATGCTTTGTCGATTTTTTTTACACTATTTTTCTATCTGGATGTCCGTGGAGGTGGAAACACCAAAATCGGGGTCTGTCTAATCTAGGCCCCTATACAGCCCAAACATTTTCCCCTCAAACTTCTATGTGTAGGTTGTGAAGCAAATCTTGGAGTGAAGACTCGAACATCCGATTGGGGGGAAGTTTTGTCCAAGTTCTCTGTGTGCTTTTCTTGAATTTTTTGTTCTCTATTTGATTATTTTGTTTGGAATACCTTAGATCCAAGTTAGGAAGTGAGATCTTATTCTTCCCGCTTGAGCTCTTGAGATATTTGTTGCTTAGGATGCCAAAATGCCATTTGTATAACAACACACTGCACTAGCATCCTAAATCTATGCTAATGTCCTTTGGCAAAGAGCTCTTCCATTGAAGGAAAAAATCTAAAAGTTTCAGGGTATGTGCAGGATCATCATGGAAAAAACAGGCCCTTAAGTGGCAATAAAAAGATAGAAAATTAGAGTTAGACAAATTGACGTAAAAATTTGAATAAGTTATCTATATTATTTCAAAAAAATGTAAAAAAAGAATCTGTAGAAAATTGAATGTAGTTTCTAAACTACTAGACCTTTATTTAAAAAAAATAAAATCTATTTGGTGAAAATTTGAAATTTCCATGCAATAGTATTTAAATTTCAAGGTAAAACTAAGAAGTAGGTGTCTGTCTGACCACCCTAACCACAATAAAATGAAAATATTTTTTTATAATATTTTAGATATAAGTAGAGGACTCATGTCCCAATGTGATGCATATTTTTTTATAAAAATATTCCAAGTAAATAATTAATTATGATTTTATTATTACAAATTTTACAAAATATAAATGCTCATCTATCTAACCACCTTAACTTGGTCAAAAATTCATGAAATTCATTTTTTTTTTTTAATCCTATATTATGGAAAGTATAGAATGTGACGCATGTTTTAGATTCACAAAATGTGATACTGTCTGAAATTTATAGATCTTCTTCAACCAGCCTATCAATCAAGACTTTATTCATAATTCTAATAGAAAATGAATAATAATTATTTATTAAATTCAAAGTAAAGCATAATTTATATTGGTGGAAAGCTAAGAATCTCCTCTAAAAACCCTTTTCATTTCATCAATTTTGGGTAAAAAAAAATCCATCAACCACATGGGTCATCATATGACTTACATATCGCCACTTTTTGGCCCATCATGATCCTGAACATGCCCTTCACTCTCTCAAGATCTAGAGTAGTATTCTCTGAAAGTTAGCTTGTGTACCTTTCCTTTGCAACTTCTTCATTTTGTTTATGTTGAGTTGGATAAAGATAGTTCATTCCTTAGTGATCTCTTGAGAACGAAGAGAATCGTGTGCAACAAATCTCTCTTATCTCACATTTTGGTGAACTCGGCATGAAACATGTTAGATATATTTTTACAATGCTTCCATGTATATGGTAACCCTTTCTCTAAGGAATATTTTGATATGTTAGATGATTTCCTAGAAGTACCTTCCCCTATCCATAAACCTTCCAAGAAAACTACTTCTCCACAAGCTGAGGAGTCAATAAATGTAGTGGTGGTCTCTCTAGCTCCTCCAAGCCCCAAGAAACCTATGATTTACATGACCATGACTGGCCCTTCTCCAATGGAGGATCATTATTTTTGTGGGATTTCATATCGGGATGACTCACCGGACTTGTATTCAAGGTTTGTGAAAGCTGCAAACTTTACTTCTTTTAATGTTGTTGGGCACACATATAATACAAGAAGAAATAAGTAGAACTTGAATAAAAAACCCTCTGTTCCTAAATATCAACCTATTCAAGTTCCTACTTCTTTACCACCTTCTCAACCAAGTCTTCCTTCAACACCTAGACTCATGACTAAAGCACCAGGTGATTATGATCTTATCGAGCAACTCTATGTTACTCTGGCTAAGATGTCACTTTTGGATTTGCTTCAGACCGCTCCGGCTTATCAGGAAATGTTTCAGGAAGCCTTGTAGAATATACTCTTGCCTAACTCTGCTAGGCCTATGGATTTTAATTTGATTTTAGCTCATATTCATGTAGATTCATCGAATATTACATTCTATTTGCGAGAATTCCCACCTTCGGATGTGCCAAAGCAAGTGGACCCTTTTATGATTATAATTTATGTTAATAAAATTGGCATTAGGTATACTCTCATTGTCACTGGTTTAGTTCTCAATGTTTTTGTTATGGACCTACTACCTAAGATTAAATTTCATTCATCTTATCTAGCTACTTCTTCTTTGTATATTCATGGGTTTAATATTGTTGGCCGCCAAGCTCTAGGTATGATAATAATGCCTTTGTAGCTAGGCCCCATTACTTTACCTACTTTGTTTTATGTGATTTCTGGTCCTTTTCCTTACAATATCCTTTTGGGGAGGCCCTAGATTCATGCTATGGGTGTCATAACTTCTACTTTACATCATTCCTTAAAGTTTGTTGAAAATAATCGAGTGGTCATGGTTAAAGTTGACACATAAGTTGTTCACCTCTGTGAGTTCACGACTACTATTCGAGCTTCATTTGTCTCTACTCTTAAGAATTATATTCCATATTTAACTACTGATGCTATGACGTGTTCCTTGGTGATACCCTCCGTGGAGGTTGTCCCAAAAGTGGAAGTCATTAAAGAGGAGCCACATAAACTAGAAAGCCCTAAGTCTTCCTCCTCCACCTCTTCTTCCAAATAAAATTATTTCCTTGGTGATGATTGGGGCTCCTTGGAATTCTTTGAATTCTTCATTATAGAATACAAAGTGATCCCCACTTGTCTAGAGTTCTTGATTGCCTCTGGAATAAAAGTGGACAATGTTCCCCTTGAGCAGAGTAGTGATCCTGCCTAGGAGGCCAATCCTTCCCCTACTAAGGTGAGTGGCCCAACTCTTGCCAAGGAGGTTAATTTTTTTGAACCAAATAAAAGAGACAATTATGCTCTTGTGGACACATTTTACATTCAAAGGTGGAATGAATCCATCTACATAGAGCTGCCATCTCGCAACATTTTGCAAACTCATTATGGTTTTAGATATCATCTCACTTCTTAATAAGGCTATAGGTAGAAAGGCCTTGGGTGTATTGAGAAAGGAATCCAAGTCCCTATCCAATCTAAGCTACAAAAGTGCTATATGGGTTTGGGGTGCTCTACGGAATAGTCTAAGTAAAAGCCTTGGTGGAGTGTTAAAAATGATTTTGGTCGAATCACTGAGATTGGTCCATCCTGAATTGATAGAGGATAAGGGGAAAGATGAGAAATCCCTTTAGATGTATTTTATTTAGATGAAGTGCTTGAGGAATTCCTAGGTGCCTACTCCCCTTTGCCTCCCTTTCATCACAAAATACAATTCCCATATCACTTGCATAAACAAGCATACTTTTAAGAATCCATCTTCAGTGTTGATGAGGAGGACCCTCTATCCAACTTTGGTGATGATGTTCCAATATCGCATCTTGGAGATAGTATTTTTCTCGTTAAGGGAGATATTACTGAAATCTCTATGGATCCTAAGTCTTCTAAAAAGGTGATCAAGGTTTGGAAAGTGCATTTCTTCTAGAGAAGCTAAAGAACATTCTGACCTCTTGCATTATCATCTTGATATATTTTCTTGGATGTATGAGGACATGCCCAACATTGATGAGTCTATAGTGGTTCACAATATCGTCATGTGTCCCGATGCCAAGTTGGTTAAGTAGAAAATCTGAAAGATCAATCGTAAGGTAGCATTGATGGTTAAGGCTGAGATAAAGAAGTTGTTGAATGTAGGCTTTATGCATCCAATTGACCATTCCCATTGGATCTCAAATATTATCAGTATTAGTAAGCCCGATGGTCATATTTCAATATGCATTGACTTTCTTGATCTTAACAAGGCTTCTCTTAATGATGATTTTATGTTACCTAATATAGATATGATTGTGGACTCGATTGTAGGCCACAAATAATTTTCTTTCATGAATGGTTTCTTGGGTTACAATCAAATATGTATTAATACAGAGGATTAGGAAAAGATATCCTTTGCTACCCCTCGGGGTACTTTCTATTATGTGGTTATTCTCTATGGGTTAAAGAATGCGGGAGCTATTTACCAATGGGAGATGACCCTAATCTTCCATGACTTTATTCATAATATTCTAGAAGATTATGTTGATGACATCTTGGTGAAATCTATAAATGATCAAGATCATGTGAAGAACCTTCGTCTTATTTTTTAGAGGCTTCAATCCTATAAGATGAGACTTAATCCTCTTAAGTGTGTCTTTGATGTAGACATAGGTAAAATTTTGGGGTTTATCGTCTCTCACAATGGAATCAAGGTCAACACAAATAAGATCGATGTTATTGTTAACATGCCCCTGCCTAGGAATATCACTAAGTCACAAAGTTTATAGGGGAATATTTAAGCAATTCATAGATTCATATCTCAACTAGCTAATCACACCCTTGCTTTCACTCGCTTGTTAAAGAAAGATGTTCATTTCATATGGGATGAAGAGTGCCAGAAGGCTTTTGAGTCAATCAAAGCCTAGTTGGCCAATCCCCATGTGTTAATACCTGCTATGCAAGATAGACCCTTTTGGCTTTACCTTGCAACATCACCATATGCTTTGGCAGTCTTACTGGCTCAGTATGACGATGTCAAGAAATAGAGAGTGGTCTACTACATTATTCATGTCCTAGTTGATTATGAAACCCATTACTCATCCATGGAGAAGCAATGCCTTACTCTTGTCCATGCTACATAGAAGATAAGGCGCTATCTTCTCCATGCTGAAATGCATGTCATTGTAAAAAGTGACCTTCTAAGACATTTGTTCTCCAATATTGACCTTGTTGGAAGGTTAGAAAAATGGGTAGTGTTATTCTTTGAATTTGACATAAATTTCATTACTCAGAAGTCAATAAAGGGTCAAGTGGTCACCAATGAATTATAAAATTTTCCCTCATCTAGCTCCTTCCTAGGTTTGGATTTGTTTCTTGATGAGAATATTTTTACGATCAATTATGACCTTAAATGGAAAATGTACTTCAATGGGTCGAGATGTTAGATCGGTTTTGGAGCCGGTGTGGTTCTAATGTTTCCCAAATGTAAGACAGTTACTCTCTCCTTTTGATTGGACTTTCCTTGCACTAGCAACATCACTAAGTATGAATCCCTTATTATTGACTTGTGTGTTGTGATTGTGCTAAAAATAAGACATCTCTACATACTAGGTGATTATGATCTTATTGTGAATTAGATTACGGTAGCCTATCAAGCTAAGCAAAGTAAGTTATCTCGGTATCAAGACCTAAATTTCTCCTTGCTTAAATAATTCTCCTCTTTCACAATAGATAGTGTACCTAGGAGGGAGAATAGAAATGCATATGACATGGCAAGCATTGCTTCTCTAGAACCTTTGGATGAGTGTACAAAAATAATACCACTTCATGGTTTAGGTCCTTCGAACCTCAGCTATTTTCAATCAACCTAAATACAATGCCTTTGTGTGTTCTCACGTAGACTTGGGAGAATGGTTTTCTAATATTTACAACTACCTGAAGATTATAAACTTTCCTGATGATGCGACAAAAAATGATCTCACTCGTATACAAAATATTTTAGCATGTTATGTTATTTTATCTAATGTTCTCTATCAAAAATCTTATAACAGCTTACTTCTTTAATGTCTCACTATAGAGGAAATACCCCTTTCCCTTAAAAATGCCTATACAAGCTCTAGGGGTGGAAAATTTGGTGGTAGATCCCTGGTGAGGAAGTCAATACACATGAGGTAGTTTTGGCAAACGATGGAGCAAGATTCCTTTGATTTTGTTAAAAAGTGCTTGTAATGTCAAGAGCATAGTTCTCTTATTCATGCACATGTACAAGAGTTGAAAAATGATACCTCTCCTTGGCCATTCGCGAAATGGGGGTTGGACATTATTGGCAAGATATCACCTCCTTCTTCTAAAGGACATACCTATATCATTAGTGCTACAAATTACTTCACGAAGTGGGTTGAAGCCATTCCACTTCGATCCATGAACATTAAAGCTATTTGTATTTCCTTATGAATAAAATTATTTCTCATTTTGGATTGCTTGATACACTTGTTTTTGACAATGGTATGCCATTCAAGAACAAGGAAGTGAAGCAATTCCTAGAAAATTCCCACATTCAACATATATTTTCTACACCTTACTATCCTCAATCTAATGGTCAGGTAGAAGCATGTAATAAGACTGTTGAGCTCATACTTCACAAAATAGTTAACAAACAAGTTAAAGATTGGCATACTTAGTTAATGTACACTTTGTATACTTATCACACGAGTCTTCATACAGAAATGGGAATGACGCCTTACAACCACGTGTATGGTGTCGAAGCTATAATGCCTTTAGAGTTGGAGATTTTGTCTTTGTGGGTTTCCCTTAAAGGGTTAATTGATGACGAAACTTATCAAGCTAATCATTTTCATCAACTAGAGATTCTCGATGAGTGTTTTTTACATTCCCTTGATCATCTTAAATCTTATCAATGATCATTATTAGGATAGTATAATTAGAGGGTGCTTTCCAGGACCTTCAAGCTAAGTGAATTGGTTCTCTATGAGAATCAAAGATATGTAAATGTGCTGCCTAATCAAAGAGGGAAATTCAGTCGTAACTGGTTAGGCCCTTACATTGTCATCTTTGTGTATGGTTTGGGTGCTTATGGATTATTTTCTATGTATGGTACGCCTCTGAAAGAGCCTGTTAATTTTATGCATCTTTGATGATACTATGTGTACTGTCTAATGTGTTATATGTGTGGTGTTCATGCTTTAAGGGTAGTAGCACTGCATATGTTGACATTATTCATTAACACATAATGAATTTTTTTTTGTCATGATCTGACCATGTGTGTGTGTACAATTATATACATACATGTGTCTTACTATGTTGTGTATCCATGCATTACGTTACATCTTATAAGGTAGTTGAATTATCATTGTATTTAATTAAGACACATCCATGTGTGTTCATTAAATTATGATAATATTTATTGTAAACATGCATCCATATACACATATAACATCCATAGCATCAACATACATGAAAATAAGGGAGCATACACATCAAAATACACTACCATGATATTGGAACTAATATCTCATATATATATAAGAGATCTACAAAATATATCTATATATATGTCCCGCTACAAAACTAATGTACAAAATGGGAGCACTCTAAGGTTACAACATGTGGCTTGCTAAGCCCTCTGGCTCTAGCCATTGTTGTGGTCTAGAAAGGGGTTGCATGGTGGTTATAGATCTAGATCAGTGTGAGAAAAATGTAGACAAAGATACATGCATCCATTTGATCTCTCCCTATAGGGAGAATATCGTCATTCATGCCTACATCAACTCCTATTGCAGCTACTCAGCATTTGCTAGGATCATGATTGTTGACTATCCCACGAGGCCAGTGAGGTGACTCTGTAGGGAATCATGTTCCTTCTTGGCAATGTCAAACCTTTTCATGTTCATGTCTCACTCTGTGAGTGTCATTCACAACACCCCCGACAACTGGTCATGCTACCCTTAGAGTGTGGTCACATATGCAGTCACCTATACAATCTCCACTCCCCACTCCTCATAAGCAGTCCTTAGACATGTTACCAACTCAAACAAATGGGCATGTCACCCCACAAAAACTAGTTGGTATGCCTCGAGGACCTTCCCCTAGATGGGCACATTAGGGGCCACCTCTGATATACACAAGGATATCAATCTAGTTCATCCTTGTACATCATTTGCAACCATAGAAAGAAAGAATAGGATCAGTATGGCATAGCATATCTATGTAATCATAAACAAAGAAAACTAAAATTATTGAAATATGAATGGCATACTCAGTATGTACGTGGGTCCCCTAGCTACCAAGTAGGGTCAAGGTAAGGAGAAATGCTAAGACCTACACCGCTAGTATCGACAGTTGCTCCTAGTGTTGCTAAGGCCATTATTGTTGTGATAGTGGGTGTTGTGGCACCGATGATAAAAGGGTATCTAGTGGAGGGTCGAACCTCCTCTGTCATTTCCTCAGCCTCCACAATGTTGCATCCTCCTCTTGTGGCCTCTCCTCCTCCTCACCCTACTACCAATCGCATCCTCACCCTCTTTGCCTATCCTGTGGTGCTTGTGGTGGAAAGTCCCCCTGTAGGCTAGGATCCCCTCTAGGGGCATCCTCTAAGAACACAGGTTGAGGGTGATGCCTATCCCACCATGCTCTGAAGTCTAAAACAATGCTAACGTTATCTACCAGTGCTATTGATGGTAGATCTTTGTTGGGCTAATCATCATCTGAGGGAACAAAATTTGTGATGGAAGGGTGGGGAATGTCCTTGGTTCTCACCACACTCCTAAAGGCCCATGTATATGTGGGCACATTGGGAGGGATAGTCTATACATGACCATGTTGTTGCATGACCTAACTCCAATAAGGCATAATGATATATGGTCATTGTGACTATGATAAAATGGTCCCACTATAGGTTCCTAAGGTACCTCTGTCATCTACCCACCTAAAAAAATGATAGGGTCTCCATTTGGCCCGGTCAGGTACAAGGGTATCAAACTGTAATATCCAAAACTATAAATCTTTGTGTCTCCACTACCCTATAACATATTACCAATGGACCATGGGGACATGGTATGGTCACCTCTATGGGAAGTTGGCTGGCCTCATGCATATGATGTGGGTAAAAGTCCACACTTGCAATAACATGCATGTTGTGAGGCTATAGTACTCGTAATGCACATACCACCCTCACTCTTGGTATAAGTGCACTAGCATGTTGCACCCCCAGGAAAATATTTTCTGATGATCAACCATCTTACAAATGGTATGGATGAGGCCCTCATTCGGGTGAGAGCCTCAGCCATCTATAGTGACCCGGAAGTCCATAGTCACTACCATCACTCAAAGCAGTAGGGGTGGAATAGTCCATGCTTAATCATACTAGTGTATTTAATTATGGACCATTCCATCACTAATATTGGTTTACCCCTAATAGTAGAGGACAGCCTTTGATCACTCTTGTGTTGACTAGGTGTCATCGATCACCACTGGTCAATCATCCATGGATGGGAAATCCGATAATCTGATACACATCCTCCAAATTAATTGTCATCTCTCTAGTAGGCAACTTGAAAGATGATGTGGTGGCATCCCACCACTCTGTCAGGGTCATCAACGTCCACTCATGGTATCACATCTCCGGCATGGTGAACGCATGCCAGAGACTGACCTGTTGTAGATGTGTGACCTTGTGCTTGCTGAGGTGGTCTGTCTCCTCATGGACAAGCCTGTATTCTCCCCTACTAGGATTCTCTCAGATTTTAGGATAGTCCTACATGAAGTGAAATTTTTTTAAGTCAGAACATGGGATTTTACAAAAATATGAAAGAAAAATTTATTAAGGACCTTTGCACATCTTCCCCAATATTGACTCTAGGTTTTACACATCTTCCCCAACATTTCATTTATAGTTTTGAGGTAGTGGGATTTGATGTATTTGGATAAGATATAAGATTGACTTACAACCCGAAAGGTGTGTCAACTTTCCTTTGACCAAACTTAAAATGAATTTTTAAATGAAATAAAACATAATGACTAGGCTAATGATGTAAATGACTATTTTGATGCAAAAAATAATATCTCAATTATCAAAAAGAATAAAAAATGGATTGAGTAGACTACAATGCACCCACTATATAAATTTGAGCCTGATTTTAGAGGACATAGTCTCCAAGGGTTAAAGTTTCCTTGTTGATGAGATTTAGATCTATTTTTGCAATCATCTAGAGTGAAATCAAATACTTCTTTCGTTATTTTTATTCTACCAAATGTTCATTATAATTTTACATAACTGAATTTCCATATGTTGTGAAGGAGTAGGGTTTCAAATGAAACAGTGAATAATTAACCTTCAAACTTCTCCCAATCTTCTTCATACCTAAAACCTACACATTCAAAGAGAGAGGAAGCATTGTGCCATATAGGGGTTTTCCTAAAATAAGCCTTGTATTGATGTTTCCACCTCCACAATGGAAATTTAAATGAAAGAGGGCTTATCCATTTGAGGTATAAAGGATAAATGATGAATTAATGATGAATCAACAATAGACTGCAACTCACCACTCAAATTGGCTTCCTTGAAGGACTAAGCTCATAGAAATCTCCCTAAGGATTGATTGTTGTTTTCTCGATTTTCTTGAAGACCTAAAAGGGTTAGATCTCATAAACAATATGACAACATAATCGTGAATGCACTCGCATACACTTTGACATGATGCTTTGATATTGAATTGTTGTAATAAATTTTTAAAATGTTTCTCTTGGCTTGCTTGATAATACTCTTGATTGAAAATAAATTTTAGATATTGCTTGTTAATGCTAGATGATTCTTAAATGATGCAATAACTAGGCATTTATATGCAATTATTCTAATTTCCAAAAACAAAAATCTTGATAGTCGACATTAGACATTTAAATTTAAATAATAAAATTTTGACACTAACATACAATTTTGGAGGCAAAAGATGGAGATTATGTCTCCCTGGGTGACTGTCCTAGCCATATTTTATGGGACTTAAGGTGTCGGGGACAAAATATTAAATGAATTATTTTGATTTATATTCACAATTTGTTAGTAAATATTAAAATGGGACACTAAATTCATAATTTGGGAAATTAGGTATACAATTAGGTCCATGAACTTAGGGGGAGCAAAAAATAATGTAAAATTATAATGGGTGAGAATTTATGATGCTACAATATATAAAATTCTTTTTAAAAGATGATATAATGAAAACATAAAACAAAGAGATAGGGATCATGTGAAGTCTATACCATGTCTTCCTAAAAATTTAGGATTCTAACCTTTGTCCTCATCTTCATCTCATGATCTATCATCTATTATATTTATCACTTCTTTTGGTAAGCAAGAAATCTCTTCTTCAAAAGAGAAAATAATGTCTCCTACTACTTATCCTATATCCAAGCAAGAGCATATTTTGTTGAAGCTCCTCAAAGTCCACTTGATTACTCTTTCTTCTCCAACATGTAAGAAATTTTATATCAATAACTCATTTTGTGCATATCATCAAGTGCATGGTCATTCCACTTATGAATATTAGGCCTTGTGTAGTAAAATACAACAAATTAGTGATTGTGGCAATCTCCCATGTGTTGATATTTATTTTATGGTGTTGCTCCTCACTATGTGGCATTTTTAGCTCCTCATGTTGACTCATTTTCATCCATGGTGGTACAATTTTATATCTCTTTTTATGGTAGCAACACAATAGTCTCTTAGAAGAATAGTGACCTACTTTACCACAATTGAAGCATTTAAATATTAACTTACCTTTATACTTGCTAGAACCTTTCTTCAATTTCCTTACAAAGTTAGCTTCCTCATTTAAGACTCTAATTTCACGGGTCAAAATCTTCATTTATTTCTTTATAGGATTATTAGAAAGTAGCTTATCTTTGATGTTTCTTTACATATGTTTCTCATTTCATAGGTAGACAAAAGATCCAAATAGTCAATCCATTGTAAATTTATCTAAATCTCTATCTTCTTCAATAGAAAATCCTTTTGCATCATACCTTTCAGAAAGGGATCTAATTACCTTCTTGATAATTATTTTTCTTTCAATTCTTCACTAAGGCCTCTAATAGCACTAAAAATTTCATCCACACAAAGCAGATAGTCAACATTATTCTCTCCTTCCTTCATCTTCAAGCTCTCAAAATTTTCTTTTGTGAGTTTGTAGTTTGTCTTGCTTGATCTTATCATCTCATTCATAGATGCCATGAAGTGCATTTCTCTGACTAATTCAAAAACATTTAGTCCACTTACAATAGAATTCTTTGATTTAGCATTATATACTCACATGCCTTTTTATCAGCCTAGTTTATTGGAGGAGTTGCAAGAGCAATATAACCATCCACAATAAATTGCCAAACATCAAAACCTAATGATGTCAAGTATGCTTCCATCCATATAATCTACAAAGCATAATTTGTCCCATCAAACTATGGTGCCTTACTTGACTAAGATTCATCTTGACCTTCCATGTGTTCAAATCCAAGATCTATCTCCATCGGTTAAGCTACAAAAAGGAACTTGGCTCTGATACTAATTTTTGAACACATAATATAACTAAGAGGTGGGTGAATTATTAAGACATTAAATTTTAACTTTAATCAATGCAACAATGAACATCAAAGCATCATCAAGGAAATTAGAAGCAACAATTAACAAAAACACAAGACAACACCATGTTTATGTTGAAACCCTAGAGGGAAAAACAATTGTGAGAAAGTTGCTTGGATCTATTGTTCAAATCTAACCTCAAGAATGAAAATAGATTTTACAGTAATTTTGTAAGCACCAACCGACTAGAGATACCAATCCCCAAAATAATTGATAGGTACCAAACTGAAGGAGACACCAATCTCCCAATCTAAGCACCAACTCAGATAAAAAGAGACACCAACCTCAGAATACACTAAAATAAATAGAATAAAACTTACAGTCCTTCCTCTATCCAAACAACTCACAAAATGCATTTGCAAACTTTTTCTCAAATGTTTGGACAAATCCACATCCACACTCTGCTCTTCCTCACCCAAACTACCTCAATTCTGAAATATCAGACATGAAATGCTTAAAAATATCATCCATCATTACACAGACACAATTCTATATTTTTCATCACACTTCTGTAGATCCATAGTTTAAAATCCTCAAATGGTTCACTTAAATATCGATTTTGGGTGAAAGACAACACTGCAATGTTGACCAATGCCAAAAATCAGAATCATTGGTGAAGGAGAAGTTAGCCTATGAAAATCCTTTCTCATCGCTACCATGTTGGCTTGTGCAAATTAATATTTCAAATTAAGAGTTGATCTTCCTTTTTTCAGGCTCCAATGTATAACTGAAATTCAAAACCCGATACTATTCCCTTTAGAGTATACAATGACCAATAAGAAACAATCATGGAAAATTCTTGTATGCATTTCACAATCCCACCACTAACATACCTTCTCTCTCCTCTCTGCATATGCATGATAGCCATCGATGTATTGTTGAAGTCTTCAACTCAGGACACACGTCAATATTGCACAACAATGTAATTTTGGCTTTGTACTTCTAGCTTGAAAATGTGTTGTATCAAAAACATGACATTTTTCAACATTTCACTCCATTGCAAACTTTCCATGACAGACTCAAAATGTGCTTATGTGCTATCACGCCATCTATCTCTCAACGTCACCTTGGACATGCGTCGTACCACCACAGTTTCACCATTATCAGAACGGGCCCAAAATGTGCATTAGTGCTAACGTTACATATGTCCATCTGATATCATCCAAGACACACATCAACATACAACATCACCACAAACTCCATATGATCTAGACAAGATCAAAATGTGCTCTCAATATATCATGCCACCACAATTTCAATAAGGTCAGAGCTGACCCAAAATTTTCTCATGTGCAATTGCAACACATGTCCTACCGACATCATCCTCTACATCCCAAAATATTTTGAATCAAATTAAATAGTGAGCGGGGCTGTGGACAAATGGTGATGAAGGGCTTACGTCATAACTTAGCTAATTAGAAATCGTTGAAAGCTAGTCAACAAAGAAATAGATCATAAAGTGCATGAATAACAAAAAAATAAAAATCTTAGGGTTTAAGGGAATTAGGGCTAAAACCCTATCAAGAGCACAAACCCTAATCATTCTAAATAAACAAAAGATAGATCAGATGTCGATCATAGCCATCATATCTACAAACAAACATGTATAGAGCAACCCAACATAAATTATTTGACATAGAATGACAACAATTTGCCCCTTTTGACATCAATGACAATAATTTTCAACAATGATAACACTGCCTAGCTTAAGCAATGATTCAAAAATGACTAGGTGGTGGTTGAGCAATCTAGCTTTTAGTGGCAATTGGGAAATTTTATTCGATGACATTTAGGTGATTTTAGGTGACAACAACAATGCTTTGTTAGTGGCACCACTTGGGAACAACCTATTGATTCTAAGCCCCTTTAGGTTAGAGAATTTTAGAGGCTAGATTTATTTATGGCTAAGGGCTATGATCGCTCTAACATCCATGTTAGCTACCCCACATTTGGTAATATGACCAAAGTTACAAAACCCCCCAAAAAGCACCCTCTTTCTAATGTTACACCCTGTGTAGAGAAAAAGAGAAAGTATATCCCTTTGATGCAATGATGATAATGGTGGATTGTCCGGGTCTATATAGTGATGATGCAGAGAATTCAGACTCATCTTTTTGGAAACTAAGCAAAACAACTAGTATAGATTGTACAACCATACATATCTAGTACAATTGTATGAAAAAATCTCTTGAATCTAGAATCCTCAAAAAAATACCACAATTTTCTTCCAAACTCTAATTTCAACATTTGAATAGGCAATCTAAGGGTTCTAACATCTTCTAGCCATAATGGTGATGTTTCTCTTACATCAAGATGGACTATTGGAAGTCTCGGGGCAGAATTTCTCAAAAAATTACAAATTTGGAGCTTTGATCACCTACAATCAATCAACCCTATCATAAAAAAAGGGAAAATAATTTTCTATAAAGTGTGAGATTTTATTTGATGCAAAATAATAATAATTACATTATACAATGATAAATCTTTGAGATAAAGATAAAGAAGAAACCCTAACTAAAACCCTTTGCTATAATTGGATCATGACATATGTCCCAATCTCATGACTTAAGACAAAAGAGCACATGATCTAAGTAAGTTTAAGCATGCAAAAGTGAATAGGTTCTAACAAGAAATAATTAAATGATTACTTTTTCAACATGAACATATATGCCATTCAAGTACATATCTATGTATAAGTTGTTAGTAGAATATTCCATAAAAAATAACCAATCTCTCATTTATAAAAATAAGAAAATGCAATAGAGACTACATTGTTTACTGAAGAAAGATATATGTCTACAGCTTCTCCCAAACACTGAGCATTGCAGAAAAGATACTTACACAAACAAACAATGGTCTAGACTAGCATGCAAAGTATTTGACAAAATATACAGTTGTTTGCAACAATTGAAATATCATAAAAGAAAAGGATTAGTGCAACCCAATCAAAACTCTGCACATTCAGCTATTCAAGTATAAATGTGGAAATTTCTTTTGAAAGTTTAAATTGACAACTACAATAAAACCGAACATTTTAGATGTGTGCAAACCACTTATTGCAACCGCAATAAATGGTGTGCTCTGTATGCTGTTTATTTACTTAAACTTAATTAGGGTATAAATTAATAGGAAAACCGCAATAAATCCCCCCACCCAAATATATCCTTCAGCCAACCTGCTTCTAGTTCCTCCGACCCAGCCCCACTGATTCTCCCTTGCTGGATTTTACGCGGCGATTTCGGGCATCTTAGTGGTGGGTGGGAGGCCCCGCTTTATCTTCCCTCGTTATGGTTTAAAATTTAACTTCTAAAAGAGATCTATACAAGGTATAAGTCACTATAACTATAGAAAGTTCTAAATAACTGCCATAACAAAAGTTGTAAGCTGCCTTTGTTCTCCAGTTTTTACTCTAGATGTAAAAATCAGCCCAAAGATATATATATACAACTTTTTGGAAACTCAGGAAACAGCAGGGTAAATGCACTAGGTTATGATTTATAATTACTCAAAGTTAATCAAAGATATTCTCAGAAATATCAAAACACCTACACACACCTGTATCAACTGTATTTCTAGTTTTCTGCCCTTTTAGGTCCCCATAATCTACTTTCGTTCTATGGAGGCATCAACGTATACTCTATCCATCCATGTTACAGGTTTGCAAGTAATCTCAAAACAATAATTTATATGTACACAGTTTTCAACCTAAACATCTAATGAATATAAATACTTCTTCTTTTTGAACAGGTGGTCATAGAGACCCCCCTACATAAAATTATCCCAGACGGTTCTTTATATTCTTATTGTCTATATTGTTATTGGTTTCCAATGGAAGGCCACCAAATTCACTTGGTTCTTGTTCAGTTATTTCTCCACGTTCCTCTATTTTATATACTATGGGATAACGGTAATTTTATAAGCCCAAATGAGCAGATGCAGCAACAATTTATAGTAGGGTCATTTTATGCCCTATTATATCTCTTTTCAGGATTCTTCTTTCCAAAAACAGTAGGCAATTAATGATTTTTTTTAATTTCATTTGATGGAGCCTTATTGAGGGGAAAAGTGAATTAACCAAACATTGATTTTTTTATTTTTTTGTAATTCTACAATTACAATTTGTTTGATATGAAATGTAAATGTAATTATTAACTTCTAATGTAAATGTAAATGTAATTACTAGTTGTTAACTTTTATGTTGTAACTTGTGACACAAAAAATCCCAAAATGGTTGCTTTGGTACTATTGGATCTGTCTGGTTGCTTCAATAGTTTACTGCCTCGTTATAACACATTATGAAGACCTCACTAACCCAATTATCGTAAATAGAAAACCGGGAATCGCCATTAATAAATTTGTGGAAGAATATTTTGGATACAACAAAGATTTTTGTTGGAAACAATAGAGTAGAGAAGCATAGAAAGACCAAAAACAACTTAAGTTGTTGGGAATTCACTCATCTCCTGCCCAAGTCTTTCTGGCTTCTACCGTGCCCCCGTGTCGTCCTTCTCTTCTGCTCGTGGTTTAGAGGCGTCTACCGGGCTACCGCACCCCATCTCTCTCCTATCTGCGGTCTCGCGGTCAAGCGTTCCACTGTCTACCGCTTTACCATGGTCCTGTCCTTCTTTGTCGGCGGTTTCACGAAGGCAGTCATCTAGTCTTACCTCACTACCGCGGGCTAACCGCATGATGCCTGCGGCAATGCGATTAACCACCAGGCAGATGTTACCGTACTTGCGTTGTTACCCTTCCAACTGCATGCGGTACCGCGGTGACTTCTTTTGCTCACTGCTCCATCTGCCCGAAGCTATTACCGGTCTACCACGGTTTGTCCGCTAACCGTCGACGGTATCGCGCTGCCCTTGTTTCCTATTTCATTTACTGTGTTTGGGCAGTTACCATGACCACCACGGTCTATTTCTTAACTGCTACGGTACTGCAGTGGGTCATTTCTTGACTGTGTGCATGGTTATCGTGATCACCGTGGTCTCCCCAAAAATCGCTATGGTAGCACGATGTTTGATTTTCTGACTTATTTTGATGACATTGTTTGTGGATGTGCGCTGGCGGACAACTAGGGTGGAAGGATTGTTCTTAATGTCAGAAGGGTGACTGTTTAATATGATTTGAACTTGTTTTTTCTGGTATTCCTTATTTTAACTTTAATATTGTATTTACTAGGTCGAGCTGTAGTTTTGAGAGATATACGGGTTTGTTGTAGATGCTAGAGAAGGGTGAGAAAAAGAAAATTTACAGCTCTCAAGAGTAGAAGTGAAGTGTGTCAAAAGATGTGTGAGAACTCTGAAGAGTTGAAGGATAAAATAGTGAACAGTCTCATGAATACTTGAAAAAGAAAGATTGAAGATATGAAGAGCCGAAGCTCTGTATGGAAG
The DNA here is from genome assembly GCA_007115665.2 of Sequoiadendron giganteum. Taxonomy (NCBI): domain Eukaryota; kingdom Viridiplantae; phylum Streptophyta; class Pinopsida; order Cupressales; family Cupressaceae; genus Sequoiadendron; species Sequoiadendron giganteum. The sequence continues at coordinate 264,702,585 of CM021100.1, read as the reverse complement.
AAGCTTAAAATGAGTTTTTGAGAATTCAATATGACATAAAATTTCTGGGTCATGTTCTATGTGTTAATTTCTTGTTTTTCTATGCATAATTTAGACTGAAGTTGTTTGTTCTTGCCTTCTATTTTTCCCACAAAGTGGTATTAGAGCCGTGTTGGTCAGTCTCACTGGGAGTAGAAATTCATGGTGAATCTGTGTGAAGGAGTCATTGTCTAGTTTGAGAAAGTCATAAGGTGTCTAGGAGCAATATGACTGTAAAGTTTGAAGAACTTGTTTAGGTTTAGAATTTTGTGAATTCAGTAGAAAAGAAATTGTTAATTGTATAATTCTTTGAGTAAGTAAGAATCAATTCCTAGAGAGGAAAATATCAGAAAGTGTTGAATGTTTGCAAAAAGAAATGAAGTCAGTTTAGCTGACAGGGAGAATTAGAGTTTGTTTGAAGCCTAGGAAGTGGTTTTATAACCAGTTGTAGGAAGAAGAAAATAGGAGGTTGTATAGATCAGAAGAAAGAAGAAGAATGCTTGGAGAAAATTGTTGAGAAGAGCCAAAAGTGCTGCATTTTTTAAAACAGAGAAAAGAAATTATGGTCATCCGAGAAGCTGTGCAGAATCTTACAAGAAAAGAAGTTGTTATGAGAAGTTTTTCAAACTAGTGAAGATAGTTGTTGTATATTGTTAAAAGAGAGAATAAGTTGTGTTGAAGGAAAAGTTTGTGGAGAATTTTAGTTTCTAGAACAAACAAAGAGTTGCAGACCCAGCTACTGAATTTCGGTCATGAGATCATAAAGTTAAGTTGAAACTTCCTGTTATAAATGGGGAAAGTAGGGAAAAGAGTTAAGAAAGATTTGGCATCTACAAAATATGTCTTAGAGGAAGAGTTAATTTTGTTTAAAAATGAACTCGGTATTGTTAAAAAGGACAATGGGTGCTTTATTGAAAGAATAAAAGAACTGTTGAAAGAAAAGTGTTTGTTGTTAGATGAAAATGATGATCTAGAAAAAGAATTAAGAAAGGTTAAAGCTAGAAATGTAGAACTAAAAGAAAGGTTGAAATCCTTTGAAGAGATTAAGAAAAGAAATGAGGAGGTCGAATAGAGAATGAAGCTGTTTGATGAAATAAAGGAAAATAATGAAGATTTGGGAAAACTCTTGAAAAGGGTAGAAGAGAAAAATTGTTTACAGTTGAATGAAATTACAGAATTGAAAGAAGAAAATGATAAATTAAGAGCTTGTGATGATTGTATGAAAGCAAAATCCTATGTTTGTGATGTCTCATGTGACACAATGAACTTGAGTATTTCACTTAAAAAATATGTTTCTATTGAAAATGCTAGTGATAAAAAGTGTCAAGATGAACATGTTGATGAATTTGCAAATATGGCTAGTTGTGATAATGTGTCAGAATCTACAAAAGATGATGTTTTTTGTGAAGAGAATACAAGGTTGAAAATCATGAAAAAATGGGTTATACTGGACAAGGTCTAGGCAAACATGAACAAGTAATAAGAGAACCAATTGAGGCTACAATGAGGCCGAAGAATGAAGGTCTTGGATATGTCCTAGGAAAAGGAATTTCTGCTACAAATGCAGGTAATTTTGTTCATGAAATGAAGAATGATGAGTGTTCTCACTGCCATAGAAAAGGTCATAACAAGGAGAAGTGTTGGGATCTACATCCTTGCACGGTTTGTGGTTTGAAAAATCACTGTGAGGAAATGTGTTGGAATAAGGTGTCAAAGAATGAATGTATTTCAGAATGCATAAAGATGAGCTATGGATGGATTAGTGATTCAGGTTAGCACAAGCTAACTGGTATGTTCAAAAGACTATACAAGTGCTCATATGTAAAGATTAATAAAAAATTTGACAGGTATGAATGTTCACAAGGAAAGAAAAATTATTTGAATGAAAAGAAATTGATGTCTAATAAGACACTTTTAGATTGTGAAGATATAGAAAGTACCATGTTAATGTTCTGAAGAATTGAAGTCAAGAAACTGTCGTAGTAGTTGAAAGGGTAAAAATGGATGGTATCATTTTTGTGTGATAAAATTTTGACTGTTTTGCAAAATGAGAAGAAATTGTTGAAATTACAGAAAAGAGGTATGCAAGATGAAGTCTCAAGTGCTTCTAAGTTTGAGTATAGACATGTCATGAGTAAGGAGATATAAAAATTTAGAATGTAGCTGAAGCTACCTTTGCAAAAATTAAAAGTCTTATACAGTAGTAGTTGTCAAGAATTTGTCAATAAAATGTTTAAGAATGTTAGAATTATAGGCATATGAAGTTGTCAGGAAGATTGGAATAAAATTTTGTTTGTGCATTAGAGAGAAGACATAATACAAATGGATAAAACAAAGGTCACAACAACAACTGTTGGAAGAAAAGATTGAAAGATAATTTTGCAGTTGAGAAAAACTATCAGTGGAGTTTGTTGATCCAGATATGTCCAAAATTCAAGGAGACGGGGTTAATTAGAATTGTCATGCAAGCTTCCTAAGAAAAGAGGCATTGGAGACTTGAAAAACAAAGATCACTATTTCTGGGTAAAGTGTGAAGTCATGGACAAAAGAATATGAGCCGCAGCTCTTAATGACATTCAACAAAAGAGAGCTCATGAATAAAGAGAGTTATCAACCACAATGAAAAAAAAAATTTGGAAGAAAATTTTTATTCAATGGAAATTGAACAAGGAAATTAAGAGTTTTTTGGAGAAAGAAAATAACATAGAAATGTAGCAGCATTCTGTGAGTAAAACTGAACAATAGATGGAACAAATGACAGGATTCCCTAGCACTAGCCATGTGCCACTATGGGAAGTGTAAAAAAAAAATTAAAATAAGTCATTGAAAGAATCTTTTACAATCAGTTTGTGGTAATTTGAAACCACCTCATTGAAAGAATGAAATTGACATAAGTTAAAAAAAGGGGAGCAAGTTAAGTGAATTTCCAGAAAAAGAAATAAATTTAAAATAGCTACAGCTAATCAAGAAGAGTTTGCAATCAGTCAACAAAAGTAAGCATGATGAATTATTTCGACTCTCAAGAGTTCAGAGTTGTAAAGAGAAAGAATATTAGAATGATGGTTAAGTTGAAAGGAAATCAATGATGGAAGAAGAGATGGAATTATAGTGCAAGGCAATAACTTGATAAAAATTTTTTTTAAAAAACATCAGAAATCAGCGCTACAGGAAAAGGAATATAATTTTAGATATCAGGGCAACATTGAAATAGAGGGCGTTCAAATCACCGATAGATAATGAGGAGAAGAAGAATGCCGCAACATTTGAGAATGAATTTGGGATGTGCATTGGAAATTGCTAAAAATAATTTGGTTGGCTAGTGTACAGGGAGAATTCGACATTAAGGGGGAGAGCTAAAGTTGATCAACAATGAAGATAATGCTATAGAATTTTGCAGGACGGATGAGTAGCAAACAGTCATTCTTACAAAGGCATGGCGAAGAGATATGTTCATCCTTAGAGAATACAACTAGGTGTCAATGCGGGCAAAAGTTGTGTTCATGGGGGAGTGTTGGGAATTCACTCATCTCCCGCTTGAGTCTTTCTGGCTTCTACCATGCCCCCATGTCATCCTTCTCTTCTTCTCATGGTTTGGCGGCGTCTACTGGGCTACCATGCCCCCTCTCTCTCCTATTTGTTGTCATGCGGTCAAGCGTTCCACTATCTACCACTTTACCGTGGGCATGTCCTTCTCTGTCGACAGTTTCACAATGGTGGTCATCTACTCTTACCTCGCTACCATGGGCTAACCGCATGATGCCTGCGATAATGCAGTTAACCACCAGGTAGTTGTTACCTCATTCTCGAGGTTACCCTTCCAATCACATGTGGTATCATGGTGACTTCTATCGCTCCCTACTCTATCCGCCCGAAGCTGTTACCGCTCTATCGTGGTCTATTTGCTAACCATCGGCGGTATCGTGGTGCCCTTGTTTCCTATTTCATTGACCATGTCTGGGTGGTTATCGCGACCACCGCAGTCTATTTATTAACCGCCGTGGAACCGTGGTGGGTCATTTCTTGATTGCACCCATGGTTACCACGATCACTGCAATCTCTCTGAAAACAGCTACGGTAGTGCAGTGATTGATTTTCTGACTTCTTTTGACGACGTTGTTTGTGGATGTGAGTTGGTGGACAACAAGGGTGGAAGGACTATTCTTTATATCAGAAGGATGACTATTTAATATGATTTCAATTTCTTTTTTCTAGTATTCCTTATTTTGCCTTTAATATTGTATTTGCTAGGTCTGGCCATAGTTTTGAGAGATATACGGGTCTGTTGTAGATTCTAGAGAAGGGTAAGAAAAAGAAAATTTCTAGCTCTCAAGAAGAAAAGTGAAGTGTGTGGCAAGATGTGTGAGAAATCTGAAGAGTTGAAGGATAAAATAGTGAACAGTCTCATGAATGCTTGAAAAAGAAAGATTGAAGATATGAAGAGCCGAAGCTTTGAATGGAAGAAGCTTAAAATAAGTTTTTGAAAATTCAATATGACATAAAGTTTCTGGGTCATGTTCTGTGTGTTAATTTCTTGTTTTTCTGTGCATAATTTAGACTGAAGTTGTTTGTTCTTGCCTTCTATTTTTCCCACATAAGTCATTTTAAACATAGAAAAATAGGAATTTGAAACATACACACTAAAACCATAATTTTTTATATTATATTGATTTTTCAAACATATTTTTCTTCACATAAAGCTGCTACTCTTCACTTCTATAATTTTTCTTCTACAAAGCATTCATGAAATTTTTCACTATCTATCTTCAACTCTTTTGAGTATCTCATAACATTACACACTTCTGATACATATATCTCTGCTCTTCAAAGCTATCTCCCTTTTACTACACCTTCCCACATACAACCAAGCAACCAAATATATACAAAAATTTACCTCTAGAAAATTCAGCAAAACATAGAATAATCTATTTTCTTTCCACCCACAAAACATGTGAGGACAACACATAGTTAATACAAATTCCCATCGTATCTCTTTCAGGACCTGGCGTTATTAAGAAGTAATGAATCAGATTTAAATAAAGTCCTTTCGAATTGATTATGCTAGATTGAACTCCACAATGAACGCCGCAAAAAATAAGCAATACCACACAACCATGAGGAATGTGAGGAGAGACCACGGGGCCGTGGTGAAGCCGAAGAAACCGTGCTACTACGGTCAGCAAGAAGATAGGTCGTGGTGTAGTGGTGGACACTGCGCCACCACGAGCGGTTAGATGAAAGACCGCGGGACAACGGTAATACCATGCCACAATGGGTTGTGAAGACAGAGGTTGTGGGGTGGTGGTTAATCTATACTACTGTGGGCTAGAAAGAGAGAGGTTGTGGTATCACAGTGAGCGCCATGCAACCGTAAGTGGATGGAGGGAAGGCCGAGGGGTGGTAGTAGACAAAAGGAACGCAAAGAAGTTGGAATTATTTCCAACACTCCCCCTTAATTACAACTTCTACCTACACAATGTCCAAACATATTCTTTAAATTCTTTCAATGCTCAACCCATAGTCTATCTCCTATCTTATTATGAATGCTGCGACATTCTCTAGCTTCTCCAATTCTCCTTGTTTTGATTCAATCTTTCATCTTTATCAATCTTCTGTAACTCCTTTCTGAGTTGCCTTGATTTCTCATGAAAAATTTTCAACTCTTTTTCATAAATTTTAACTTTCAACACCTTAACTTTCTTTGACAATGCCTACACTTGTTATCTGAAATTATCAATTTCCTCTCTCAGTTTGATCTATAGAAACTACAAATCATTTCTCCCTTTTTTCTATAAGCTTCAATCTCTATTGTTCTTTTCAAATCTATTTTCAAATTTGTTTGAAATGCTCATTTCATAGCTTTCTATCTCTAGCTTTTTCAGATGATTTTTCTCTTTCCATCTCTTCATTGAATTTCAAGCTCCCTGATGTCTGCAGTATTTCTCCTATTTTTTATTTGTGCACTATTATAGACTGAGCTTCATCTGATCACCATTACATTCATGACTAGTTGTTACTACAACTTTTCTATCAAATATTCAACCATTACAAACCCCTTACATTTTAACAATTGCTTGAGCTTGTTCTCATTCAAATTTCAAAGCTCTAACATTCTTTCTCTTTGCTGCTCTCTAGAACTTGAGAGTCGATACAAATCACCATACTCCTTTTTATTGACTGGCTACAAACTCTTCTTGATCAGTTGCGGCTGATTTAAACTCTTTAATCTCCTCTTCTAATTTTCATGATCCTCTACTCCTAGTGGACATGATGAACATTGATTACTAAATGTTGCTGCATTTCACTATGTTATTTCTTTCTTGAATAGTTGTTTCACTTTCCTCCAATAGTTGTAGTTGTATTCTGGCTATCTCTTCCTTCTTGTTCCATAATTTTGATCAAAATTTTATTCAAAAACTTCAACCTCCTCATGCTTTCCTTGTCTTGCAATTATTGGATATGAACAAGAACACAAAAATTTTCTTCCAAAAGTAACTCTTCACATTGTGGCTGCTTTGTTGAATGACTTTGAGAGTTGCTGCTCTAACTCTTTCCATGTTATTTTGACTATAACTTTCAAATTTTCCCCTAGATGGTGACCTTTAACAGATGTGGCTATGAACTCCCCTTTTTTATTCATTCATGTGATGATGGCTTCTCTCCAACCCATGATCAAATTTTATTATAATCTTCCTTGACAACTTCATATGCCATTATTTCAAAACATCCTTGAATGTTATTTTAACTGATTCTTTAGCAGCTATTGTTGTAACAAACTTTAAATTTTGTTGTGCTAGCTTGAGCTACTTCTTTGAATCTTTATATCTCTTTGCATATGACCCCTTGCATACTCAAACTTGGAAACCCTTGTGGCTTCTTGTTGCACTTCTTTTATCTTTGATTACATCAATGTTTTCTAACTTATCAAATATGTCAAACCTTTTTCAACTCTCAATAAAGATGCCATTTATTTGGCTTTTTCAACTACAGCTGCAGTTTCACCAACTCTTGTTTCAAAACATCAACATGGAACTTTTAATATCTTCACAATCTGAAAGTGTCTCATTAGACAACAATTTATTTTCACTCAAAACATTTTTCATTCCATTTGAACATTCATGCCTATCATAATTTTTATTGATCTTCGCATATGAACATTTGTATAATCTTCTAAACATAAGCTGTTAGCTTCTGCCAACTTGATTCACAAACCCATCCACAGTCCATTTTTATGCATTCTGAAATAGATTCATTTTTTGAGACTTTATTCTTACACATTTTATCACAATGATTCTTTGAACCACAAATATTACAAGAGTGTAAATCGCAACACTTATCCTTGGTATGACCTTTCCTATGGCACTATGTACACTCAACACTCTTCGTTTCTTGAACAAATTCTCCTACACTTGTAGCACCATTCCCCTTTCTTGGGACATACCTGAGACCCTCATACTTTGGGCTCATTGTTGCCTCAATTGGCTCTCTCATTCTTTGATCATATTTTCCTAATCCTTGTCCTGTGTAACCCATTTTTTTCATATTTTTTAACCCAACATTCTCTTCAAAACAATTAGTAGCTTTGACAGTTTCTAATATATTATCACAACAGGCAAGATTTTTAAACCCTTTAACATGTTCATCTTGACATTTTTTATCACCAATATTTTCAACAAAATTAGTTTTACCAAATGAAAAACACAAATTCGCTATGTCACATGAAACATCACAAGTTGAAGACTTTGACTTCACACATTCATTACATGCTCCTAGTTTATCATTTTCTTCTTTAATTTTGTAATTTCCTTCAGCTATAAGTTATATGCTTCTTCCATTTTCTTCAATTTTCCTTCCAAGTCTACACTCTTTTTCTTTATTTCATCAAGAAACTTTACTCTTTGTTCAAATTCCTCATTTCTTTTCTTAATCTCTTCAAAGTATTTCAACCTTTCTTCTAGCTCTCCAATTCTAGCTTTAACTTTTCTCAATTCTTTCTCAAGATCATCATTTTCTTCTAGCAGCATACATTTCTCTTTTTGCATCTCTTTTATTTTTTCAATATAACACCCATTATTCCTTTTAACATTATCCAGTTCATCTTTGAGCATTATTAATTCTTCTTCTAAAACATCTTTTGTAGTTGCCAAATTTTCATTTTCCTTTTTAACCCTTTTTCCAAATTTTTCCTATTTGTAACAAAAAGTTTCAACTTACCTCACTTGATTTCATTACAGGAATTCAGCAGCTTCATGTGCATTTAATCTTCTATAGTCTCTTTTTTTCCTTGTTTAACAACTGAGTCTGCAACTCTTCGTTTGTTCAAGAAAATGGTGTTCTTCACAATCTTTCTCTTCAACACAACTTCTTCTTCTTTTAACAATTTACTGCTAACTATCTTCACAGATCTAAAAAATTCTTTTTAATAGCTTCTTCTTCTTGTAGGATTTTGCACAACTTCTCTTATTGCAGTGATTTCTTCTCTTTGTTTTCAAAATACAGCTCTTTTGGCTTTTCTCAATGATTTTTCTTCAAGCATTCTCCTTTATTCCTCTGATGTTCTCGAAGGATTGCAGCCTCCTGTTTACTTCTTAACAACTGGCTTAGAAAATTCTTCCTAAGCTTCAAACACTCCTTGAATCTCCTTATCAGCTAAGCTGACTTCAACTTTTGCAAACTTTCAACTCTTTTTGATAGCTTTCTTTCAAGGAATGACTTCTTACTTACTTGACAACTACTTATGCAATGAAAAATTTATTTTCTATTGACAAAGCACTTGTGGCTTCCTCGAGACAATACAGTGACCCCTTTTTTCAAAAAAAAAAATCCTTTCTTATCCCCTCTCTTCACAATTTTTTGTGATTTCTTTTGTGATGTCTGTAGACATAACTACTATGCTTGACTCCAAGACTAGATGAATTCCTAGACACCCTATGTTATCTCAAACATAGAACCCATGAAACTCTACTCCCAGTGAGCCTAACCGACATAGCTCTGATACCACTTTGTTGGAAACAACAGAGTAGAGAAGCATAGAAAGACCAAAAACAACTTAAGTCATTTTGAACATAGAAAAATAGGAATTTGAAACATACACATTTAACCTAGAAAATTTTATATTTTATTGATTTTTCAAACATATTTTTCTTCACACAGAGCTGCTGCTCTTCACTTCTATAATTTTGCTTCTGCAAAGCATTCATGAAATTGTTCACCATCTATCCTTCAACTCTTCTGAGTATCTCATAACATTACACACTTTTGATACCTATATCTCTACTCTTGAGAGCTATCTCTTTTTTACTACACCTTCCCACATACAACCAAGCAACCAAATATATACAAAAAACTACCTCTAGAAAATTCAGCAAAACATAGAATAATCTATTTTCTTTCTACCCACAAAACATGTGAGGACAACACATAGTTAATACAAATTCCCATCATATCTCTTTCAGGACCTGGCATCATTAAGAAGTAATGAATCACATTTAAATAAAGTCATTTCGAATTGATTATGCCAAATTGAACTCCACAATGAATATTGCCAAAAATAAAGCAATACTGCACAACCGTGAGGAACGTGAGGAGAGACCGCGGGGCCGCAGTGAAGCTGGAGAAACCGCACTACCGTGGTCAACAAGAAGACAAGCCGCAGTGTAGCGGTGGACACTGTGCCACTGCAAGCGGTTAGATGAAAGACTATAGGATAGCGGTAACACTGTGCCACAACGGGTTGCGAAGACAGAGGCCGTGGGGTGGCGGTTAAGCCACGATACTGCGGGCTAGAAAGAGAGAGGCCGTAGTATCACAGTGAGCACCGTGCAACCGTGAGCAGATGGAGGGAAGGCTGAGGGGTGGCGGTAGACAGAAAGAATGCAAAGAAGTTAGAATTATTTCTGACAATTTTAAAGGCCCAGTTGCTATAGTTCTCCAGATTTTGTAGTTTTCTTTGGAATTATGTTCAGTATATTCATAAGGGTATTGAATTTCCAGAAAAGATGAGCCACTCGATTACAATTTTTTATTTTAATTTCCACCTTAGGAAGTGTAGGATGTGAAAATCTGCATCATGGTTAGCATGATTCCAACATCTTCATAGGATAATACAACATTCTTCAAAGTAAATGATAAAACTAATCTAAGCATGCAAAGAAGACATGGAGTATATCTATCCTATGGTGGATTGGTGCAACTTAGTGTTGTAGAAAGTTGCCATTTCCCAATCCATGATAAGCAAAATGCCAAATGATAGATGATGAAGAGCAAGATTGACTCTCAAATGAAGAGAGCAACCTTGCCTCAAGATATAGTTGCTAAGCAAATAGTGTTGTGATGAGCAAGATTGATTCTCAAGTGAAGAGAATAACCTTGCAAGTGAGAATGTGTTGTTGTGTTGTGGATGTAATGCTTTGCATTTTATAGATTGAAAGATTGAAAGATTGAGAGATTTTGAGGAATGTGGGATTATTCACAAACCAATGACAAGGTGCCACTTGTCAAGTTGTGAGAGGGTGAGGAATGTGCAAGTCTTGGCCCATGTGCCAATTTGAAATTCAAATTTGGATGAGAAGACATGAAAGGTGCATTAAATGCCAAGTTTGACTTGTGCAAATAGCATTTAATACCTTGTTGGAAGGGACAAGTCCTTTTTGGGGGGAAGATTCAAATTGGAAGAATATTCCATTTTGATGCCATTTTGAATGTAATTAGAGGAAATAATAAATCAAATAAATGATTTATTGGTGCAAGTGGGTGGGTTAGTTAAGAGTTTGGATTTGACTCTAGTTGAGTCAAAAGCTAGAGAATGATAATCATGATTAGAAGTTAATTAATTTAGATTAATTAACTTAGGGGATTTTAGGGATTTGACATTTGATTAAATCAGTTTGATTTATTAAATCAAATGAGAAGAACATAAAGATTTAAATAATTTGATTTATTTAATGAACCTTAGGAAATTAATCAATAAATATTTTAATTGATAAATAGAAGAAATGGATGTTAATTTGTATGATGCATGATTGTTATTTTTACATGTCTACATTTTGCCCCTCTTTGAAGCAATGTACTTGTTGCATTGATTCAAAGAATGATTCTGTCGACATCGAAATTAAAAATTTCTGCTTCTTTTTTTTTTTTTTTCGGATGCCCCATCGAAAATAAGTACGTTAGTACATTGCCCCCTCGAGAGATCGAGCGAAAAGATTCAATTTGAGGTGGATCTCGTGACAAAGAGGTTCAAAATGGATGTATGGATTGTGAGACTATATGATCTATATGATAATGATGATGAAAATGAGATGTTCGAAAGATGCTTAGAATAACAAATCTATATTATTTTAAGCATGTTAAATGATTATGCGATGCATGTGAGATGGATGAGATGGATGATGTTGTCCTATAATGATATGACATGATTATGCAAGATGAGAGGATGAATGCAGCATGGATGCGGGATGGATGCATTGTTAGCATGAAAGAAGGTAGAAGAATGAGAGGGATGAACCCTTGAATCCAAGAAGATGCAAAATTTCAACAAGCCAACTTTATTAGAGATGATGATGAAAGATGATGATGTAGTGCTTATCCAGGAATGGGAGATAAAGAGCGTAACTTTCTTTATGTTTGATAACATACATAGGTGTGATGCATCAAGGTATTAAGAACCAGGATGGCGTTGCACCTAGTGTGATGGACTCTGACTTGGCAATCAGATAGGAGTGCTCTTGTTCACACTTGACATACGGAAACCTTGCTAGGACGGACCCAACAAAGAAAGTATTCACCAAGTTATTTTACAAGAACATCCAACAAGCATAGCAGACAAAAAGATAATGATCATTGCCCCATTCCTTTCTCTCTAAACCTGTTTTGTTTAGGCATCATCGAGAGGTCCTTAGAATGAGCGCAAAATAAGATAAGTCAAAAAGACCAAAATAAAGTAAACAAACAAGCTGATGTTCTTCGTATCGCTAGCCAAGACTAAACTACTGTGGGGTACCTGATGCTTATGTCCATCGCAGGAAAGCTTCATCCTACGACATGTAGTGATCAGGGTTTTGGTGAGACTGATTGCGTGATAAGCTATTGATACTCCAAATTGACCAACTTGCTTGCTTACGTATCTAGACTCGAGACTCTGACGATAAGGCGTTTACTTTAGAACCTGCTAAACTTGCTTCTGACTAACTCACCAAAGGGTGAAAGCGACGATGATTTATTATGAGTGATGACAATCATGGGTGAAAGCGAGATGAAATGGATGCACCATTTTGGTTTTTTCAAATGTTTTGAGGCTATTTTTGGAATTTTGAGATGTTTTACGAATGTTTTTGGTATTTTCAAGATTTTACAATGAACAAACTAACTTAAAGACCTATCCTAGGGGTCTCGGGAGCTGATCCATAGATTAGCCTTGCCTACGTTATATACACAGAGACCATGTAGTTCGACTGGTGGTGGACTGACTTGATGATAATATGGACAAATGGATTTCCATTTTATTGCCTAAAAGACTGACTTAAGATGCAGACTAGATGGGCAAACGGATTGCCAATGCGACGGACGCCTAAAGGACTGACCTAACCGTCTCAGGGGATGATCAAAGATCAACTTTGCCTACGTTCAAGCTCAGAGATGACGTAGTTCAACAAGGTGAAAGACTGACAAGACTAAATGATGAATTTTTTTGAAGATTTTCTGATATTTTGACATGTTTTTGGATTTTTGATGATTTGGATGTTTTTGATTTTTCGCATGATTTTTGATGATTTGGATATGTGATGATATCAGTGCTCTATTTTGGGATTTTGTTGAAAACAAGCTTAATGTTGATCAATCGGACTGATGGATTGATAGTTTGACTAAGTGTGTTAAGTCAAACAAAAGTGAAAATGCACTTGTAAACTTTAGGAAGTTGTGTTATCCTAGAGTAAACTCATACAAAAAAGATAATTTGGCTAGGTGTGTTAAGCCAAACAAGGTGATGATAATGAACTTGTAGACCCAAGGAAGTTGTGTTATCCTAGAGTAAACTCGTTCACAAGATGATAGTTTGACTAAGTGTGTTAAGTCAAACAAGATGATGATTGATTGGATTCGATTGATCAAGATCAATGAAGCTTGAGTTAGAACAAAATTGCTTTGATGATTTCATGTGACACAGATGTGCGCATTAGATGCGAGTGATATTGATTGTTTGGATTGATACTCGACGAAAGGTAGAGCATGATAAGGAATGTCTTCTTGTCAAAATATGCCATGGGCTAGTGACTTGGATTCGTCTTCACAAATTGTTTAACCAAGTTGATTTCATGTTTGCCAATGTTCGGATCACCACATAAGTGTGAAGATATAGATCAAGATTTATTGTCGAAGCGAGATGCAAATATCTGCCCCCAATGTCTAGCAATGTTTGAACGACCATGGGTAGATTCTTGGATACGAATGGATATGGATTATCTTACGATAAGATAAGCTATTCAAATAGAGGATTCTCATTTGGATAATGCTTCAAGGCTCATATAGCGTTGGATAGGATGGGATCAATGAAAATGACCCATGTCAAGATGTTTACCATAAACAAGTGTAAAGTGTGCTCCAAAATTTTCCAAGATCAAGATAACTTGGAGTATGGATGTAGATGGAAAATGGATTGGATAAATGGTTCATGGATGAACGAATGATATGGATGGAATGTTGGCTTCATTATGGATGCGATAAGATGCTTTCTTTGAACTGGCACACGTAGATGCTCGATTCTACACATGACGCCTGTTTGCCAGGTTTTCATCATGGTACTTGTCCAAAGCGCCACCGAAATGGTTTTCGCTAGAGGACGATTTTTTCCTTGACTGTTTTCAATACTTTTTTTGATTTTTTTTAGATTTTTTGTATTATTTGGATTTTTTTGTTGTCGCCAAGACGCTTGTTTGCCAGGTTTTCATCAAGGTGACCATTTTTTCAGGACATTTTCTGATTGTTTTTGTATTTTCTGAGAGATTTTAAGCTGATGCTGAACCACCTGGTGGTGCTGATGTTGATGCTTCTGTCATAACGTGCCATCGGTATCCTGCTTGTAGAAGTTGTTTTGCCAAGATACGTGCACTTGAATGCAACTTTTGAGAAATTTGTTCTGCTTTACTGATACGGAGTTAACTCTGTCTTTGTGCGCCCATCGTGATAGGGTGCCTTCTGAATCCTTATGATGAAGGGTCGCCGCCAATACATGGTCAATGTGAGAATTGGATATCATGCGTGGAGGCGTGGATGGAGTGTGTTTAGGAGTAACAGATGGATTGGTCGATGGTTTGGAACCTTTGACTCTCCAAACTTGGGAAGATGAGCAATAATGGGTGGATATGGAAGTGTGCATGGAATTTGGACCAACTGCTTGATACACTTTGTACGTTGCTTGAGAAGCCTGCTTTTTCCTTTGTGGAAATCTTTGATGGATACTTGCCCCATTTTTATTTTGCCCCATACTTTCTTTGACTGATGGAGTTTGATAGGGATAATATTTATTTGTAATCATTGGCATCCACTTGTATTTGATTTGTCCTTCATGCTTCATCCTTTGATTCAAATCTTTCTTTTGACGTTGGTCCCAATTTGTGGATGGGGTGATAGGTGGATGAAGATTCGTGACATGGTGGGTTGTAGTATTGGCATTGATTTCATCATAAGGATTCTTCGTGCTCCCTATGTTGATGTTTGCTTGAGATGAAGTTGCCCCCAGTATGGTGATAGTATTAATGATATGTTGAGATCCCTTGATTGTCGAGTAACCAAGGCCTTGACGCTTAGGATTGCTAAAAATCTGCACTGGTTCCAGGATACCCTGTTCATGTAGGCCTAATCCCCTGCCTTGATAATTCATCTGCTAAAAAAATTTATTTGCCATAGGATATGATTTACCTTGGAAACAAGGTGTTGCTCCTTCTTTGCTTTGTGGTGGACCTTCAAATGTGTCAGCTTCTTTATTGACGAGATAGCTTGCTCTAAGAAAGGTAAGTGATCCAACTTCATAAGTGACAGGATCCTCCATATGTGGGATGAATGCCTGATTGATATCTTTGACTTGATCTTGTGACATATCAGATTGTAGTGCTTCTTCAAGAAGTGTTGATGCTTCACTGTCTACACAAAAGTCTTCCTCATGACTCATTTCATAGGATGTTTCTGATTCACAATTTTTGTAGAAACCTTCTTCATGATTTGTTTCTGCTATGTCCCCAAAATTTTCTATATCTTGGTCTTGTGTACCAATGTTAAGAGTAGGAGACTCTTGTTTCCTAGTAATGATTTCAAGAGTATGAGACTCTTGTTTTGAATGAAGATCATCTGCGTGTCCATCCAAAGAAAGCATCTCATTGGTAGATGGAGGAGTATGTCCTATGTGGATATGATCATCATTTGCAGCATCTTGTATAGATAAAAGAGTGCCCATTAGATCATTGTAGTATCTCGGAGATACAAATTCTTGATTTTGACTAATTCTGGAATTGCTTTCACCATGCTTTTGATCACGTTCTTGACATGGGTCAATTTCAAAGGATGGATTGTCTACAAGGGGTTCTTGGACATCGTCTTTAGGCATGGGAAGTGGATTAATATCCACTAGTTCTTTGAATGGATTTGGATCAAGTGTAGTGTCAACGATTCTTTCACTATTCTCAATCATGAGGTCGAAGGATGTCAATATGTCATTGGAAGGGCCATTGCTAAACCTTGATGGAAGATTTTGATCATGCTTTGGAATACGTTCTTGAGATATTTCCTCTAACTCATAAGGCGATGTAGAAACCTTTTCGATATGTTCATTGGTCGATGGATCGTAGATTATGTCAATGGGATCAAATAATTGTAACACATCTTGAAATAGATCACTAAAAAGTGGCTCTTGATGAATGTTGAGTTGATCACTGGATGGGGTAGAAGCATCTTCAAGATCTTGAACATTGTTTTCAACAATTGCGGAAGAGAGATTACCAATGTCTTCAACCATATGATCAAGTGATGTTGATATTTCTTGAATTTGATCATTGTTGGGCATCGTTGGTGAGTTTTGATCTTAATTGAAAAGTAGCTCTTGGTGTATGTTGATTTGATCATTGGTCAAGGTTGAAACATCTTCAAAGTGCTTATTGATAGATTGATCTCGATTTTTGATTTCAACAACTGTGGTGGGAATCTGTTGCAAGCTTTGTTGGGCGAGTAATGCCTGTGTTTGCTGCTGAGCCAACAATGCTTGTTGTTGGTCATGTTTTTTTTGTGCCAACAAAGCTTTTTGTTGGGCTCTTTGTTGTGCTACTTCTTCTTGGATTGCTTGCAATAGTGCGTAGAATTCTACTTGCGCTTGCGCTTGTTGGGCTACTTGAGCCGCTTGTGCTTGTTGAGCAACGAGCTATGTAGCTTGTTGGGCTTGGAGTGCCTTTTTGCGGGAAGCTTCTTGAGCGGTTTGCAACATGATGGAGAATGAATTGGTCGTGTTGTGCTTTGGCAGTGGTGGTGGTGGTGGTGGAATGGGAATGGTGTTGATTGTTGGGGTTGCTTGGATGGTTTCCATCTGTTGTTGCGATATTGATGGCAAAATGGGATGATTTGGTATGATGTTTTGATTTGGCATGATAGATTGAAATTGAACATTGTTGTGGTTGGGAATCATATTGCTTTGATTTAGGTAACTTTGATTTTGCATGTTGTTACCTTGACTTGGATCAACATATGGAGTTGCCAATATATTGCTAGGATTTTGAACAACATTAGGGGGATTTGCAAACATGTCGACCCCAAAGTTTACCAAGTGTGGATTTGAAATGGTCATGTTTGGTAAATTTGCACTTGGTATGTATGGATTTGGTGGGATACTGTTTGGAAAACTCATGCATTCGGCGTTTGATTGATAGATTTGCAGATTTGGACTTGGATTTGAATCTATCATTGGGAAAGGTGTTCCAAACTTTGGATCGGGCATACTCATATTTGTTGTACCATTGATGTTTGTATGAGATAATGCTCCCATGTATGCATTGTACAAGCTTTGAAAATCAAATGGTATTGCAAGGATTGGATAGTTTGGTTGAATCAAATTGCTCATGATGGATGGATCAAATTTATATTCCATGTCCCTCTTGTGTTGAGATCAAGTTTGAACCATAAAATGAAGATCAATTTTCAAGAATGTAAGAGATGAACCTCTAATCCTTTAGATTGGTCTAAACCTTAGGTTCAAAGAAGCAAAGAACTAGGATAATTAAAGGATCAAAGCGATAATGAGGATGAGATAAATGGAAGATGAGTGATATGGATGAATGGAACTCTTAAAGAAAACTTTGAAAGAAATGCTAAACATTTTAGGACTTTAATTGATCGTGATTGGATTGATAGCTTGACTAGATGTGTTATGTCAAACAAAATGTGATAAATGTAATCGTAAAGCTCTAGGAAGTTGTGTTATCCAAGAGTGAACTCCTACAAGATGGTAGTTTGACTAAGTGTGTCAAGTCAAACGAGGTGATGATTTGATAATTTGGCTAGGTGTGTTAAGCCAAACAAGATGAACTCGTAAACCCTAGGAAGTTGTACTATCCAAGAGAGAACTCGTGTATAGGATGATGGTTTGACTAGTTGTGTTAAGTCAAACAAAGTGATTTGATTTCGCCTAAGAGTTTAGCATAAAATATGTTTACAAAGTTTCCAAGAGTTGTTGGTGAGATGGAAATTTGATTGATTTTGATGTTTGAAGATGGATGAAAGTGATTCGATTTGATCCTAGATTTGACCTAGAATAACACTTCTGCTTACAAAACCTCGGTGTTGAAGAACACGCTATATTTCCTATGAGAGGAAAGTAAACCTTTCAAACAATTCAGGATCTCAAGACGCTCCTCACTAGCTTTCACACTAAGCTTTTTGAACTTCGATTTTGGGATTTTGATCATGTTAGAAAACACATGTGTAATCAAATTTGTCTTTTATCTTGGTTAAATGAGGTTCTTTTTATACAAGACACTTGCTTGCTTAGGTTTTCAAACTATATGTCTAATGTCCCATTCTCTTTCTCATTCCACAAGGTCCTTTATGCGAAAATCGAGGAAAATAGGGAAAAAGTTCCTTATGTTTATCCTTATTGGAAACAAATGATGGTAGAATTTGCACACTTAGAAACCTCTAGGAATGTGATTCCTAGGGAAAGCAAGAGTGGGCAAGTTCGTCAATAGGTATTTGTTCCCCACAAGGTGTTTGAAATTTCAAGGTTTTTGTGTATGTTTGTTTTTCAATGTTTTGAATCCAAGCAAAGTGTTTTTGATTCCAAGCACTTTTACAACCCTAGGATGATGAGGCAATATCTTGTTGGGTTCCCACTTGGATAAATCCAGCTACGCATATCTTGTGCGAATGGCTAAATGCTTGACCACACTGGCTCCCCTCCACGGCACTCACTTATTCGGGTCAGCCAAGCATTAGTACCCATGAATCTCCCATGGCATACTTTCCATTTCCACAACAAGACCGCATGTTACGTGGGGCGGCTTCAAAGGACATGACCTTTTGCACCAACAAGATAGATAAGGTTTTGGCCAATTTCTAAACAAGGGGTTCTAATTCGGGCATTCCGTTCGTGGGGGATTATCCAACGTCGGCGAGAGTCCATTGCTATCCATCTCGTCAGAATAATCCTCATGATATTGGCCTTTGTTCCAATATCCACACTTATATCCCAGGTGGAAGTCGCTTGGCTTTAGCGTGTTCCCGGTTGGGTCATTCCCTTGGGTGATTACTTTTTCCCACAAGGCAGGCCCTCTAAGATAAACAATAGCGAGCTAACATATTCCGTCGTTCACACAACCCTTGTTGAAAAACAAAGGGGAGAACCTCCACAATATATCGTGCTCACACTCGCATGTTTTGTTCAATTTTAGATCCCAAATTGAAGTGTGGAGGCAATATTTTTGACAACTTAATATTAGAAAAAAGACTTTTGATTCTCAAGGTCGCCGTGAGGCGCGAGAGAAGTGCATACGTCTTTTTGATGATATTACTTTGTGAAAAAGATTGCAAAATATGACAAACAGTTGTTCATTTTAAGTCCCAAAAGCAGTGATGAATTCGTTTTAAGCACCAAAATCCAAGTGTGAAGGTTGCCTTGTTCAATTTTAATCCCAAATTGAAATCTAGTGTGTTTCTAAGGTTCAATTTTAACCAAACCCAAACCAATGGTTAATTTTAAACTTTAAAAAAATTGAAGTGAGTTAGTTCAAAACAGAAAACGAAAGTAGGAATCGGAGCCCTGGATTATAACCATAAGCATTAAAAAATGCTTTTGTTAAGTTCAAATTTTCCACACATTGGTTCCTTCGCTTTAATTTTTGCAAACTCCTTGTGCCAACAAAATCGCTCCTTTCTCCCTCTTAGCCTTCAAGATAAAAAAAAGAAAGGAAAATTATGTGAAGATCAAGTCATTTAATAAAAATGTTTTAAGCCTTAGCTTCAAGCAACAGAATGATTTCAAGTAAAAAGACTAAATGATTTCAAACTAACAATTGCAGAATTAATAAGAATCCTACTTTCCACAATATTTTCACAATATCAAAGGTTTCAGCTGAAATATTTAGTCATAGAACAAAGATAAATGTGATCCAACATTTAGACAAATTAATGAAGACAAGCCAATATTTGCAATGATTTAATATAGACCAGTAAGATTCCAATTCTTATTTACTTAGCTTGTAGAAGGCCATAGATGAGCAACGTCAATTCCTGCAAAAACCACAAATGAGTAACTGAAGTGAACATTTGTAAATAGAAAGTTCTAAGCAGTGATCTCAAAAAAACAAAAAAATTTGGCTCAAAATTGTGCTTTCCAATGTAACTGAGAGTATGTTATGTCAAAAGTATGTATTTGAAAAAAACACTCCTACACAGAGTGTTTCACCCATGATTATCTCTCGACACATCTTTAGATCCCGTGGAAGGCTTCTAGAACAGTAGAAAATGGTGACCAGTATAGCCTAATGTTCAAGCATGCCGAATCACCTCCATTGATGTGATGGTGATTGGAAACCACGGGGAGTTGGTGGAAGCTAAGAAAATTATAATTCCATCCACTATTACCCTATTTCTCTTTCTGAAGTAATGCCCAAGATTCAGATCTTAAACAAATAGAATATCCATTTATGTCTTGGGTGACAAAATATTAGGTGCAGTGAAGAACCCGAAAAAAAAGATATTAAAAATAGCAGATTGAAAACTAATATGACAGCGCCGCTCAAAAAAAAATATTTCGTGCAAGTAGACTTACTTCCAACGCCCAGATTCATTCCTCTTCATAATTGAAAGAGATCTCTCAACCATACTAATAAAGAATGATTTAACACAGATTTAAGAGTGCATTTAAGAGTGTATCTACCTTTCCACGTATCTTATCGATTTCTGTAATGAACCAAGGCATGAAATAATAAAGATCTACCAAATCAGAAATACATGCACACAATCTGGGGATTTGATATCAAAAGATGAGGATGCGGCTTTCAAGCTGATGATAATGTACTAGCATTGATAAATTCCTTAAGAGCATTAGAGGTAAGGATTTTGAGACAGGTAGTGTTATAGACATATTTCATACCTGCAAAAGGGATTACGCAGACTTTTTTATGACCATTGGGCACGACACCATGCAGGGATTATGCAAGGAGACTGTGAAGATTTGGATTACTGAGACATTGGAAGATTTGAGTGTAGCTGGAGGCGATGAAATACTGGTTATGCTCGTCCAGCACAGAGTCATAGTGGACAAACAGGTCACAAATTTGTGTGATCAAAATGTAGGTAAGCAAGCCTGTGTGTGAGCACGCAACACTCAGTGTGAGTAAAGTGCAGGTAGGAAAGTTCGACAAAATGAAGCAAAAGAAAGTTCCTCATTATAATAGGCGTGACAGGGGAAACTGAAAAGGTTTGATGGTGGTGATCTTTTTCGATGGGCAGGTTGCTCTATTGAGGTCATGAGATAGTGGGTTGCAAATTTTGGGATGTGGTGCGTGATAAGAGCATGGATATAATTTAAGTTTCACTGGGGGTTCATGGACATATTCCAAGCTCCACACGCCAAAACGCAGACTATATAAGAAGGAGAACACTTTGCAGATTGGGCTCTTTGCAGATCTTTGGACTGCGACTGAGATTCATGATCAA
This sequence comes from Sequoiadendron giganteum, assembly GCA_007115665.2. Classification (NCBI taxonomy): domain Eukaryota; kingdom Viridiplantae; phylum Streptophyta; class Pinopsida; order Cupressales; family Cupressaceae; genus Sequoiadendron; species Sequoiadendron giganteum. The sequence continues at coordinate 264,681,378 of CM021100.1, read as the reverse complement.
GAACGCGTACTATACATGCCTACAAACAGTGAAAAGTAATGTATCTATTAAAAATTCTGCAAGACCTACAATTTTTCCGTAAGTTTGGTATGGCATCCAATCCTTCTCTCCCCACCCACATGCCTATACCTCTCAGGATGCGTATGCGCTCAATCAACTACAACATAAAGGTAAAATAATCCTGATAGCGGTTTTTTCCAAGGTCGATAGTGCCAGGGGTGCACTCTAGTGGACAGAAGGTGAGTTGCTGTACTACAGAAAATGTGTTTTTGTGTTTTGAAAAGACTGTTCCATCAGTATTTGATCTAAATACACGCATGGAAAGGAAGGCTGAAACAAACCATTGTCAAAGTGAAAATTACACCGTAATTGGTATCTCAAATATCGAGGTTACCATTCAAGATATTTCACTATATTACACCCAATAGTACTGACATTCCAATTTTAAATGAAATCATATGCAATGTTTGAACAAGAATACAAATACAGGCATTTTGTAGGCATCTTCTTAGTTTTTTTTTTAATTTGATCAAGAGCATGCCATAAGACTAAATAACACATTTAAATAAAATTTGAAGCCTGAACAAAGATTTTACAGCCCTATTTTAATGTGATAGAAAACAAACTGAAGTCAACAAATTTCAGCATAGTTC
>CM021100.1:264524305-264680625 GCA_007115665.2 Sequoiadendron giganteum | reverse complement strand
GATGGAGGGAAGGCTGAGGGGTGGCGGTAGACAGAAAGAATGCAAAGAAGTTAGAATTATTTCTGACAATTTTAAAGGCCCAGTTGCTATAGTTCTCCAGATTTTGTAGTTTTCTTTGGAATTATGTTCAGTATATTCATAAGGGTATTGAATTTCCAGAAAAGATGAGCCACTCGATTACAATTTTTTATTTTAATTTCCACCTTAGGAAGTGTAGGATGTGAAAATCTGCATCATGGTTAGCATGATTCCAACATCTTCATAGGATAATACAACATTCTTCAAAGTAAATGATAAAACTAATCTAAGCATGCAAAGAAGACATGGAGTATATCTATCCTATGGTGGATTGGTGCAACTTAGTGTTGTAGAAAGTTGCCATTTCCCAATCCATGATAAGCAAAATGCCAAATGATAGATGATGAAGAGCAAGATTGACTCTCAAATGAAGAGAGCAACCTTGCCTCAAGATATAGTTGCTAAGCAAATAGTGTTGTGATGAGCAAGATTGATTCTCAAGTGAAGAGAATAACCTTGCAAGTGAGAATGTGTTGTTGTGTTGTGGATGTAATGCTTTGCATTTTATAGATTGAAAGATTGAAAGATTGAGAGATTTTGAGGAATGTGGGATTATTCACAAACCAATGACAAGGTGCCACTTGTCAAGTTGTGAGAGGGTGAGGAATGTGCAAGTCTTGGCCCATGTGCCAATTTGAAATTCAAATTTGGATGAGAAGACATGAAAGGTGCATTAAATGCCAAGTTTGACTTGTGCAAATAGCATTTAATACCTTGTTGGAAGGGACAAGTCCTTTTTGGGGGGAAGATTCAAATTGGAAGAATATTCCATTTTGATTCCATTTTGAATGTAATTAGAGGAAATAATAAATCAAATAAATGAGTTATTGGTGCAAGTGGGTGGGTTAGTTAGGAGTTTGGATTTGACTCTAGTTGAGTCAAAAGCTAGAGAATGCTAATCATGATTTAGAAGTCAATTAATGTAGATTAATTAACTTGGATGATATTTAGGAGCTGACATTTGATTAAATCAATTTGATTTATTAAATCAAATGAGAAGAACATAAGGATTAAATAATTTGATTTATTTAATGAACCTTAGGAAATTAATCAATAAATATTTTAATTGATTAATAGAAGAAATGAATGTTAATTTGTATGATGCATGATTGTTATTTTTGCATGTCTACATTTTGCCCCTCTTTGAAGCAATGTACTCATTGCATTGGTTCAAAGAATGATGTCGCTGACATCGAAATTAAAAAAATTCAGATTTTTCGGATGCCCCAACGAAAATAAGTACGTTAGTACATTGCCCCCTCGAGAGATCGAGCGAAAAGATTCAATTTGAGGTGGATCTCGTGACAAAGAGGTTCAAAATGGATGTATGGATTGTGAGACTATATGATCTATATGATAATGATGATGAAAATGAGATGTTCGAAAGATGCTTAGAATAACAAATCTATATTATTTTAAGCATGTTAAATGATTATGCGATGCATGTGAGATGGATGAGATGGATGATGTTGTCCTATAATGATATGACATGATTATGCAAGATGAGAGGATGAATGCAGCATGGATGCGGGATGGATGCATTGTTAGCATGAAAGAAGGTAGAAGAATGAGAGGGATGAACCCTTGAATCCAAGAAGATGCAAAATTTCAACAAGCCAACTTTATTAGAGATGATGATGAAAGATGATGATGTAGTGCTTATCCAGGAATGGGAGATAAAGAGCGTAACTTTCTTTATGTTTGATAACATACATAGGTGTGATGCATCAAGGTATTAAGAACCAGGATGGCGTTGCACCTAGTGTGATGGACTCTGACTTGGCAATCAGATAGGAGTGCTCTTGTTCACACTTGACATACGGAAACCTTGCTAGGACGGACCCAACAAAGAAAGTATTCACCAAGTTATTTTACAAGAACATCCAACAAGCATAGCAGACAAAAAGATAATGATCATTGCCCCATTCCTTTCTCTCTAAACCTGTTTTGTTTAGGCATCATCGAGAGGTCCTTAGAATGAGCGCAAAATAAGATAAGTCAAAAAGACCAAAATAAAGTAAACAAACAAGCAAATGTTCTTCGTATCGCTAGCCAAGACTAAACTACTGTGGGGTACCTGATGCTTATGTCCATCGCAGGAAAGCTTCATCCTAGGACATGTAGTGATCAGGGTTTTGGTGAGATTGATTGCGTGATAAGCTATTGATACTCCGAGTTGACCAACTTGCTAACTTACTGACTTAGACCTTCGAGACTTTGACGATTAGGCGTTCACTTTAGAACCTACTAAACTTGCTTCTGACTAACTCACCAAAGGGTGAAAGCGACGATGATTTATTATGAATGATGACAATCATGAGTGAAAGCGAGATGAAATGGATGCACCATTTTGGTTTTTTCAAATGTTTTGAGGATATTTTTTGAAATTTTGAGATGTTTTACAAATGTTTTTGGTATTTTCAAGATTTTACAACGAACAGACTAACTTAAAGACCTATCCTAGGGGTCTCGGGAGCTGATCCATAGATTAGCCTTGCCTACGTTATATACGCAGAGACCACGTAGTTCGACTGGTGGTGGACTGACTTGATGATAATATGGACAAATGGATTGCCATTTTATTGCCTAAAGGACTAACTTAAGATGCAGACTAGATGGGCAAACGGATTGCCAATGCGACGGATGCCTAAAGGACTGACCTAACCGTCTCGAGGGATGATCAAAGATCAACCTTGCCTATGTTCAACCTTAGAGAAGACATAGTTCGACAAGGTAGAAAAAACTGACAAGACTTAATGATGAAATTTTTGAAGATTTTCTTATATTTCGACATGCTTTTGGATTTTTTGAATGATTTGGATGTTTTTGGATTTTTGAATGAGTTTTTGATGATTTGGATATGTGATGATATCAGTGCTCTATTTTGGGATTTTGTTGAAAACCAAGCTTAATGTTGATCAATCGGACTGATGGATTGATAGTTTGACTAAGTGTGTTAAGTCAAACAAAAGTGATAATGCACTCGTAAGTTCCAGGAAGTTGTGTTATCCCAGAGTAAACTCATACAAAAAGGATAATTTGGCTAGGTGTGTTAAGCCAAACAAGGTGATTATGGTTTTGATAATTTGGCTAAGTGTGTTAAGCCAAACAGAGCAATGATAATGAACTTGTAAACCCAAGGAAGTTGTGTTATCCTAGAGTAAACTCGTGCACAAGATGATAGTTTGACTAAGTGTGTTAAGTCAAACAAGATGATGATTGATTGGATTCGATTGATCAAGATCGATGAAGCTTGAGTTAGAATAAAATTGCTTTGATGATTTGATGTGACATTGAAGTACACATTAGATGCAACTGATATGGATTGTTCAAATTGATGTTCGATGAAATATAAAGCTTGATGAGGAATGTCTTCTTGTCAAAATATGCCATGGGCTAGTGACTTGGATTCGTGTTCACAAATGATTTGACCAAGTTGATTTCATGTTTTCCAATGTTTGGATCACCACATAAGTTGGAGGATATATATCAAGATTTATTCCCGAAGCGAGATGTAAATATTTGCCCCCAGTGTCTAGCAATGTTTGAACGACCATGGGTAGATTCTTGGATACGAATGGATATGGATTATCTTGTGATAAGATAAGGTGTTCGAATAGAGGAATGCTCATTTGGATAATGCTTCAAGGCTCAGATAGCATTGGATAGGATGGGATCAATGAAAATGACCCATGTCAAGATGTTTACCATAAACAAGTGTAAAGTGTGCTCCAAAATTTTATCAAGATCAAGGTAACTTGGACCCTGGATGCAAATGGATAAAAATGGGTTGGATAAATGGTTCATGGATGAATGAATGATATGGATGGAATGTTAGCTTTATTATGGATGTGGTAAGATGCTTTCTCCTGAACTGGCGCACGTAGCTGCTTGATTCTACACATGACGCCTGTTTGTCAGGTTTTCATCATGGTACCTGTCCAAAGCGCCACCGAAGCGGTTTTCACTAGAGGATGATTTTTTTCTTTACTGTTTTCAATCCTTTTTTTGATTTTTTTGGATATTTTGTTGTCACCAAGACACCTGTTTGCTAGGTTTTCATCAGGGTAACCATTTTTTCAGGACTTTTTCTGATTTTTTTTGTATTTTCTGAGAGATTTTAAGCTAATGCTGAACCACCTGGTGGTGCTGATGTTGATGCTTCTGTCATAACGTGCCATCGATATCCTACTTGTAGAAGTTGTCTTGCCAAGATATGTGCACTTGAATGCAACTTTTGAGATCCCTAATTTGCTTTGTTGATACCGGAGTTAACTTTGTCTTTGTGCATACATCGCGATAGGGTGCCTTCTGAATGCTTATGATGAAGGGTCGCTGCCAATACATGTTCAATGTGAGACTTGGATATCATGTGTGGAGGTGTGGATGGAGTGTGTTTAGGAGTAAAAGATGGATTGGTCGATGGTTTGGAACCTTTGACTCTCCAAACTTGGGAAGATGAGCAATAATGGGTGGATATGGAAGTGTGCATGGAATTTGGACCAACTGCTTGATACACTTTGTACATTGCTTGAGAAGCCTGCTTTTTCCTTTGTGGAAATCTTTGATGGATACTTGCCCCATTTTTATTTTTCCCCATAGTTTCTTTGACTGATGGAGTTTGATAGGGATAATCTTTCTTTGTATTCTTTGGTATCCACTTGTATTTGATTTGTCCTTGATTTGTCCTTCATGCTTCGATTCAATCTTTCTTTTGACGTTGGTCCCAATTTGTGGATGGGGTGATGGGTGGATGAAGATTCATGACATGGCGAGTTGTAGTATTGGCATTGGTTTCATCATAAGGATTCTTCGTGCTCCCCATGTTGATGTTTGCTCGAGACGAAGTTGCCCCTAGTATGGTGATAGTATTACTGATATGTTGAGATCCCTTGATTGTTGAGTAACCAAGGCCTTGACGCTTAGGATTGCCAAAAATCTGCACTGGTTCTAGGATACCCTGTTCATGTAGGCCTAATCCTTTGCCTTGATAATTCATTTGCTGAAAAATTTATTTGCCATAGGATATGATTTACCTTGGAAACAAGGTGTTGCTCCTTCTCTGCTTTGTGGTGGACCTTCAAATGTGTCAGCTTCTTTATTGACGAGATAGCTTGCTCTAAGAAAGGTAAGTGATCCAACTTCATAAGTGACAGGATCCTCCATATGTGGGATGAATGCCTGATTGATATCTTTGACTTGATCTTGTGACATATCAGATTGTAGTGCTTCTTCAAGAAGTGTTGATGCTTCACTGTCTACACAAAAGTCTTCCTCATGACTCATTTCATAGGATGTTTCTGATTCACAATTTTTGTAGAAACCTTCTTCATGATTTGTTTCTGCTATGTCCCCAAAATTTTCTATATCTTGGTCTTGTGTACCAATGTTAAGAGTAGGAGACTCTTGTTTCCTAGTAATGATTTCAAGAGTATGAGACTCTTGTTTTGAATGAAGATCATCTGCGTGTCCATCCAAAGAAAGCATCTCATTGGTAGATGGAGGAGTATGTCCTATGTGGATATGATCATCATTTGCAGCATCTTGTATAGATAAAAGAGTGCCCATTAGATCATTGTAGTATCTCGGAGATACAAATTCTTGATTTTGACTAATTCTGGAATTGCTTTCACCATGCTTTTGATCACGTTCTTGACATGGGTCAATTTCAAAGGATGGATTGTCTACAAGGGGTTCTTGGACATCGTCTTTAGGCATGGGAAGTGGATTAATATCCACTAGTTCTTTGAATGGATTTGGATCAAGTGTAGTGTCAACGATTCTTTCACTATTCTCAATCATGAGGTCGAAGGATGTCAATATGTCATTGGAAGGGCCATTGCTAAACCTTGATGGAAGATTTTGATCATGCTTTGGAATACGTTCTTGAGATATTTCCTCTAACTCATAAGGCGATGTAGAAACCTTTTCGATATGTTCATTGGTCGATGGATCGTAGATTATGTCAATGGGATCAAATAATTGTAACACATCTTGAAATAGATCACTAAAAAGTGGCTCTTGATGAATGTTGAGTTGATCACTGGATGGGGTAGAAGCATCTTCAAGATCTTGAACATTTTTATCAACAATTGTGGAAGAGAGATTACCAATGTCTTCAACCATATGATCAAGTGATGTTGATATTTCTTGAATTTGATCATTGTTGGGCATCGTTGGTGAGTTTTGATCATAATTGAAAAGTAGCTCTTGGTGTATGTTGATTTGATCATTGGTCAAGGTTGAAACATCTTCAAAGTGCTTATTGATAGATTGATCTTGATTTTTGATTTCAACAATTGTGGTGGGAATCTGTTGCAAGCTTTGTTGGGCGAGTAATGCCTGTGTTTGCTGCTGAGCCAACAACGCTTGTTGTTGGTCATGTTGTTTTTGTGCCAACAAAGCTTTTTGTTGGGCTCTTTGTTGTGCTACTTCTTCTTGGATTGCTTGCAATAGTGCGTAGAATTCTACTTGCGCTTGCGCTTGTTGGGCTACTTGAGCCGCTTGTGCTTGCTGAGCAACTAGCTGTGTAGCTTGTTGGGCTTGGAGTGCCTTTTTGCGGGAAGCTTCTTGTGCAGCTTGCAACATGATGGAGAATGAATTGGTCGTGTTGTGCTTTGGCAGTGGTGGTGGTGGTGGTGGAATGGGAATGGTGTTGATTGTTGGGGTTGCTTGGATGGTTTCCATCTGTTGTTGCGATATTGATGGCAAAATGGGATGATTTGGTATGATGTTTTGATTTGGCATGATAGATTGAAATTGAACATTGTTGTGGTTGGGAATCATATTGCTTTGATTTAGGTAACTTTGATTTTGCATGTTGTTACCTTGACTTGGATCAACATATGGAGTTGCCAATATATTGCTAGGATTTTGAACAACATTAGGGGGATTTGCAAACATGTCGACCCCAAAGTTTACCAAGTGTGGATTTGAAATGGTCATGTTTGGTAAATTTGCACTTGGTATGTATGGATTTGGTGGGATACTGTTTGGAAAACTCATGCATTCGGCGTTTGATTGATAGATTTGCAGATTTGGACTTGGATTTGAATCTATCATTGGGAAAGGTGTTCCAAACTTTGGATCGGGCATACTCATATTTGTTGTACCATTGATGTTTGTATGAGATAATGCTCCCATGTATGCATTGTACAAGCTTTGAAAATCAAATGGTATTGCAAGGATTGGATAGTTTGGTTGAATCAAATTGCTCATGATGGATGGATCAAATTTATATTCCATGTCCCTCTTGTGTTGAGATCAAGTTTGAACCATAAAATGAAGATCAATTTTCAAGAATGTAAGAGATGAACCTCTAATCCTTTAGATTGGTCTAAACCTTAGGTTCAAAGAAGCAAAGAACTAGGATAATTAAAGGATCAAAGCGATAATGAGGATGAGATAAATGGAAGATGAGTGATATGGATGAATGGAACTCTTAAAGAAAACTTTGAAAGAAATGCTAAACATTTTAGGACTTTAATTGATCGTGATTGGATTGATAGCTTGACTAGATGTGTTATGTCAAACAAAATGTGATAAATGTAATCGTAAAGCTCTAGGAAGTTGTGTTATCCAAGAGTGAACTCCTACAAGATGGTAGTTTGACTAAGTGTGTCAAGTCAAACGAGGTGATGATTTGATAATTTGGCTAGGTGTGTTAAGCCAAACAAGATGAACTCGTAAACCCTAGGAAGTTGTACTATCCAAGAGAGAACTCGTGTATAGGATGATGGTTTGACTAGTTGTGTTAAGTCAAACAAAGTGATTTGATTTCGCCTAAGAGTTTAGCATAAAATATGTTTACAAAGTTTCCAAGAGTTGTTGGTGAGATGGAAATTTGATTGATTTTGATGTTTGAAGATGGATGAAAGTGATTCGATTTGATCCTAGATTTGACCTAGAATAACACTTCTGCTTACAAAACCTCGGTGTTGAAGAACACGCTATATTTCCTATGAGAGGAAAGTAAACCTTTCAAACAATTCAGGATCTCAAGACGCTCCTCACTAGCTTTCACACTAAGCTTTTTGAACTTCGATTTTGGGATTTTGATCATGTTAGAAAACACATGTGTAATCAAATTTGTCTTTTATCTTGGTTAAATGAGGTTCTTTTTATACAAGACACTTGCTTGCTTAGGTTTTCAAACTATATGTCTAATGTCCCATTCTCTTTCTCATTCCACAAGGTCCTTTATGCGAAAATCGAGGAAAATAGGGAAAAAGTTCCTTATGTTTATCCTTATTGGAAACAAATGATGGTAGAATTTGCACACTTAGAAACCTCTAGGAATGTGATTCCTAGGGAAAGCAAGAGTGGGCAAGTTCGTCAATAGGTATTTGTTCCCCACAAGGTGTTTGAAATTTCAAGGTTTTTGTGTATGTTTGTTTTTCAATGTTTTGAATCCAAGCAAAGTGTTTTTGATTCCAAGCACTTTTTACAACCCTAGGATGATGAGGCAATATCTTGTTGGGTTCCCACTTGGATAAATCCAGCTACGGATATCTTGTGCGAATGGCTAAATGCTTGACCACACTGGCTCCCCTCCACGGCACTCACTTATTCGGGTCAGCCAAGCATTAGTACCCATGAATCTCCCATGGCATACTTTCCATTTCCACAACAAGACCACATGTTACGTGGGGTGGCTTCAAAGGACATGACCTTTTGCACCAACAAGATAGACAAGGTTTTGGCCAATTTCTAAACAAGGGGTTCTAATTCGGGCATTCCGTTCGTGGGGGATTATCCAACGTCAGCGAGAGTCCATTGTTGTCCATCTCGTCAGAATAATCCTCATGATATTGGCCTTTGTTCCAATATCCACACTTATATCCCAGGTGGAAGTCGCTTGGCTTTAGCGTGTTCCTGGTTGGGTCATTCCCTTGGGTGATTACTTTTTCCCACAAGGCAGGCCCTCTAAGATAAACAATAGCGAGTTAACATATTCTGTCGTTCACACAACCCTTGTTGAAAAACAAAGGGGAGAACCTCCGCAATATATCGTGCTCACACTTGCATGTTTTGTTCAATTTTAGATCCCAAATTGAAGTGTGGAGGAAATATTTTTGACAACTTAATATTAGAAAAAAGACTTTTGATTCTCAAGGTCGCCGTGAGGCGCGAGAGAAGTGCATACGTCTTTTTGATGATATTACTTTGTGAAAAATATTGCAAAATATGACAAACAGTTGTTCATTTTAAGTCCCAAAAGCAGTGATGAATTCGTTTTAAGCACCAAAATCCAAGTGTGAAGGTTGTTTTGTTCAATTTTAATCCCAAATTGAAATCTAGTGTGTTTCTAAGGTTCAATTTTAACCAAACCCAAACCAATGGTTAATTTTAAACTTTAAAAAAATTGAAGTGAGTTAGTTCAAAACAGAAAATGAAGGTAGGAATTGGAGCCCTGGATTATAACCATAAGCATTAAAAAATGCTTTTGTTAAGTTCAAATTTGCCACATATTGGTTCCTTCGCTTTAATTTTTGCAAACTCCTTGTGCCAACAAAATCGCTCTTTTCTCCCTCTTAGCCTTCAAGATAAAAAAAAAGAAAGGAAAATTATGTGAAGATCAAGTCATTTAATAAAAATGTTTTAAGCCTTAGCTTCAAGCAACATAATGATTTCAAGTAAAAAGACTAAATGATTTCGAACTAACAATTGCAGAATTAATAAGAATCCTACTTTCCACAATCTTTTTACAATATCAAAGGTTTCAGCCGAAATATTTAGTCATAGAACAAAGATAAATGTGATCCAAGATTAGACAAATTAATGAAGACAAGCCAATATTTGCAATGATTTAATATAGACCAGTAAGATTCCAATTCTTATTTACTTAGCTTGTAGAAGGCCATAGATGAGCAATGTCAATTCCTGCAAAAACCACAAATGAGTAACTAAAGTGAACATTTGTAAATAGAAAGTACTAAGCAGTGATCTCAAAAAAAACAAAAAAATTTGGCTCAAAATTGTGCTTTCCAATGTAACCGAGAGTACGTTATGTCAAAAGTATGTATTTGAAACAACACTCCTACACAGAGTGTTTCACCCATGATTATCTCTCGGCACATCTTTAGATCCCGTGGAAGGCTTCTAGAACAGTAGAAAATGGTGACCAGTATAGCCTAATGTTCAAGCATGTCGAATCACCTCCATTGATGTGATGGTGATTGGAAACCACGGGGAGTTGGTGGAAGCTAAGAAAATTATAATTCCATCCACTATTACCCTATTTCTCTTTCTGAAGTAATGACCAAGATTCAGATCTTAAACAAATAGAATATCCATTTATGTCTTGGGTGACAAAATATTAGGTGCAATGAAGAACCTGAAAAAAAAAGATATTAAAAATAGCAGATTGAAAACTGATATGACAGCACCGCTCAAAAAAAAAAAAAAGATTTCGTGCAAGTAGACTTACTTCCAACGCCCAGATTCATTCCTCTTGATAATTGAAAGAGACCTCTCAACCATACAAATAAAGAATGATTTAACGCAGATTTAAGAGAGCATTTAAGAGTGTATCTACCTTTCCACGTATCTTGTCAATTTCTGTAATGAACCAAGGCATGAAATAATAAAGATCTACCAAATTGGAAATACATGCACACAATCTGGGGATTTGATATCAAAAGATGAGGACGCGGCTTTCAAGTTGATGATAATGTACTGGCATCGATAAATTCCTTAAGAGCATTAGAGGTAAGGATTTTGAGACAGGCAGTGTTATAGACATATTTCATACCTGCAAAAGGGATTACGCAGACTCGTTTATGACCATTGGGCACGACACCATGCAGGGATTATGCAGGGAGACTGTGAAGATTTGGATTACTGAGACGTTGGAAGATTTGAGCGTAGCTGGAGGCGATGAAATACTGGTTATGCTCGTCCAGCGTAGAGTCATAGTGGACAAACAGGTCACAAATTTGTGTGATCAAAATGTAAGTAAGCAAGCCTATGTGTGAGCACGCAACACTCAGTGTGAGTAAAGTACATGTAGGAAAGTTTGACAAAATGAAGCAAAAGAAACTTCCTCATTATAATAGGTGTGACAGAGGAAACTGAAAAGGTTTGATGGTGGTGATCTTTTTCGATGGGCAGGTTGCTCTATTGAGGTCATGGGACAGTGGGTTGCAAATTTTGGGATGTGGTGCGTGATAAGAGCATGGATATAATGTAAGTTTCACTGGGGGTTCATGGACATATTCCAAGCTCCACATGCCAAAACGCAGACTATATAAGAAGGAGAACACTTTGCAAATTGGGCTCTTTGCAGATCTTTGGACTGCGACTGAGATTCATGATCAAGAACGCGTACTATACATGCCTGCAAATAGTGAGAAGTAATGTATCTATCAAAAATTCTGCAAGACCTACAATTTTTTCGTAAGTTTGGTATGGCATCCAAGCCTTCTCTCCCCACCCACATGCCTATACCTCTCAGGATGCGTATGCGCTCAATCAACTACAACATAAAGGTAAAATAATCCTGATAGCGGTTTTTTCCAAGGTCGATAGTGCCAGGGGCGCACTCTAGTGGACAGAAGGTGAGTTGCTGTACTACAGAAAATGTGTTTCTGTGTTTTGAAAAGACTGTGCCATCAGTATTTGATCTAAATACACGCATGGAAAGGAAAGCTGAAACAAACCATTGTCAAAGTGAAAATTACACCGTAATTGGTATCTCAAATATCGAGGTTACCATTCAAGATATTTCACTATATTACACCCAATAGTACTGACATTCCAATTTTAAATGAAATCATATGCAATGTTTGAACAAGAATACAAATACATGCATTCTATAGGAATCCTCTCAGTTTTTTTTTTTTTTTTAATTTGATCAAGAGCATGCCATAAGACTAAATAACACATTTAAATGAAATTTGAAGCCTGAACAAAGATTTTACAGCCCTATTTTAATGTGATAGAAAACAAACTAAAGTCAACAAATTTTAGCATAGTTCATGCCCTCCTTCTAGCGCCATTTGTAGGATGTGAAAATCTGCATCATGGTTAGCATGATTCCAACATCTTCATAGGATAATACAATATTCTTCAAAGTAAATGATAAAACTAATCTAAGCATGCAAAGAAGACATGGAGTATATCTATCCTATGGTGGATTGGTGCAACTTAGTGTTCTAGAAAGCTGCCATTTCCCAATCCATGATAAGCAAAATGCCAAATGATAGATGATGAAGAGCAAGATTGACTCTCAAATGAAGAGAGCAACCTTGCCTCAAGATGTAGTCGCTAAGCAAATAGTGTTGTGATGAGCAAGATTGATTCTCAAATGAAGAGAATAACCTTGCAAGTGAGAATGTGTTGTTGTGTTGTGGATGTAATGCTTTGCATTTTATAGATTGAAAGATTGAAAGATTGAGAGATTTTGAGGAATGTGGGATTATTCACAAACCAATGACAAGGTGCCACTTGTCAAGTTGTGAGAGGGTGAGGAATGTGCAAGTCTTGGCCCATGTGCCAATTTGAAATTCAAATTTGGATGAGAAGACATGAAAGGTGCATTAAATGCCAAGTTTGACTTGTGCAAATAGCATTTAATACCTTGTTGGAAGGGACAAGTCCTTTTTGGGGGGAAGATTCAAATTGGAAGAATATTCCATTTTGATGCCATTTTGAATGTAATTAGAGGAAATAATAAATCAAATAAATGATTTATTGGTGCAAGTGGGTGGGTTAGTTAAGAGTTTGGATTTGACTCTAGTTGAGTCAAAAGCTAGAGAATGATAATCATGATTAGAAGTTAATTAATTTAGATTAATTAACTTAGGGGATTTTAGGGATTTGACATTTGATTAAATCAGTTTGATTTATTAAATCAAATGAGAAGAATATAAGGATTTAAATAATTTAATTTATTTAATGAACCTTAGGAAATTAATCAATAAATATTTTAATTGATTAATAGAAGAAATGGATGTTAATTTGTATGATGCATGATTGTTATTTTTACATGTCTACAGGAAGTAATTGTAATTGTGGAGCTAGATGATAGTTCTTTCCCTTGCTGATAGACCAATGGCCTAACATGAGTCATTTCCAGGAGGTATACAATTTTAGATTATGGTAAAGAGACAGGTTATATCATTATGCAGTAGTAGCTGTGTATGTTTTCTTACCATCACAATGAAGAAAACTCTGGTTCATTAATACACATCTAAATATTTTGATCCTGCAAACAGGTTTTGATAGTAATAGATATGATTATGATTTTCAAGTTCAAGACCCATGAAATCCATGTTAAATCCAAAGTTTCTTCCACTTACTGGTTTAGTGGCGGTCCTGGCCTCTTCCCATCTACGTCTCTCAGATTGGTTTTGCCTCCATAGCGAGAAATAATTAGTCGATAGACTGACCATGCCATTGGTTAGCATTAGTATTCAAAAATTTCTAAATGTTTCACAAAGAACTAAATACCACACATGCGATTTCCTCTAAGACAAGCCAATCCTTCCAAGAATTTTTTTTGAAGGATTCTGAAACAATGTTGCTTACCTTTTTAGAACCCTAAAAAGAAATTGAACAGAGAATATAATGCTACATTGAAAGCTGCAGCCATTTGATGGTTAGGAGTAACAGAGACTGCCACCATCCCATAATAGGTAAAATGGACAAATGAAAATAAATTAATGAGCCCATTAAAAACCACTAAACCAGCCATGCTGTAAACAAGAATGGCACAGGCAATTGTTTGAACTTTGGACAACCACATATTGTATATCAATAACCACCTATTCAACCATATAAGAAGTATTAATTACGGTATATGCAACTCAAATGTCAAAGATTTTACAAAAGGCAGAATGTGGAGCTAGTACTTTGATGAGGAACATATGCAAAGGAAGATCTAAAGAAACTACATGCTTGTGCCAAAGCATATGGCGTAGCAAAATACTTCCCTGCAGCCCTTTGTCTATAGAATTTTGTTAGCTCAATTGCAACTACCAGCTGCCCTGTTTTACAATCGAGTGATCCTATAAACATAAGTGATGAATACATGCCCCCACATGATACTAATGAGATATTCATTGTCAGCTCTTCTATCCAATCACAATGGTTATTAGTATCTTTGAAATCAAAGAGGTATGTGGAATGCATTTACAAATGCATCTGACTTGACTTGCCTATGTAGTGAAGCGGAGCACATTTACAAATGCAACTGACTTGAGTTGCCTATGTTGTGAAGCGGAGCACATACAACTTTCCACCAGCCTTCCAAAATAGAGAACCAAATATACTACCAAAAATAATAGTTGATAGAATTCTGACACAATCAGCGACTGGATTTCTCCAGTACGAACACCTTTCCTTCCACAGGCAAGAGCTGCACTGTCCAAAGAATGATTGTCAATATTTCGATGGAAAAAAAAGATCATTTGCACTAGAAATTGGAGTTCTAAACTGTTTTGCTAATATTTTATTCCTCCTGCATCATGAAGATTTCCATGGTCAATATGAGTAATTTGAAGAAATAAAGTAGCTTACTTAGAGATGCAAGAAATATTGCATATTTCAACTGTTGTACTGACCTACTATAAAGTCCGCTTTCCAATTTATTTGTATTTGTGGACCAAAGTCCTAATTCCAAATTTTAGTGTCTCCCTTGGTCACAATTTACACATGTGTACTCCCTCTTCATCCTCCATGTGCTTCTATAAGGTCCCAAATAGTTCTAAGTGGTGGTGGAGGTATGCTCAAACCATTAAGTGTACACTAGTTATTGGAGTGTTGGAATTTCTGTTATGCCTTTTCCCCCAAACTCCATCACTTTCTTAAACTCTCTCATTTCCTTATTTCTATCAAAATGTCAAACTTTTCCATTCTAGTATGCCTTTCCTTCATCCTTGTCAAAGTTCTACTTTTCCTTACCGGCATGCCTAATAACGAAACTCCAATCCTTAACCAATGATAAGGGTCATGTACTATGCCCAAGCCCCAAACTCCGACATTCCCACCTTTCTGTACTACCATTCCTACGTACCTCCTGCATCATTGAGAAAGCCATTAACGGTCAATTTGACATCGCAACTACCATAGAAAAGATTTAAACAAGGGTAAACTCTCAAGGGAACAAATTCACATGCGATTTCTAGCGAAGGATGAAGAAGGTTGACAATTCAAAACAATTTAACTGGAAGTAGGAATAGAGAAGCCATTAGCTAAAACACCACAACCAGTTACCTGCTCCTTGGGAGCCATTAATGCAATGGTTTTTCGTTGGCTAACCATGATCTGTGTAAGATCCAAGGAATCATTTTGGGTGGAATCTCGTATCTGCCATGGATTTCATTGTTTTAAAAAGGAGGGTGCATTCTTGTAGAGATCTATTCACTCTACATTCAAAAATCTTAATGAAAAGACTTTTCTAAGCACTTCTGTTCGAGTTGTCAGATTTGACGATGAAAACACTTGGATTTTACAGGAAGCCATTCGACAGAAACTCTTTGGTTTCACAGACCGAAGGATGAAACCCCTTCAACTTAGTAGCACAATCTTACCTAGAGGTCATAAGGGGCCTTCACAGTCGCAAATGTCTACTGCATCGACTTCATATGATTTGTTGTTCTTGTGGGCTTGAGCACATGAGTTTTATGCTACTGTAAATGTAGTAGCTACAATATCTTTGAGTGTACATTCAGGTGTTATTTTGCTGTTATCCCATAGTAATGTAATATATTCCCGTCCCATTTAAGATAAGGTTAAGCATTGTAGTTTCTGGTTATAGTTACTACTCTAGCAGCATATTGTAAAGCATTTCAATATTATTTAATATAAGTAAAAGTTTCACAATTTTTCTTTTGTGTGGGCCCAATTTGTAATCTATGTGATCAAGGGTTTCTGTAAGTTTGGAAGAGTTTTGGGTTTGGCCAAATTGATTTGCTGGCTTGATCAAGGAAAACATTAGTATTGTTGTGTTAAACATGGGCAGGATTCGGGTATACCAGATTTGGTTAAGTATTTAAATCTCAAAAATATGTGCTGAAAGTTAAATATTTCCCCCGAGATTATTATAGTTGCAAGAAAAAGGATAATATATTGAAACCCAAAATTTAAGGGTCCAAAATATTAAATTATTTGCAGAAGGTTTTAAATAATATTGGCATGATATTTAGTTTAGGATATTACACTTTCAGAGAATTGATTACTTGTATTGTTCACCAAAGTCTATTCCCCTAACAAAATTCAACAGCAATAGAGTCCACTTCTATCATTCACGTAGCAGGATTATATTCGTTATGTTTGTCAGTCTAGGAATAGCCTGTAACATAGCATATTGATGAGAGTAAGGCCTTGAGGTTGCATTTTACATAGAACTTCAAATGATCTCTTCAGAAATAAGAACACTCTTGTTTTGGACCTAATACTGAACGATTTTGCTATAAGAAGTGCACAAAGTGGAAAAAGAATATTTCTTTGATATTTTAAAGAATGCATAAGAAATACACTTCTAGTTCTAGTCTCTTCCGATGCATATGATTATTCATTTCCAATTAATCTTTCTCCACAATTCTTTAATAAGCTTACCTCAAGATATTCAATCACCTTGACAGAATTTTGATCTAAGGGTCCTGCAAAAATGACTGGCCATCTCTTTCATTAGCAGCAGCTGCACGCAGAATCGACCAGATATTAATGTCTAAATCTATTGAGCAAAAAGAATGCTAAAACGCAGGAATTTTTAGAAATATTTTCTTAATCAAAAGCTTAAAAAATGTTAATGCCTGGTTGATGGAAACTGGAAAGTACAGACAAAACCGTTCTTCTTGTATTAACTGTATTAGATATAATTCGTATTACAATAGCTGCTGCTCAGCCATCTGGTCCCGAAGTTGCTCCATTCATGAAATAGTAGATGGATTTGCAAATAGTTCCATTTTTATCCATCTACGTTTTGTCCATAAAGTATTCACGCCGAGCTCATGAAAATATCGGAGGTAAGAGGGGAGCTCCGAGAATTTGAACACGTGCCACTGATTAAGCAAATCCTAGCGCCATTAGTTACACATGGAAAAAATATTACCAGAACGTGAATGAAAGAAAAATGAAAACACGAGAAGGGAAGGGTGAGGAGCAAAAAAGGGAAAAGAGTTCTAACAGATTTCAACGAAGGCTGTACAGCTGTATGTCTAGTCCTGTTTTTCTATTAGACCTTTTCTACACTGATTTTTAGCAAAATGCAAAAATTAATTCCTTAACCAGCAGAAATACAGACATACCAATCAGAATATTATTTTCCGTTATTTTCCAAGAAAAACATCAACAGTAGAGAAATAGTTTAATTTTTCTACCTACAACTAGCGGATATAAAAACATTAGAATCCTTGCCTTTCGAAAGGACCATGAAATTGTCATGCCTCATAAGTTAAAGCATATCAAAGTGAAATTTAAACAAAGTTTTTGAGAGCTGCCCCAAATATAATTGAGATAAAACTAAATAAAATTGGCAACTCGAAGATCACACCAATCGCATCTAGAGTACAGGTTTTCCAAAAGCTGCAGGGTCAATATTTTACAGTCTTTCTCAGGCATTGAGAGCTAGGAAATCAGAGGACAGATTGGAATAAGAGCTTCAGCTGTGCTAAATCACTAATTAAATGAAATTTGTCACTTAAATGAATTCATTCAAGTGAGACAAAGAGAATGTGCTGTAAAAGGTCCATCTGCTGCTGTGGAAGGCAGGTGGAGACTGAAGGAATAGAGGCATAGAGCAGAAAAATTTACACAGAAATTTTGATATATTATATTAATAAAATATTAACACAGAACAGCAGAAAGTTTTGCTACTTCAGAGCAATCTTGATTTTCTATTATCTGTCAAAAAGTACATCCCGATCACCATATATCAAAGTCACGGCCACATATACTAAATACAATATTAAACGCAATTAAATATATTACAAGTTGTAAAGTCCAATCACATTCAAAAACAAGTCATTTTGACTTAAATATACATCCTTTACACATAACAAACCGCTAGCAAGGATTCCACTAACTACACTACCGCTAGGAGCATTAACCCGCGCTACCGCAGAAGAGAGAGAAGACAGGCGCAATATCATGGTGGACACCGCTCCACCACTAGGGTATCTGGAGAGACCGCGCTGGCCGCCGTAACCGCATTACCGTGGTCAATGAATAGATAGGTTGCGGTGTGGCAGTAGCCACCGCGCCACCATGAGTGGTTAACATGGAGACCGCGGGACAGCGGTGACACCGCACAACCGAAGGCAACACGCGGTTAGGCCACGGTAATGCGGGAGACAGAGAGCGAGGCCACCACGAGACCACAAACAAAGTGAAGGAGGGCTGCGGTATTGCGATGGACACCGCGGTACCGCGAGCCAGTATGACTAATGGCGTGGGGGCACGATAGAGGCCAGAAAGAAGTGCAGGAGTCAGGTGAATTCCCAACACTCCCCCTTGAACACAGCTGTCGCTATCTTTAATGCCCAGTTGGTTTCTTTGATAGATGAAAGAATCTTTGCCCAACGCCTTTGTGAGAATGTCTGCATGTTGTTCCTCTAACCTGCAAAAATCTAAGATGATTTCATCATTGTTGATCAGCTCCCTTATGAAGTGGTAATGGGTGTCAATGTGTTTACTCCTTTCATAGAACACAGGATTCTTTGAAAGTGCAATTGCAGAGTTGTTATCACAGAAATTTTTTGTGGCTTCTGATTGCTCATGCCGAATCTCTTTTAATATTCTTTTCATCCACACTGACTGGCAAGATGCGCTAGTGGCTGCAACAGCTTCAACTTCAGCTGAAGACAATGTAACTATTGGTTGCTTTTTAGAGGCCCATGAAACAATTCTAGTGCCAAAGTGAAAAACGTATCCAAAGGTGTTTTTCCTGTCATTAATACTGCCAGCACAGTCACTATCTATATAGCCGATTAATTTGAACTCATCTGAGCTGGAGTATTGGATTCCATAATTTTTGGTTCCATTCATATATATTAATATTTGCTTCCCAGCCTTCTAGTGAGTATCCTTTGGTGTTTCCATAAATTTGGAGATTAAGCTAACTGAAAACATTATGTCGGGCCTTGTGGCTGTTAGATACATCAAACTCCCAACTAATTTTTTGTATAGGGTGGAATCAACATCTAAGCCTTTATCTTCCTTGCTCAATTTCAGACCCGTCACCATTAGAGTAGGTGCAGATTTACAATTCACCATATTAAATTTTTTTAAAACATCATTAGCATACTTAGTCTGAGAAATAAAAATTTTGTTTTCATCTTGATTTACTTCAATGCCTAAAAAATATTTCGTCAGACCTAAGTCTGTCATCTCAAACTATTTCATCATTGGTTCTTTGAACAAATCAACTCATAGATTTCCAGTCAAGATTAAATCATTAACATACAGGCATATGATCATACTTTTACCTTCTTCATTCGCCTTGGTGTACAGAGTTAGTTCATTGTGGCATCTGATAAATCCATTATGTATGAAGTAACTATCTATTCTACTATACCAAGCTCTTGGGGCTTGTTTCAGACCATACAGTGTCTTCTTCAGATTGTAGACTTTATCTTCTTGTCCCAATATCTCATAACTAGGTGGTTGTTCAATATATACATCCTCCTCAAGATAGCCATTGAGAAATGTTGATTTCACATCCATTTGGTGAACTAACCAGCTATTTTGTGCTACTATGGCCAATCTCATTCTGACTATGTCAAGGCGTGCTACAGGTGAAAAAGTTTCATTATAGTCAATTCCAGGTTGCTATGCATAACATTTTACAACCAATCTTGCTTTGTGCTTCTACACTTCTCCATTTGCATTGAGTTTTGTTTTATAAATCCATTTAACACCTATCACATCTTTGTCCTTTAGAAGACTTTGCAATTTTCATGTCTGATTGTTTTCAATTGAATCAATTTTATCAACCATTGTTGTTATCCACTTCTCCTCCTTAATTGCATCTTCATAATGAATTGGATCTTCAACTTGTGAATAAAATGCAAAAAGTGTGAATTGTTGTGTATTATTCTCACCTTCATTCTAATTATAAATGTCATTCATACTTCTGATTTTCTATCTTCTCATACTTGCCAAATTTGGGTTTGATAAATCACTCGAATCTACAGAATGTGGACTTGAAGGTCCTACGCGAAAAGTTCTTGCTATAGTTGGTGTTTGCAATCCTCTTGTTGCTGCTTTTACATTGCTTGATGGTGTCACTTGTTGACCACTTGCTTGAGCTTGAACTGGTACAATAGTTGGAACATTTGTTGGAACTGAAATTTCATTTTCTTCTTGAGGGATATTGACTGTTACATTAATAGTGATTTCTCTACTTCCATCCCATGCTTCATCTTCAACAAATTGAACATCTTTGTCGATTATAACCTTCTTAATTGTTGGATTGAAAAGTTTATATGCTTTGGATTCATCACTGTAACCAACAAAAATACATTTCTCTCCTTTATTATCAAGTTTTCTTCTAAATTCATCAGGTACATGTGCATATGAAATACATCCAAAAAATCTCGTGTGAGATACACTGTACTTTTTACCAATCAATGCTTCTTCAGGGATAATATTCATGACATTTTTTGTTGGGAATCTATTCATGATGTATCATTCACAAGATACAACTTCAACCCAGAACTCATTTGTCAAATGCTTGGCTTTCAACATACTCCTAGCCATTTCCATTATGGTTCTGTTTTTTCTCTCAGCTCCCCCCTTCTGTTGAGGTGTATATTTGGCAGTAAACTGCTTGTGAATACCATGCTCTCTACAGAAATTTAAAAATTCTTTTGAAACATATTCTCCTCCTCTATTTGTTCTTAGCACTTTAATAAAATGACCACTCAGTTTTTCAGCAAGAGACTTGAACTGACGAAAGAAATCAAACACTTCACTTTTATGTTTTAAGAAATAGACCCATGTCTTTCTTGAATAATTATCTATGAAAGTCAGAAAATAATAACTACCACTTATTGAAGGTGTTTGCATTGGACCACACAAGTCTGAATGAACAATTTCTAAATGAACTTTAGCTCTTGTTGATTTCCCTACTGGGAAAGACTCTCTATGCTGCTTTCCTAGTATGCAACCTTCACAAACTCTCTCAGGTTTTTGAATTAATGGAATTCCTTTGACCATATTCTTTCTATGAAGAAAATTCAAACCACCAAAATTCAAATGACCAAATCTTAAATGCCATAGCCAGTTTTCATCCATTACTTCTGCCTGAAAGACAATTTGAGTCACAATTGATTCCTCTTATGCTTGTGCATAGTTTGTGCTCAAATCTAGCTGAATTCTTAAAGGAAACATTATGTTGTTTGTCATCTTGATTTTAGCTATCAACTGGCTACTTAGGTATTTGTCTAAAATTGTGCACATATCATTTTTAAATGTCACTCTATAATCCTTTTGAACTAGTTGTCCTACACTCATCAAATTGTGTTTCAGACCTGGCACAAAATACAAATCTGAAATATATTTTTGCTCCCCTTGCTTAGTCAAAATATTAGCATTTCCCTTTCCTTTGACTGACACTTTGTTGTCATTACCTAGGGTGACATCTGACTTAATATTTTCATCTAAACTTGTAAATAACTCAATATTTTCTGTCATGCGGTTACTATAGCCCGAGTCTAAGAACCAAATGTCTTTTTCTCTAGCTTGTGCTACATTATAGGCTAGAAACATTGTGCTTTTATCTGGTCTATGGTTTTGACTCTCTTTAGTAAAATTTTTATTTTTTCTACCCATATCATACTGCTTCTTCCTACACTCATTCATATAGTGTCCAATTTTTTTACAATAATGGTATTGGACATGGGATTTTTCATACCTTTGGCCTTGAGGAAAATTTTGAGATGGGTTTTGATTGCTGCCTCTTCCACTTGAGCTTGACGGGTTGTTTCTTCCACCTTTGTTGAAACCTCTTCCTCTTGCTCTGAAATTTGATCTACCTTTGCCTCTTCTTTGGTTAATTGAAGCTTATGACTTGAATGCATGCTCCAATGAAATATTTGCTATTTTGTTGAGCCTGTGCTCATGAGAAATTAGTGAAGCATAAGTCTCATCAATTGAATACTAAGTGAGATCCTTTGTCTCTTCTATAGTGACTGCAATTGACTCAAATCTTGTGGGTAAACTTCTTAAAATATTTTCTACAACTTTGACATTTTCTAGTGTCTGATCATGTGTTCTCATCTGGTTTAACAGTCCCATTATCTGAGTAAAATATGAATCTACAGACTCATTATCTTTCATAAACAAAGTCTCAAAGTCTCTTCTCAGTATTTGCTATTTTTATGTTTTAACTTTCTCCATTCCATGATATACAATTTGCAGAATGTCTTATGCTTGCTTGGACCTGGTTGTAGCTGAAATTCTTTGAAAAATACTTTGATGTACTCCTTGTAGAATGAAAAAGTGAGCCTTTGAATCCTTCTTCCTATTATCTTTCAGTAAAACTTTCTCTGCTTGTGTCAAGGCATTATATGCTGCTGCAACTACTGGCTCTAGAAACCCATTTTCTACAAATTCCCATAAATCTTATGAATAGAACAAGGCTCTCATGGTGATTAACCAATGATCATAATTCTTTCCATTTAACTATGGAATTTGGGGATTAGACAAGCTAGTGCTTGCAGCCATATTTTACAGACACTTTAAAACACTCTAACACACTTCTACAAATGACCTTCGGCTTTGATACCACGTGAAGGAACAGAGACAGAGAGTAGAAAAATTTACACATAAATTTTGATATATTATATTCATAAAATATTAACACAGAACAAGATAAATATTTGCTACTTTAGAACAATCTTGATTTTCTATTATCTGTCAAAAATTACATCCCCATCATCATATATCAAAGTCATGGCCACATATATTAAATACAATATTAAAGGCAATTAAATATATGCCAAGTTGTAAAGTTTAATCGCATTCAAAAATAAGTCCTTTTGACTTAAATATACGCCCTTTAAACATAACAGACCACTAGCAAAGATTCCACTAGCTACGCCGCTACCAGGAGCATTAACCCGTGCTACCGCAGAAGAGAGAGAAGACAGGCGCGGTATCATGGTGGACACCACTCCACCACGAGGGTATCTGGAGAGACCACGGTGGCCACGGTAACCGCATTACCGTGGTCAAGAACAGGTAGGTCGTAGTTAACATGGAGACCGTTGGACAGCGGTAACACCGCCCTAGCGGTTAACCACACAACCAGAGGCAACATGCGGTCAGGCCGCGGTAACGCAGGAGATGGAGAGCGAGGCCACCACAAGACCGCAGATAGAGCGAAGGAGGGCTGCGGTATTGCGGTGGACACCGCGGTATCATGAGCCGGTATGACTGATGGAGCGGTAGAGGCCAGAAAGAATTCCCAACAGAGACGAGGATACTTTTTCCTCCACCTTTTGCACATGACAAAAACAGGATTCCAATTTCATTCATGGTTGATATCTGCACATCTGAAGGATTCTTCCATCCATAATCCATCTCATACAATGGAAATCTTGGAGAACTTACCGCATTAGTTCCATATTCCCACCCGACTTCTCTAAGTAAGTCTAGAATATTTCTGTGCGGAGATTCCGCCCATTCAATGAGATAATTGATCTGCGCTTCCTCGGTGCAGGAATTGATGAGTTGCTGGATAACATCCGCAGCGAAGGAAATGTCGGCATTGATGAGAGTTTTTGCTGTAGTCTGCGCCACACCCACAGATAGGCAGTTTCCAAAATAAGTTGGAAGCAGGGGCGGCATAACCCGTCCCCTACAATCAGCCAGCATTCCAAAATAAACGGCTTCTTCCTGTGGTACCTCCCTAGCTCTTATTACACATCTCCAAAACTGTGCGACCACTGCAACAAAAGAACTCGAAGCTCCTCGTTGTTTCAAGTCTTGTATTACCTCTTCTGTGAAGCAGAACGTTGAGTATATCACTTGTGTTTTCCTTTTAGGATCCATCCATTTATGGAAAGCCTCATTGTTCTTTTCCAGGCTCCAGCTACCAGATGTTTTCACGTGCTCTACCTATGGATCGTAAGGTACAAACTTGAAAATCTTGGCCCCTGTAATTCCATGGCTTACTATATCATGGGCTTTGTAGGAAATGGGCAGTGGGTTCTTCTTTCCTATTTTCAAACCTGTTCTATTATGCTTAGGAAGTTTGGCAATGGAAAGTCCTCTGCTACATTCTGCCCATGATGTCATGAAATGCCAAAATGAATTTCTGTCTGCTATTACAAGATGAATAGTGGTTCCGATGCAAATCCCGCTTCCATCATTGGAAAGATCGACCTTGTGTACAAGCTTCTGGAAAAAGGGCTTACGCCGAAACCCACCTTTCTCCAACTCTTGGAATGGTATATCGATTGATGCCTTCGTAAATTCTACTCCTCTATCGTTGCAATCAACCTCCGGCCTGCCAGATTCCGAAATTTTCAACCGACCGGTCAGCGGATAGAAATACACCAATACCGAAGAGAGGCTTTTCTTCAGGTTTTCTATTATCAAAGCGTAATCCTCCGCCTGGGGGAGCGTGTAGAAGAGAAGTCTTTGAGTGTTGTTGAAGAGCAACCAAAGGCTATCAAAGGCGGAAAGTAAAACCGTCTGCCTCGGGGTTGGGATGGCCGGCTCCACCACACACATACTCCTCACTATCAGAATTGGATTTACTTTTTCTTCTTCAGTCGTGAAAGTAGTAGCTGCATCCATTGCCGTAGGGGGGAAAGAGCCAATGGTTGGGCCTGGTGGTACTGATGTAGTACTTTTGGATCTAGATATGAACACGCATCAATCAGATTCAGATTCAACACAAATGGATATGGCATAGGTTTTCTTTTTTTAACTAAAAATATATTTGCTTTGACCACTTATCACTCTCTCTTTCAAGCACAATAATACTTCATTGTGTTTTTGAATTTTATGCAAATATTATTATCACATGTTGCTACAAAGGTTGATAAGTTCGATTAATAGTTTATTAATTGTATTAAACTATTTTAAATTTGTTGACTTTTCAAAGTTTATATTGATATTATTAAAACTAAGTATAAATGTTGTTTAGTAAACACAAATATATTGGTTTAAATAATTATATTAAAAAAGTTATAAATATATTTAAAGAATCACTTTTCATAATAGAAAATAATTTATAATATATACATTTATAATTTGAATACAATTTATATTGTTTATTATTTTTATATAGATTGGAGGTATGAATATATTGATTAAAGGTTGATATTAAATTATAATATTATCAAATCCATGCAATCATAATGCACATTCTATTAGAATGAGGAAAGAATTGACTAATGGGTGGCAAATCTTGAAATTGTAAATTAGGAGTATCTAATACATTCTTGACAAAAAATAATTATGACCAATGGTCACTATACCAAACACTTTACATAACTCCTTTTCATTGTTGATCATGTGTGTGTGATGTTCTTGTTATCATTTGAGGCATTACCAATGAACTCTAGCAATTTTGTTGCCAAATACTTCATGATAACAACAATATAAATGCAACAACTAACATAAAATTACTAAATATATTGAACCCTGAGATAACTAGTCACTTTACCCATAGGAATCTAAGGTTCATTGATTTGGACACACTCTCCTTCTCCACTATAACCCTTCTTCCTCCCCTCCTAAAATTTGGCACTTATTGAATCCATTATCATTGATTATGATTTTAAACAAGAAATAAACTATTCAAAGGATTATGTGATATGACTAACATTAATTAATTATTCATTAAATTAGCTTATATAGATCATTAAAGGAGATTTTCAAATCATTTGTACTTAAAACACAATGGTTTGGTAGTTAGGTAGACTTCTTTTGGGTGATAATAAAATCGGTCCATCTTCGATAGGCCCTACATGGACCTATGCTTTCTTTTCTTTTTCTTTTAATGGATACAAAGATAATTTTGCTAATTCACTAATGTGGAGACCTTTTATATAATAATGACATTTACTTGACATATTTTGTGCTATATTTTCATCTTTCAATGTCAATAGAAATTTATTGTAAACTATCAATGTAGTTTGCAAGGAATGCTAGGTTGAGAAGAAAATAAGAAAGAGGTTCAATATCAAAGAATATTCTACTATAAGACCTTTGGAGTTGTTGTATACAAACCTATGTGGATCTATAAGAACATGAATCTTTCAAGGTAACATGTATTTCATGTTGTTAATTAATGATTACTCTAGAATGACTTGAGTAACTTTTCTCAAAGAAAAATTAGAAGCTCTAAACAAGTTTAACAAATTTATATCTATGGTTGAGAGTGAAATGGATATGAAAATCAAGTTGTTAAGGTCTGATAGAGGTAGAGAATCCACCTTCAATGAGTTTAATTTTTTTTGTGAAGATCATGGAACAAAAGGGAAATTTTTAGCTCCTAGAACTCCTCAAAAATATGGAGTGGTGGACAGAAAGAATAGGACACTTCAAGAAGATGTAAGTAATATGATGAAGGAAGAAAATCTACTATATTTCTATTGGAGAGAAGTTATTCCTATGTTAGTGTACATACTCAATAGAGTATAAGTAAAAGTAAATAGTTCAAAGACTCCCTATAAACTGCAGTATGGAAGAAATCCTACTCTCAAATATTTCAGAGCATTTGCAAGCAAATGTTATATTAGGAGAGATGAAGAAAACTTGGGAAAGTTATATGCTAGGTCAAATGAAGGAATCTTCCTTGGATATTCTATAAGAAGAAAAGCTTACTGGTGCTACAACAAGAGGCTTAAGAGTATAGTTGAAAGTGCAAGTGTTAAATTAGATGAACAAACACATAAAAGATCAATAATTATAGAAGGATATCAAGATCTGATGAGTCCTCTTGCAAAGAAGAAGAAAAATAAGAAGAGAAGAAAAAGGAGATGTAGGTTGAAGAGGAAGATGCTTTAGAAAGGATTCTTCAGAATCCTAAGTATGTGTAGAAGAATCATTTGAAGATTAGATCATTGGTGATAAGAGAAGACACATGTTGATAAGAAGAAAATATGTCATGACAAAAGAATATGTAAATTTGTGTCTACTTTCCAAAGTAGAACCTAAGACAATGAATGAGGCATGTAAGGATACAAATTGGACCAAAGTTATGAAAGAAGAATTAATGTAGATTGAGAAGAATTAGACTTGGGAATTAGTCCCAAGACTAGCAAACAAGAATGTAATAGGAACTGAATGAGTATTTTGGATCAAGCTAAATGAGAATGGAGAATTTGTTAGAAAAAAGGCTAGACTTGTGTGTAAGGGCTATTCACAAGTAGAAGGAATAGATTTTGAGGAGACATTTTCTCCATTTCCAAGAATGGAGGCCACTAGGTTTTTTTGGCCTTTGCAACACATAAGGACTTCAAGGTTTATTAGATGGATGTGAATTTTGCATTTTGGAATGGTGAGTTGGAAGAAGAGGTATACATTGAACAAATGAAAGGCTTTTAGTTATCAAACCATCTTAATATGGTGTGTAGATTGAAGAAGGAATTATGTGGATTCAAGCAAGTTCCTAAAGCTTGGTATGCATAATTGGATAGGTATTTGTTGCAGTAAACACTCAAAGGTATCACAAATATAATTCTTACTTTAAATTTGAGAAGGATTAAATCTTGATTATGGTTGTGTATGTTGATGATATAATATTTGGAGGAAATGAGCCAATGTGAAAGAAAATTCAAAATAAATGAAAAATGAATTTGATATGTCAATGTTTAGGTAGATGATTTTATTCCATGGGCTACAAATCAGTTAGACAAAAAAAAGGAATATTCATTTATGTGGCAATGGAAAATGTATGCCTTTTCCTTTCTTTTTTTGGGAATAATTAGTGACAAGTTCGACTCGATATCACCTTGATCTAGTGTTGTGAGGTGTTTTACACATCCATATTAGGTTTTGGGGCCTTTTAAACCTAAATAAATTAACTTTTCCTTAATTTAGTGTCGTAAAGTGTATTTATTTACACCTTCACATTAAATTTAGGAGTATTATAAACTAAATGAACCTAATCTAGTGTTGTAATGTGTTCTACACATTAACATGAGATTTTGGGCGCTTCTAAGCTAAATAGATCTAATTTTTTCTTAATTTAATATTGTAAAGTATATTTATTTACACTTTCACATTAAATTTTGAGCTCTCTTGCATTTATAACCTTAATATCATCATTAATATTCCCCTAAGACCCTATATTATACATCCTAAGAAATATTTCAATCAAAAACCTAACAAGATCAACAAATAAACTTAATTTACACACTCCCCAACACTAGCAATCAAAATAGTCCCTATGGGACCCATACACAACTTTCGGTGTATGAGGACCCATACACCATAGATGGCATATGAGTCTCATTTGGCCTATTTTCAAGGTTTTAAGCCAAAAAATTGTGTTTTAAGTTCAAATTTCATGAATGTCATCCTGTGTGATCCAATTAATGAGATATTAGATGGATTTCCTATATAAATGAGCTTTCAAGTCACCATTTCACATAAGCTTACATGATATCAATTCAATCACTCAAGGGTTGAGCATTCCAAGACTCTTAAAGATCATCAAGAGAGCATTCTAGATCATTTCTAAGGTATTCAAGGGCATATTCTTCATTATTTTGTTGTAGCAATTTAAGATCCCTCATTGAATGTCAAGGATATAAAAACATCAAGCATGTTGTTGAGCTAGTGTTGTGATGTAGCTTTGAAGATCCAAGGTCAAGTATTGTTCTACACTTCTTTGAAGATCAAGGTCTACATTTTCCATGGCCACTTCATGTTCAGTTGTAGACTTACAAGACATTATTTATAAGGCATCATTCAAGGTATCATTTTCCATGATTTATGTCCTTTGTTTCATGTTTCATGCCTTCATTTCATTATCTCATCATTTGGTTTGATTACCTAAGAGGGGTTTGACCAAGGTAAACCATTATTCCCTAACAATCTCTCTCTCTTTATGTGATTGAAAATATAGGTGCTTTGGAGACTAGAAGATCCTTTGAAGATTAGGCTGCAATTTTGGAGAAAGTCATCAAATTTTTCACAAGGTTGTCATCTTCACAAAATCTCACATACAAGCCTAAAATTAGAGTTTCAGATCAGAAAACAAAGAGGAATAGAAAGAGCGAACATTGAAGACCAGATTCAAACCTTAAATTTCCATAAAACCCTTACTAGAATCATACACTAGAGTCTTGGTGTATGAGTCCTAGTTTAGGTCATTTTTCATATATTTGTAGATTCAAATACCCTTTTTCTAGAAACCTATTCCAGAACAAAAACCTAGATTCGGGACTGATATGCCTAGAATAGCGTATGAGTCACAATAGGCCTAAATTTCAATTTATTCAAAATTTTAGGCATCCATTCAAGCTCTCTCAAGTTTCTAGGTGCTCCTCTATACTTTCCCAATTTATTGTTCTGATTTATTTCCATTTATAGTTCATTTAGTGAGGTTTTATGCATCATTAAGTTCAATCATTAGATCTTGCATTTCAGACATTTTTCCAAGCCCTAGATTGGTGTTAAACCCCTCATTAGTTTACAATCAACCTCTAGGATAGCCCTATTTCAAGATCTCTTTCTCTTTTGTATTGAGATCTCTAGGGTTATCCTTCAATGAAAAAATTGGAAAGTGGGTGTGATCTACATGTTCTAAACCATGCGAAAGCCAATCTATTTTTTAGTTATTTCATTTTGTTGAACCCAAATTTAGAACATCATTATTATAACTTGGAGTGCATCATCATCCTATATCTTTCTTGCATTAGATTTTGCATCAGTTAATTGGCACTCTAGGGTTTTTAATTCTTGCATTAGAGAAAGTGCATATAGGTTGCATTTTTGCATCTCAAATCATCTCAAATCATATAAAATTTTCATTTTCACTTAGGCTATAGATCATACAAACTAAAAAGCATAAAATCACTTAAAATTTTCTAAAAATTATGGAAAAAACCTTAACTAGGACTCATACACCCCTCTAGGAGAATCAATCCTAGTCTTAATTTTAAAATGCATTTTATAGCATTAAAAATTTCATTTCTATGCTTCCTAAGCTTGCTAGTAACATATAGTATAAGTCTAGAATGTTTTGAGGACATCTATATTATGCATTTAGATCAAAAACATCAATTTAGGGGTCATTTTTGGAATCATTTCAATTAAAAGCATCATTAGATATGAAAATGCTCACATTTTTTAAACTTTGAATAGTATGGATGTAAAGACGAAAAAAGGTCCCCCTAATTTCGCCTCGATTTAGTGTTGTAATATGTTTAACATATTCACATTAGGTTGTGGGCTCTTGTGAACTAAATGAGCTTATTGGTGCCTTGTTCAGAGTGTTGTAAAGTGTTGTAACACACTTTCACACTTTTCTAGGGTTTTATTTAATAATTGTGCTTGTTTATGCTTTAATTGGCCTTATTTTACATCAAAAAGCCCCATTTAAGGCATCTTTTCAAGGATAATCCTGACACAAATCAAGACTCAATCATAATTTAGGTTGTTTTGGCTTATTTCCTAGATTTAGTGATTTGAGACTCATTCACCACCTTTAGCGGATGATTCCCACCTAGAATTTGAAGTCTCGAACTTGGTTTTACACCTTTCTAAGAATTTTTAGAAATGGTACCAAAAACTATGACTGGTAGGACCCATTAACCACTGTGGGCGATTGAGTCTCCTATGGCCCAAAATCAAAATTAATTCAAAATTTTGGCTGGATTTTATCCTCCTAGAATCGATGTCAGCTTGTAGTGTAGCAATTTCATAATTAAGTATAAATACAAGTTTATTTCTCTCATTTTCACCCCAAGCATTCATATATTCATCCTATAACAGTTTTGAGTTCACAGGAGTGCTCATGTTTTTAAAAGATCATTCAAGAGCATTCTAGGGTAGATTATCAATAATTTTAGAGTAGCATTCAAGCATCAAACATCATGTCAAGGACCTCACGCATCATGTTTTTTTTTGAGCTAACAATTATGATGTAGAGTTTTATGATTCAAGCTAGCATTTCATTCAAGGTCTATCACCTACAAGCAAGATTCAAGATTTGCATCCACTAGAGCCATCTCATACATGTTTGCAACACTTCATTGATAGGGTTTGACGTGTTGTAACATCATATCTTGTTCATTCAACATTCAACATTCCTATTTCATTATATTTCAAGGTTTGATTACCAAAACGAGATTGAGCAAGGCAAACTCCTATCCACTAAAAAACCATTATTTTCCCTCTGTTTGTGTGTGATTTTAATGTTTACGTTGAGGGAAAATCAGAGAGAATTATTGGAAGAAGTCGTCAAAGTGCATAAAGTTTTCAAATTTGTCATCAAGCCTTGGAGAACATTGGAGAGTGCCTATAGACTAATTTACTAAGATTCAGATCCAAAAACTTGAAGAAGTAGATTGAATAGAATGAAAAGAGAAAATTCAGATCTTGAAGTTTCAAAATACCCTAACTAGACTGATTTTCCACTTTTGGCGAATGATTCCTAATTTTGGTCAAAATTTAGACTTTTTATAGATTTGGATACCCATTTGGCAGATTCTTGTTCCTACACAGAAACCCAAAATTTGGATTGATTCACCTAGCTTGGCGAATGAGTCCCACTCAATATTAAAATCAAACTTTCTAGCATTTAAGAGCTCCATTCAGTGATCCCCATATTTCGAGGTGTATACATTCCACTTTGTAGATTTTAGTTTTGTTTCATTGTCATTTCTTGGAAACTAGTTGAAGTTTGCATTGAACTATAGTTTTTCATTTCACCTTTCATTGTACTTTGCCTTGGATTTGTCTTTCCAAGTCTTAACTTGGTGGTGAACCCCTTATTAGCTTACAATTAGCCCCTAGGACAACCCTATTGAAAGATCTCTTTCTCCTTTGCATTGAGATCTCTATGGTTATCCTTGAATGAAATTGGAAAGTGGGTGTGCTCTATGTCCTAAAACCATATGATAGCACTATAGGTCACTTTTCCATCATTTCATTTTGGTGAACATGCATTTAGAACATTAAAATTCTAATTTAGAGTGCATTATCATCCTAGATTTGGCTTGTATTAACATTGCATTAGGATTTGCATTGGTTAATTGGCATTCTAGGGTTTCTATTTTTCCATTAGTGAATGTTCATATAGCTTGCATTTTTGCATCTCATATCATTGAAAATCATCAAAAACTCTATATTTTCACTTAGTATATAGATCACACAACATAGAAAACATAAAAATATACTGATTTTTTTTGAAAAATTTGAGAAAAATCCCTATTGAGACTCATTCACCACCTTGGGCGAATCAGTCGCAGTGCAAATTTTGTACTGCATTTTTTGGAATTTAAAGCACTATTTATGAGCTTCTATTTTTCGTTTATAGCTCTCTATTTTATTTTATAGAATTTATGTTATAATCATTTCATTGTTCTTAGCTTATATTGCATTTACATTCACATTTCATTTAGTAGCCTTTGTATGAGTATTTGGTGTCCTATTTCTAATATTATAGTGAGATGAAGTTCAAGACTCATGTCATCCCATGATAGCACAATTTTTGTGGATCTTCATTTATCTAG
Organism: Sequoiadendron giganteum; assembly: GCA_007115665.2. Taxonomy (NCBI): domain Eukaryota; kingdom Viridiplantae; phylum Streptophyta; class Pinopsida; order Cupressales; family Cupressaceae; genus Sequoiadendron; species Sequoiadendron giganteum. The sequence continues at coordinate 264,647,899 of CM021100.1, read as the reverse complement.
CTCTTTCACTCTTAGTATTGACACTAGTACACTAGGTATGGACCATACCCTTAACAAGTCTTTACCTTCAAGTAGTTTGACACATGTTGAAAATATGGTTTCTAGTGTCTCGCAAGAAAAAATAATTCAAATTCGTGAATAATTAGAAAAAATACAACATCAAGTGCAAAATGACAACATTTCAACTACTTCCATCCCTAATATAGATAACATTCATTGCATGCTTGATAGTGAGGATGGAATTGACCTTGTAAAAAACATAGTTAAAATGTTTGGAAAACACCTCACATCAACCACTAGTTGTCCTTTACCTAAAAGCAATGTCACAAGCCAAGGAGGAACTCAAATTCCTCCTCTCACAACAATAGCCTCAATTCCTACCTATACCAATACTCAAGTCACAACAACAATACAACCAACTAGTAATTTGATCCCTTGGTTATTTCTACTAATACCCCTAGTTCCTGTGTGGCATCACACGTCATATCTCCTACTACCCTACCACCTATAAGTATTCCATTCACTTTTCCTTCGAAAAAATACACCCCCTCACCTTTTTCACCTCCATCTCATAACATAGGAAATGACCCTCTCATAAAAAATAAATTCAAATCATTTCATCCCTCCAAAAGCAAGTTTCCACCACCAACCAAAATCAAAATGGCTCACCTAGATATTATCTCAAAAGTAGTCGATTGTCCTTCAAGATATTGTGAACATTGATACCACAACGTGTAGAGGTACCTAGATTCAAGAAATATGGAGGAAATAGAGATCCTTCTAAACATTTTACTGCTTATACCGCCTTATGTACTGACTTTGTCCTTGATCATAAAATCTTAACTAAGCTGTTCCCTAGGTCCTTGAAAGATACTACCTTGTAGTGGTTTTTCTCTTTATCGAACAACTCAATTTGTTCATTCAATGAACTTTTTGAGGTATTTTCCAACCATTTCCAAGTGCATATGACCCCTAAGATGACCTTGGCTAACTTGATGAGATGCAAATGAAAATAAGAAGAAAATATAATTGACTTTATCTCATGCTATCAATCAGTTTATTCCCAAATCAATGTCAAGGTCCTCGATCCTCACCTTACAAAGATGTTCATAGAAAAAAATTGCAAAGTAAGATAGAAGACAAGCTTACCATGATGGAATTCCCCTCCTTTATGCATCTATGTACTACCTTCTGTGATTATCAAAATTTAGTTAGTAGTCGAGATACAAAGTACACTTCTAACCGAGATAAGAAGTCTGAGCCCGCAAACCAAAAAAATTCCCAACCTCTTAGAAAATAGAATAAAGGTTTCCTTCAATTCAATCCCCCTCAAAAAACAACTCAGAATACTAATAACCAAGTAGCTAATATTAAATCCATGATACCCTTTAGCTATGGGACCTGAAAATATAAGGACTCACTCCCTTGTCCGATACCCTTCATAATAGAATGACATAAATTTAAGAATAGAAGATGATTACCCTGTCTCCCACTAAACAACTCGATCCTACTAAATTTTTACCCACAAGCTACAAACCAAATTCTTACTACCATTATCATTGACAAAATAAACACGATACAAAACATTGCAAGCATCTTAAAAATGTTGTGTGAGACCTCATTCATTTTGGTCTTCTATCCTTTGGAGGTGTTAGTGATCAAGGAAATAAATCTATTGCCTCTCCTAACCAAAATTTGCAATTTACCAACCCTATGCCTAATCATAAAATTTCTTTTCTCAAAGTTAGTGAAACTTGAAAGAATGACGTGATGAATGTTTATATGGATGATGATAATAATGATACTATTCAACATGATTCTATAGATAATGATCCTATGGATGACATGGTAGGAGTGATAGATGTCATTCTTCGTAAGGGTCAAACTAAAAATCCTCTTGATATTGCTTTCTCCTTTATAGATATACTTAAACATACACCTGATGGTCCACTTTAGATAGCCAGATGAATCTATGACAAGACCACTAATGGGATCTCCTAATAGATCTTTTTTGTGAAGAGAATGTGATCACCGATAAATTTTTACTTTTTCATGAGCTCTATTAGGATATATATGATAAACTGGAAGCATGGATCAAGACGCATAATGGTTTTTCTTGCCCTATGATAGGATCAATCAGTCTTCCTTTACAAATAGGACCAAAAACATTACATATCTCATTGTCCATCATCTCACAGTCGACCCAATTTTGAGTGAAGCTATGCTATCCATGGCTTCACTCCATGAAATTTGTCCCATCAGTTGTGCATAAATGCTTAAAGTTTCCTTTTGACAATGAAGTTTTCATCATCCATCATAGTGGATTTAACCCATTGTCCTCCAAAGGAAAAATGTCCTTAAATTTCTTTTGGTCTGAGCCTATAGAACCTATAAAACCATAAGAAGACTTATTTTTCTTGTCCTATTAAAAGTTTAAGGTGAAGAATATACCAGAACTATCCCTTTGAAACATGTCTTCACCTACCATCAAACCCACCATCCTAGATGAAACTATGATTGACCTAAAGAAATTACAAACAACCAAGACCAACCTAAGACAAAACCTTCACCTAATTCCTATAGAAGACCAAGATATAATGAAAATAATCCCATCACACCTCCTAGAATAAAACAAGTTTACAAAGTCAAAGAGAAACTAGTTGAAAAACCCCTTGTGGTTCCTTGCATTTTTCCCCTTGGGGAAGAAAAGAAACCTATGATTGATCAACCCACTCCTACAAAAACACAACTTGAAAATAGAACTAAAAGAAACATAGGTGCTAGAGAGCATAGGTGTAGGCATTGTTCCCTTGCTCACAGATTACATGAAGAAATAATCAAAGAAAAACAAAATCCAAACTTGACTGAAGAAATTCATGACAAGCCTCCCCCTTCTCTAAAATAAAAAAATCTTATAATACAGTCACAACAAGAGTTGAAACCTTCCTTAGAATTTATCATTTGAATTTCTCTTGTTATTAATTTAAATGATGATGAGGAGATTACTAAAATTGATGAAAAGGTGCAGAATGAATTAAATACATTGTTTTCCTCTTCCATGAGCTTAAATCACAATTCTCCTAGGAAGAGTGTTGAGCTTGGTGATGGCCCTAATTCGACACTTCCTATTGTCCCTTTGGCTAGTTTCTCGCCTTTGGTATATAATAAACATGATTAGGATGTAGATGATCTACTTTAGGTTGACTCACATATGCCTTACTAGTCTTTTACATTATTTAGTTTAGATTTTTTTGAGTGATTCCATGTGTGTATTGTGGTCCACCATAATGTTCTATTTGATGTATCTCTCTCTCTCTCTCTTTGTTAAATTCCTCTATTTGTACCTTTATTCTTCTTTATGTCATATATCTTTTCATTTTTATCTTTTTTTTTGTGTTTTCATTTTGGGGATAGTGCAAGACATTGAGACATTAATGTCTCTTCCATGTTAGCCCAAAAGATTTTATTTATCTCTTTTCATTTGTCTTATGTTTTCCTTTTGGGAATGACGTAATGTGTCGAGACATTCATGTCTCTTCCATGTCGACCCAAAAGTTTTTGGCTTTGTTTGTGTCATTCTTTCAGTTCTATGTGTAAGTGGGGAATGATGATAGTTCTGAGATCTCTAGAAACATTGTAGCAGTAACATACTCATACCAAATCCATAGATCCCTTAAGTGTTTGGATTTTTATTTTTGGGGGCAATCCCTTTCCTATTTTCTTGTGCATGATGTAGCTTTATTTGGAAAAATATGACTTGGCATAGGGATTTCCAAATAATCTATCATGTCTTCTTTATTGTTTGCATTTATCATGTGTGAGTTTAAAGTAATTTCTCAGAGTATGTTGTTTAGAAATTTCTTTAAAGTGGGGGCATATATTGGCATTTTTATTTTTCATGGTTCATGGTGCAATCATTTTACTGTACATAATGTGTTTTTCACTTTGTGAATGACATTGGATATAATTTCCTTCAAGAGAATGATCTACCTTAGCATATTGCATTCCTATTAGTGGCTTGATGTGACACACTACATTCCCTAAGTTTTGAAATTTCTATTCTTTGATTGGTCATCTCTTGGAGACATTAGGCACCTTGTTCCCTAAGTTAAGACCTCACATGAACTAAGAATGACTCCCTTGAATGTTTCTTATTTTTGAATTTGAATTTTCAGTTATATGGCCACCTTGCATAATACAACTTGCATACCTATAGATCCATCTTGTTTGTTCATGAGCTCCAAGAATATGAAGTTTTGTTTTTGTCATGAAGCTCAAAAATCATTTCTTGCATGGCACCTTATTGAAGTTATTAGGAGGTATAATTTTGGTATGGTTTAATGGGAAGCTAAACAAGAGCATGACTTTCCCTTAGTAACTCACATGTGTGTGTGAGTGCATACCAACCATGTATGCATGTGTCTCACCTTCTTGGACTTCTAAGCCTGAAGTTTCGTTGCCTTAGAGTGAGTACATTTTTTTGAACAAATAGCCTAGATCTAATCCACATCGCATTGGACAAAAAATTTAATATTTATCCACCTCTTTTCCTTTTCATTTTGTTTCATTTATTTTATGTCTTTGATAATGCATGCTTGTGCATTGTTTTTAATCTTTATTATTTTGACGTGTGTTATTTTGTTCCTATGTTGATTTACCATAGGATCTTTTTCTCGGGGGCTTGTGCAACCCTCTTCATCATAGTCATTCTATCTTACTAGAAAATTGGTGCATTTGAACCCCTCTTGATCATGGTCGTCCTATCTTACCAAAATTTATGCATTTGGTCTACTTTAGTGTGAGTTGGAAGCAAGTTACTCCTCTCACTAAAATGGGGGGTAGATGTAATGAGGGAAAAAGTTCCCCATAACTTGGACTTGATTTAGTGTTGTAATATGTCTAACACATTCACATTAGGCCTTGGGCCGTTGTGAGCTAAATGAGCTTATTGGTGACTTGTTTAGAGTGTTGTAAAGCGTTTTAACACACTTTCACAATTTTCTATGGGTTTATTTAATAATTAGTCTTCTTTATACTTTAATTTACCTTATTTTACATCCACAAGCCCAATTTAATGCATCTTTTCAAGGATAGTCCTTATAGAAATCAAGACTCAATCAAAATTTAGGAGTTTCTAGCTTGTGTGGCCTAGATTTAGTGATCTAGGACCCATTCACCACATTGGGTGAATGAGTCCTACCTATACTTTTGGGCCCTGAACCTAGGTGTACACCTTTCTAATCATTTTAAAAAATGCTCCCAAAAATTATTTCTAGTGGGACTCATTCGCCACCTTGGGCGAATGAGTCTTGTGTGGCTTAAAATAAAAATCAATTGAATTTTTTGGTGGTATTATATCGTCCTAGATCTGATTTCTACTTGTAGTGTTGTAATTTTGGGAACTCTTGCATAATTAAGTATAAATACATGTTTCTTTCACTCATTTTCACCTGAAGCATTCAAGTATTCATCCTTATAGAAAGTTTGAGTTCACAAGAGAATTCAATTTCTTACAAGAGCATTCAAGAGAATTCAATGGTAGATTATCAATCATTTTAGAGTAGAATTCAATCATCAAGCATCATGTCAATTACTTCATGCATCATGTTTTTTTTTGAGCTAACAATTGTGATGTAGGAGTTTATGATTCAATCTAGAATTCCATTCAAGATCTATCACCTTCAAGCAAGAGTCAAAATCTACATCCATTGGAGCCATCTCATACATGTTTGCAACACTACATTTATAGGGTTTGGTGAGTTGCAACATCATATCTTGTTCATTCATCATTCTCAATTCCTACTTATTATATTTCAAGGTTTGATTACCGAAAGAGGGTTTGAACAAGGAAAACCCATGTCCACTAACAAAAAAATTTCCCCTCTCTTTTATGTGTGATTTGTAGGTTGAGGTTGACGAAACATCAAAGGGAAAGATTGGAAGAATTTTTCAAAGTGCATAAAGTTGTCAAAGTTGTCATCAAGCCTTAAGGAACATTGGAGAGCACCTATAGGATAATTTATAGAGATTTAGATCTAGAAACCTGAAGAAGTAGATTGAGCAGACTAAGAATAGAAGATCCATATCTTGAAGTTTCAAAAATACCTTAATTGGACATATTCACCACTTTTGATGAATGAATCCTAGTTTTGGTCAAAAGTTAGATTTTTGTAGATTTGGATACCCATTTGGTAGATTCTTGTTCTTGCTTAGAAACATAGATTTTTGAGTGATTCACCCAGCTTAGAAAATGATTCCCACTAAACATTACAATCACAATTTCCATTATTTAAGAGCTCCATTCAACCACCTCCAAATTTCTAAGTGCATACATTCCATTTTGTAGTTTTCTAAAAAAATTCATTGGCATTTCTAGGTCATCTAGTTGAATTTTGCATTGAACTATGGTTTTCCATTTCACCTTGCATTATAATTTGTATTTAATTTTTATTTCCAAGGTTTAACTTGGTGGTGAACCCCTTATTATCTTACAATCAACCCCTAGGACAACCCTATTGCAAGATCTATTTCTCCCTTAAATTGAGATCTCTAGGGTTATCCTTGAATGAAATTGGAAAGTGGGTGTGCTCTATGTCCTAAAACCATATGATAGCACTATACCACTTTTTCATCAATTTAGTAGATAAAATTACTTTTCACTTTTTCATATACAATGTTTACATTCATAAAAAATTGCATAAGTTTGATAAAAGAGCTTTTCTGTTTTGGATATACAATGTTTGCATTCTAAAAGTTTTGCATACATTGCATAAAAGTAATTTTCATCTTTGGATATACATTGTTTACATTATTAAAGCATTGCATTGGATGGTTAAACGTGCCTTTCATTTTTGGTCAAAAAATGTTAGTACCGTACCTTTCTAGGCACGCTAAGAAAAAGTTCATAACCCCTTCCTATGAGAGTGTTTTAGTGAAAGAGAATACAACCTTGGAGAACCCTAATGATCATATTCATTCTTCTCCTAATCTCTCTCCTATTTGTGAAGAAGAAATTTTGGTGTCATAAGAACCAATTAATGATAATTTTGAGAGTCATAGTAGTTTCTCTCCTCTTACCTCTCTTAGTGGACAAAAGGCTGCTACCACAATAGTGGTTTACACTATTTGGGAGATCCTGATTTTTGCTGAAATCACATATTTTTAGAAAACATAATTATTTAAGCCTTGAAAATTTTCATTTAAAGGATTCCAATTGAATATGGTTTGATCAAACCACCTTAGACCAAGCCCCCTTGGATATAACCCTACTATTTTTAAACCATACCTATAACGTAGTCTCCTTTACACCTATCAAAATGTTGATAAAAAACCACTTTTGATTTACCTTTTGTGGGATTAAATGAATTCATTTAAAATTTATTTTTTGTAAGGATATAGTCCTTATTATAAGCTTCTAGAAAAGTATAATTTTAATTAAATTAAATTTGATTATTATATTTATTTTTTATTTCTTGTGAATGTAGGTTTTTCGCTGAAAATTGAGCTCTTTGTTTTGCACATGTGAAAAAATAGTTGATTATCAAAATAAAATTTTGAAAAATATGTTTAGGCTGGGTATTGATGTCCTTGATCGATTAAATTTTTTTTGAATTTTGATACATACATAAAAGGTTATGTTGTATATAGTCTGCCTATGTCTAAATTGTAATTGGTTTGACTTCAAAACTTGATAAAGGAAAAATAAATTAATAAAACACTATGAAACCAAATTAATTGTCTATATATCATAATTAAATCTAAATTTGAAAAAATTAGAATTGTATCCTTCATACAAAAAAACAATGTTGTATATGGTGAGAATCACTCCTTAAAAATATTGTTTACTGATAAAAACTAGTTTTTGAAGGAGATGAAGAAAAGGTGCAATCTGATTCCAATTTTTTTGAAAAATATATATTTAGAATCTATAGACAAAACATCAAAAATCACTAGTTTGCATCATCTTCAAATTCCTCATAGTTTAGCCGCTATAGGAGCCCGAAAGTGAAGATTTGGTTTAAAAAAATCAGTTCAATGTCTAGTTTGCCCAAAAATTATAAACCAATATTGTGGGATCACCCAAGACATTGATGAACAAGAAGAAAAAACCATAGGTAATCATGACGATCACATAACACAGCAAGAGACCATTGAAACTTCAACTACTGATAATGTTTCAAAGGATGAAATTGAATGTGAGGAATATATGTTTGTGTTGGATGATCAAAACTTTATGATCTATGAAAATCCTCTTTATGTTTCCCCTCCTATTTTGGAAAATATTAAGGAACAAAGGAGTGAAAATTTGGACAATCTTGACAATCACATTTTTTCTTCTCCTAGTATCTCTCTTGGTTGTGAAGATGATAATTTGATGTTAGAAAACACAATCGGTGAAATTCATGAATTCTTAGTTTGCCCTCTTCCCCTAAGAAAAACATTATTGAATAAGAGAATGCCATCATTGATAAATAAGATAATTCAACCATCGATCATTCCTCTACTTCCAATGATGTCATTTTGGAAGAACCAATCTTTGAATGTCAAGAAAATTTGGTTTGTAGTTATCTTAAAAATACTCCTCCTAGGGAGGATATCATGGTGCAAGAAAATGACAATAATAGTGATATGGCATCCTTAAAAGATGGTGAAAATATGATTCTAGATTTCCCTTTATTAGAAATACATCAAACCAAGCCCATTAAGGTTATGAATGTACAAGTGTCTATGAGATCCCCCAAGATCAATGGACCTCCTACAAACCCCATGGGATAACATAAGAATCCTCTAATTCTTTATCCATTGTCACACAAACAAAAAACTCAAAACAAACCCAAACTTGTCCTTTACCCACCTAAGATTAATGTGTCGTAGTAGCCAGGTCATAATACCATTTATCATAAATATAACACTAGAAACAATCCACAACCAGTACAAACACCTTAAACATCCCTCCCATTGCCTAACCCTATCTTTTCTAGTGCCCCTCATTTTCTCTCACCTAATGAAAAGGAGTACAATCTTGTTGAACAACTTAAGAATACTCTTGCTAAGATATCATTGTGGGACCTTATTCAAGCATCCCCTCATTATCATAACATGATTCAAAATGTTTTACAACAAGTTCCTATACCTTCTAATGTGCAACTAAATGACATAACAACCATGATTCAAGGAATAAAAGCTGACATTGCTTTCCACCAAAGCAAGCTCCCCCCTTTGGAAGTGCAAAAAAAAATGATGCTTTTATGATAATACATAAATACAATAGAATAGGGATAAAGATAAACCTCTTAGATAATGGCTCTACTCTTAATGTGTGTAGCATAAACCTTTTGGATAGGCTTGGTGTGGATAAATAAAAAATTCAACTCAACTCTTTGTCTATTAAGGTATTTGACAATATAGGAAAACAACCACTCGGTCTGATCTCTTTTTTTATTACAACGAGAAAGGCCACATTAGAAAAATTGATCAATGTCATGCCTGCCGATCATTCATACACTCTTCTTTTAGGGAGACCATGGATTCATGCAATGAATTGGGTGCCTTCTACTCTTCACCATAAAATGAAGTATCTTTACAACATCAAAGTGTACATACTCGAAGGTGACCCTAACCCAAATAGTTCTTTGAACATTGAGAAAGGAAAGTAAAACCCTTTGAAAACATTAACAATAACTACACAAGTGGAATCCATGCAAGAAGAACAAAAAAATAGATGCCCTAAACATTTCAAAATGATATCACTAGATGATATGGGATTGTTGGATTTTACACCTACATTCATGGGAGAATACAAGATCATAAACAAAGATTCTGAAAAAGGAAAATAAAAAGAAGTAATGTCAACACAAAATTTTGAAGACCCTTCAAAACCGTCCTCCTCAACTACTTTAGAAGACCAAAAAAAGTACACAATAAAATTTGATGAACTTAATTATGTGAAACCACACAATCCAAAAGAGATGACGAATCCTTATGGAAAAGGTTTTGAACTTATGAAACATCTTGGTTATAGTGGAAAAGGATGTGGTACTAGAGAACAAGGTATTTGAGTCCCTATAGAGCCTCACATGCAAGAAAAGACTAGTGGTCTTGGTTATTGCCCCCGTTGGATATTTTCTAGTAGAACCTAACAATTCTCTAAAAAGTTGCCACCTCTTATAATTAAGAAATTGTAAGGTTAGTGGCCAACACAACAAGCTTAGGATTTTGTGATCCTTACTCCTTCACTTTTGGCTTTGTTAAACCTGGGAGGGTAATCCCAAATTACATCATGATGAGATATATCAAATTAATAATAGATTGATTCATAGTTAAATGAAAATAAACCCATCCCACTGAAGATTTGACATATCTTTTAAGTGAATGACTATTCATTTGGTATGTGTAGACATGTAAAATATGCATGCACCTGATCCTGATCCTACTAACATCGTTTCATCTTGAATCATACTCTCAGCTTATCAACACCTTTCATCCCTTAATTAAATAAATCATTATTTATTTAATTAGGTCCTTCTCCCTTGCTAATTAAATTAATTAATTTAATTTAATTAACCCTCTATCCCTGTTCATTTAAATAATTTATTTTATTAAGTCTCTAAAGTCGTCTCATTAAATTGAATAAATTAAACCTTATTTAATTTAATCTATCATCCCCCTTTAGTTAAATAAATCAAAATATTTATTTAATTAAAGTCTAAATCATTTTTCTCTCAATCTTGATTTAAATAAATCCTAAAATTTGAGTCAAAATTGTGAAATCACCTAATCTCTCATTAAATTGATCAAATCTTGATTAATTTAATCTCAATCACTGAAATCCTCTAGAGAAGGCAACTTGCACAATAAACCAATTACTTTGACTTATTAAATTGCCTATTTTCCCTCAGATGGCATAAAAGGGGAATATTCCCTCAAATTTGAATTCAAATTCAAGTGGGCTTAGTACTTCCAACAAGGCATTCACTCCTCTTACACATCCTTGTGCATTAATCCAAGTGACATTAACTCCATTCTTTTCTCCCTCCAACATGTCACATTCAAATTTCAAATTTTAATCTCATTTCATTTATCATGCACATTGACCAAAATGTGTACAACCTTCGACCATTCACATCTTGACAAATGGTACTTGGCCATTGGATGGTGAATGATCCCACATTGCTCAATTCCACTCTCTCTTCCATTTTTGGAAATCTATAAATGAGAGACACTTCCTCTCATTCTAACATCAAAAATTTGAGTAAACTTATTATACTCAACTTCATCCTCATCCACAATCTCATGCAAAGTTACTCTCTTCAAATTGAGATCTATTTTTTTCCATTTCTCCCCAAGTACCCATCATTTTCAGAATTTCATAGCTAGGTTATGCCAAAATTTCATCAAGGATATTCAATCATGCACACATCATCAACATTGCAACAAATGAGTTAAGAAAGGGCCAATTTAGACACACCAATTGGCACCGATTCCCCCATGGGATCAAGATTTTTCTTTGCTTAAATAGATTTGATTTAGTTTCTTTTATTATTCTTCATTTAATTTCTATTAAATTGAGAATTGTTAATGGATTTCATGGGGAATCCTTGTTATATCTTGCATATGAACTAACTAATATGTTTGTGTAGGAATAGGATTGGGGTTCACACTATGAATTAGAGTATTTCCATCCCACACACAATTTATTAAATAGGGATCTTAAATGAGTGTTGTTCTTATTTTAAGTTCCGGGCTAGGTGTGCTACTTTCTCATTTTTCATGCTAGATATCTATGATAAATCAGCCAATGCCTAAAAAATTGGAGCAACAGAGTCAAATATGCAAGGATCTATAATACACAAACTAATCAATTCTAGAAGTAGATAAACTACCCTCAACTACTTTGCAGACTATTGGTTCTTTTTTTAGAACCAAACTTGATCTCTCCACAAACTTATGAACTTTCCAAGAACAATCACCAATATGGGTAGGGATTGGCCAACACATAAGTAGAGATATTTGGATATCTACTTCTTCTCTTTAGGATTTTCTGGACCAGGGAGGGTAATCTTGAAACAACTATGTTCCTAGGTACCGGTGTGCCTAGTATCCAAACACAGAAAAAACAAATACTTCTCCTTATTTTCTTAAAAGCATCACACCCTAAAAATTTGGAAAACTTTCACAATAATGATTAGCTTAAGCAAGAGAATATGTAGTCTCCTTCATATTCATACACACCTAGTGAAACATTCAGAGAATGATTTAATTATTGTTCTATGACTTATAGTTAAGTCAGTTACCAAAAGAGAGCATGAATACTAAACTAAGCCAGTGCCATATTCTAGGGAGCAGAGTCATCAAACCTTAAGACTATATGATTGGATAACACTTTTGTATTTAAGAGAAAATACCCTTAGCCTTAGAGATATTGCCTCACAATATTCCCACCAATTATGTTTGTATTTAATTTCTTACTAACATCCTTATACCTAGATTATAGAAAACATACTACTAGATTCAAGCAATTACGTGCATTCCTTGAATGAACAAGCAATAATGAAATAGTACATCCATTCGAACTAAACAAATATAAAAAAGATAACCATTTATCATCATATTTATAATTTGCATAACTTGCATGAAGGAGAGAAAATATTCAGAGATTTTATCACTTTTCATTTGTACTACTTATCCAAAACATATATTGGCAGACTTGCTTCTAAAATATCTAACTGTAAAACTTAATACTCATGTTCTTGTATCTATTTTCCTTGAAAATAAGTATCTATTTTTCCTATCAACTCCTTGACCTAATTGACCTCTCTTTGTATCCAACCTTAGAATCCCTTTTATATGCCAAGGGAGCAACAAGCACCGGGCTGGAATACATATGAAATTATATTTTATTTTCATTTAAAAGTGAATTTCAATAAAGAATGACAAAATATCTCCCAACTGATTTTGGGGAATTCAACCTTCAAATGAAAAACAAAATAGAGACCAAGGAACTGTCGATTAGAGCCACCCCGCCAATCATAAAAAAGTGTCGTCATGGCAACATAAAAATTATGTAGGTCCATATTACCCTTAAAAGCAACCCTATCAACTCAAAAAGCCAAAAAACCCAGAAACACACTTCACATCACACCAGCGTAAGAGAGAAAACATCACACAGGGCCAAAAATCTAGCCACTTAAAAAGGAAAGTAATAAGATATTACTTTTCCTTATCACCAAGTGAATAAGTGTGCCTACTCAATGTCCTTATCTATAGAGGAGTAGCTATCATCACCTCATCCTCAGAATCGACCCAATCCTTCATGGCCATAAGATACTAGCGATAACCAGAATCAGTTTCATCCCCACTATCAGAAGGATCATCAAAGACCTTAAAGGGATATTGATGATGTCCCATATAGGTGTGATGATACTAGTTCTTCCTAGCAACTTCTCTTTCTAGCATTTCAACCTTTTTACCTTTTCCATTAATTATTTCCTCTGAGATAGTTCATCCCCTAAGGTGGTAGGCATGCCTAACAACACCTTGTGTTGAACCTCTAGTAGCTCTTGTCTTCTTCATCGATGTTGTTGGTATCTCTGGTCCACATTCCTCATCCTGAGGAGAGTTCTAGAATTCTAGAGGGTTGAGCATCTTGGAACGTCACAGTGGGCTGACATTTACACTTATCTTCCCCATTTTATTCTCCTACAAAATTTCTCCAAACATAATTACCAATTCACTCTAAAATGATTTTCTCAAAATCACTTGCTTACACAAACCTTAGATTCTTTCTCAATTGGATAGTGAGAAAATCAAGTAAGTGGTCCTCATTAAATAGAGGAACTAGTGTGCATCTGCATTAAATTTCTAGGAGAGATTATGTGAGAGAATTATCAATCAACGAACCTTGTTTTCAAATATCAACCGCTGATCAAAGCATTGAACTAAATCAACAGTCATGAATTCTAGCTTATTAATGAGGACAAGATTAAGGGCATGCATTTGATACTCGTCTCAAATCAAGAGACTTAATTATTTCCTTAATTTGCATGTTAATCACATGCTTAATTTTACAACCATACATGTCATGTCATATTTACCCGCTTTCTCATAGAAAATAACTCGCTTGTAATTCATCATAGAAGGACAGCGGGGAACAATCATGATTTTCCTTCAGCATATCTTCTTGTACCATGCTTTACTTAATTTTAACCTTCCCACATGTACCATCCTTTGATAGATTTGACGGCCCTAGAATTATTTACTAGTCTCACAAGTGTGCTAAAGAATTATCTTTAATTTTAGCATTGTTTCTATCTTGTAGAAAACTTATCAACTATATCCAACTGCATATTCCTTTTGTATAATTAATCTGCATGGCACTTACCCACGTTCCGGTCAAAAAATATAGGACATAAGAGGGACCCACATAGGATGGTAGGGAGTAGTCAGAATTAATCCGCATCACTCACCATTGACCATCAATCTCAATCCACACTAAGAAAAACACAATTTATGATGGTCTAGTAGACTAATAAAAGTGATAGATGTTTCTCTTGCCAGCCCATGTGACCATTACTCCAAGTAATGCTGAAAATATATGGGCATGCGGGGAATGGACCTGATGAGAACACATGTCATAAATCTGTCATTGATTATGCCTTAAACAACTTCAGCTTCCCTATGAGGATTCAGGCCCCACCACAAAGAAGTACCACATGGCCATTGCTAGCTAGTTTGTGTGAATAAAATATTATTCAACAAAACAAGACGAGCTAGCAAGGAGCAGTAAAGATTTGGTCACACCCTCCATAAATCAACCATTGATCACTTTGAAATGAGCCAATCATCCTAACCAAGAATACTGGGTCCAACATTGTACCAAACACGTGGTAGAGGCCCACCAACCTATGTGAATAAAATAAGAAATGGTCAAACACCATGGGCCAATGGGGAATAGTCACGATTGATTCCTTAGATTTGACGGCTAATACGAAGTATAATCCTACACATGTCATAAAAGTTGTTATAAAAAAGGGGCACTCCTAGGAGAAATGAGGTGTCAACCTAAAATGAAGGCTAATGAGTTTTAGTCTCATTAGATTAAGCCCTCAACTTTTAAAACCTGAAAAGATATGAAGAAATCGTCAACCTATGACTAGGGGCTGGTAAATTAACAATTAGGATAACACAAGTGACAACTTAGGTGACCGACAGTGGGAATGAAAAGTCAACATAAGATTAAAAAGACAAAGCATTTATGCCAGCATTTTGGGAAATTTGTGAAAGTAAAAACCTATCACAGGGACAAAGAATATGACTTGAAACTAGAAAAAAAGGGATTAAGCTGGGATTTTTTCACAATTTTCATGATAAAACCCAAAAAAAATTGAAGGTACCATCATACACTATGAAAACTCAAAATTTTCAAAAAGAAACATTCACTACTTATTAATCCTAAGCAATTTCATGCAAATTTTATACCCTCTTCAAGCATTTTAATCAACTCCTTGAGTTAAAGTTGAGAACAAGATAATACATTCAAACATATAACCATTTGAAGGTAAATGATAACACCATAAGTATTTTCATTCATAACTCGTAAGAAACATGCATAGGAGAGTGTTTGTTTCAATAAAAATATTTTTTCTACATCAGTAGCTTATATAGAACTAATTTAAGACTATTACATACATAGTTTTATTCCCTAAGATTATTTACTAGCCTATTTACCCCTATCCTATTCAAAATGTCTTTTTTGAGATAAGATTTCACTTGAAACCCTATTGAAACTCAAAAGTGTGACCATTGTAATGAGCGCATGAATCCATTTTATAGAATAAGGGAGTGACAAGCATCAAGCTCAATTACATTTACATTTCATTTCATTTTGAGATCATTTGGACAAAATTTTGAGACATCCCTAGTCAGTTGCATGCCATCATTAAGGAAAATGGAAGAGTAAAAGACATCATTCCACATCCCTCACATGTAGACCCGCCAGCTCCTCAAGAGGAAAAATCGGTTGTAGTGGCAACATCCTCATCCTTATTGACCAAATAATATTCTCTACTCAAAACCTTAGCAAAAACATGTGCATAACCGGGTGATCACACAATAGTGGTTTACAATTTTTGGGAAAACTGGACACTGCAATTATTATTTTTAACTAAATCTTCACTTTCAGGCTCTTGTAGTGGCAAAACCATGAGGAATTTGAAAATGATGCAAACTAGAGTCTCATCACATTTTGTCTCTAGATTCTAAAAATATTTTTTTCAAAGTTTTTGGAATCAGATTGCACTTTTTTTTTCATCTCCTACGAAAACTGGTTTTTTTCAGAAAACAACATTTTTAAAAAGTGACGCTCACCGTATACAACATAACTATTTTTGTATGAAGGATAAAATTCTAAGTTTTTCAAATTTAGATTTATAACTACGATATTTAGCATTTGAATTTGGTCTCATAGTTTTGTATTGAATATTTTTTCCTTAATCAAGTTTCATAGTCAAACCAATTGCAATTCAGACATGTTCGGACTGTATACAATATAATTTTTTCTGTATGAATCGAAATTCAAATTATTATTTTTTAATGGATCAAGGACATCAATACCCAGCCTCAACATATTTTTTTTTTAAATATTTTGATAATCTGCTATTTTTCCACATGTGCAGACCGAAGATTTTGATTTTCAATGAAAAACCTATGTTTAATAAAAGTAAAAAATAAATACATAATAAAAGAAAATCAGATTATAATTATATTCGATGAATAGCTCATTCTGAGGACTATCATTATCTAGTTGGGTTTTTGAAGTTTTCTACATTTTCATTTTCAAATTGAGTTTCAAACGATAATTTTTTACAAAAAAAATCAAATTTTTGAGGAGATAGGGGAAGAAGGGTGTTCGACCGAACCTCTTAAAAAGGTTCGGTTGAACCTATGTTCGGCCGAACCTTTGAAAGGGGTTCAGTCGAACTAGGTTCAACCAAACCTTTGAAAGGGGTTTGGCCAAACCTAGTTCACTCGAACCTTTGAAAGGGGTTCAGTTAAACCTAGTTCACTCGAACCCCTCTAAAATAATGAGGGAAATTAAGGGGGTCCGAGAAAATGATAGGGATTTTAAAAAAAAATCCCTATTAAGGGGGTTCGACCAAACCGTAGTTCGCTCGAACCCCTTTATTTTAATATTTTCACTCACATGTCAATGTGGTTTGAGCAAACATAGGGTTCGGTCGAACCCTATGGTTCGACCAAACCATGTTAAAGGTTTGGTCGAACAATTTGGTTCGGCCGAACCCCTTCACTTTGTGTAGAGGGAAAAAAATAATTTTCCCTTCCTCCACAAAAGTGTTTTACCACTTATGTGGGTTCACCCAACCTAGCGCTAGGAAGTTCGACACCTCTCTTATACACCAGCCCAAAAAATTTCCACATCAACACTAGAAACAAGAAATCACATGAACACTGAATAGGAAAATCCCTACAAAATGATTATGGTGTCATTAAAAAAAAAATGGGAAAAAATCATGACTCTAAGTTATTAGCCTCAGAGGCTACTAGCCCATACATTTCTTGTGGTGGAACTGGAGGATCCTTCACCACCACCTCGTCAAAATCATCAGATGGTACCATAGAGAGGGGATAAAATTACCCTCTGAGTTAGTGTCACCCTCATTGTCTAAAGGGCCATTAGAAAAATCACTGGAATAATTGACCCTCCTCATATAAGCCTTATGATACTTGCACCTTTTGTTTGTCTTCATTTCATATTCCACCAATTCCTTGCATTTGAACCCGACTGATTCTTCTGAAACTGTTCAGTTCCTTAGGCGATAACTACTCCTAATACAACACTTCTTAAATTTTTTGTGTCCTCTTCTATCCTTTGGTGTATTAGGAGTTCCCTACATGTCAACTTCATCCACCTGAGTATCTTTCTCAGACTTGAGAAAACTTAGTCTCCTAGACCTCCGAACTGGCCTAACAAGCTCCCTAGACTTATTCATCCTCTCAGAAGACATCTATCAATTTTTTTTTCAGATTCAAACTCAAAGAAACTTTTGAATGAGAATTGTAGCAATTGGTCCCACTTATGACAAGCCATGCAAGTATTCCAACCATTAATTCTTCAAAGAAATCTTGTGTGTGCGAGCTAACAACAGTCTACCTTGATTCCTCTAATCTTGACCATTGATCATGATTTAAAAATGCATCAATGGGTAGATTACCATTGAACCATTTATAATTGATTTTTATTTGTTATTTAATGCCCCTTTTAAAATAGAAAAGTCTAAGTAGATAAACATCTACTCTATACTTAGCATCAATTAAAACCCACTTGCCATAATTACTCGCTCGCTCGTAGGAAATATTTCACTTGTATTTCTCCTTGTAAAAAATAATAGGGATTAATCCAAATCTAATCAGAAGATATCGGTTATACACTACCATTATTTATTACTACCCATTTCACACGTATCAATGGCTGACAGAACTGATGGCCGAGATCTCAATCATGTGCTTTAAAGAACAAAGCTGAAAATAACAGACTTTATAAATAGTATTCCTTCGGCCAAATTTGGAAGCATTCCATCTTCATTAGAAACTAGTCAAGCACTTTAGAATGTCCACATGGAATATTCCCACTTTCCCATTAAAGGATATAGGACATAGGTGGGGCCTACTCAAGATGGCAAGGAGTGGCTAAGATTTAGCCATGTCACCAGTCATCGACCATTGAAATCAATCCTTGTTGAACAAAAGTCCATCTTCAAAGCCCTTCGATCCTCATGAACCAACATGTATCACATCACCTGCTAGCCCGTAAGACAATCCCTTCATACAACTACAAGAAATGGTGGTGTAGGGAAGATTCCGAATGAGAACATGTGTTGCACTATATACTATTGATTAATCGTTGAACAAAATCCACCACCTTGTGAAGAAAAAAATCCACCTTTGCAAAATACCACATAGCCATCACCCGCTAGCCCGTGCCTTTAAAATAATATGGAGTAAAACAAGACGAGCTTGTGGGGAGTGGCATAGATATGGCCACATCTTAAGTCCATTAGCTATTGATCCTCTTTGAAATGTGTCCTTCATCCTTATCAATGGGACTAGGTCCACCATCATACCAAACACGTGGTTGAAGCCTGCTAACCTATATGAATAAAATAAGAAGCAATAAACTAGCATGGGAATACGGGGAATGAACCAGATTTATTTCAGTGATTAGAAAACCCAAACAAAGCTTAGAATCTACACATGCTAGAAAATTTATTTATAAAAATTGGACATCCCTAGGTGAATGAGGTGTTGACCCATAATGAAGGATAAGGCCTTAAAATTTTCTTTATGATTAAGCCTTCAGCTATTAATATCAGGGAGGATAGAAGGAAACCATCAACCTAAGAATAGGGGCTAGTAAATAAATGAACATGATGGCTTAAGTGACAACTAAAGATGATCAAGAACAAGAAAGATAGGTCAATTGAAATTTAAAACGATCAAGGGTTTATGCCAAATTTTGAAACATTTATGAAAATAAAACCCTGCCAAAATGATGGTAACATGACCTTAAATCAAACACAAAGGATTAAGGCATACTTTTCACAATTTTATATGATAGAACCAATAATTTTTTTAGGGATTCCATTAGTGGCTCATGTTGGGGACACATGACTTTCATAGGCATGGTGAGATCCTAGAATCAATGGGTGAAGTAGATCGGGCACCAAAGGAAAAAATAGAACAAACAAGAAATAAAACATAAACAAACAAACTATTTACAAAATCATACAGTGGCCCAGAAGGTCGGAAATAGGAGATCCAATCTCCACCTTTCTAGAAACCTTCTTATGAGATGCATATTTTACTATGCATCCTTTCAATATAATATAGGCTTCATTTCCCTATTAGTGGCACCAAGCCATAAAAACTTAGGGTCCATTCTTGCCCCTATCAAAAACCAACCTCTTGAA
Source organism: Sequoiadendron giganteum (assembly GCA_007115665.2). Lineage (NCBI taxonomy): Eukaryota > Viridiplantae > Streptophyta > Pinopsida > Cupressales > Cupressaceae > Sequoiadendron > Sequoiadendron giganteum. Next base: position 264,627,914 of record CM021100.1, on the reverse strand, counting down.
GGAACTGATTTCCTTCAATCCATATGTACCTCTTCCATACCACTGCAACAAGTACAACCTTCCTCTTATAAGTAAAATTTCATCACCACTGAAATTCCCTGATTACCAACACTCTTACTAACATTTCTCACAACTTTTCTAAGCATACCACTACCAATATAATCAGTCATAGAATGCAATATTTCATTACTACATGACACATATGTGTTCTATAAATCATATGAAATATTTTAATATTGTAAATAAAATTTCTTTCTATTCATCTCATTGTCATGTTCCATAAAAATATCTTCCAGCTGAACTGGAAATTGAAAATATTCATACTCCTCCAAGTAGATGGCATCGTGGTAATCAACCTCACTATTAACATCTATATCAAATGTAAAATACTCATAGGAAATGCCCTTGGATATCTTATCAACATGTTGATTTTTTTGTTCAAGATCTTATGCATCATTAGAACTATCAACAAAGAGTGGATTATCTCTATACCAATAGGAATCATCATTTTTATCAATTAATTAAATTGGAGGCTCATCAAACAATGGATTTTCTATTATATTTATTTTTGACATAAGAGCCTCAACCTCCTTAGCAGGAGGGTCCAAATCCTTCAAATCATCATTACATTTAGAATCATTGTAATTAGTTTCCTCCTCATTGGCATAATCACAATCAACCCTTAAATCATAACAACCAATACTATCTCCCATTTCATCCTCTAATTTTTCAATACACATATATGAAATTTTTGTCATATCCACATGACCTGTGATAACATGGTCAAAAATATCTTCCAACTCCATGGAACTATTAACCCAAAATTGTAGCATCCCATTTCTCAGATTCTCATCATTATCATCATACTTCTCATTTGTAGTAAATTATTCTATCTCTTCCTCATGAAGACAATCACAATCAATAGAGAATTGACAACACTTAATGACATCATGACTACTACAGCAAGATGACTCATCAATATTGCAACTATGTTTAGAATTTTCAAACTGAATGCTTAATCTGATCTCATCCTTAGGATTGCAAGTATTGGAATCTTCAAAGAAATTAGAACTACACATTTCATTGGTTTCACTAAGGCATGCATTTTCAACCTCTGATCTACTCTCTTCTTCTTCATGTGATTCCTCATCACTTGAATCATATGGGGCAACAAAAATATTATCAAGATGGGTTGAAAACAAGATATCTTGTTGATAATCACCTCTAATTTTTTCAAAAAGAGAAAAGTAAATTCACACACTTGGTCAAGCCTAATAAGATTCAACTCCTTTGGTAAAGCACTCAAACCTATTTCATAAGATTCATAAAATAAATCAATACAGATTGAATTTTTAGGTCTATGACATTTAAGAGTTGTAGCCATAATATCCATAAATCTTACATAGAGATCATATGGTGATTCTCCTTTTTGTTTCCTTATGCAAGAGAGGGCTTGAAAATAGACCTTATGAGCACAAATGCATACAGATTATTGAAAATGTGTTTGGAGCTCTTTGTGGTTAGAATTATGGGGAGATGTGTAAGATAAAATAGTAGTGGTGTAAGTTTCTTGACCTTGATTTTCAATTTCTATCTTACACCTTTCATCAACATTTGGTGTCTCAAGGCTGCAAACACTTGTAGATAAAAATTTCCTTGGTATTCCATATTTTTGGTTGTTTTCAATATTCATAGCTATCTCATATTCCTAATGCAAAGTTTGAGGATCGTTGTCTCTCAATAGATAACTCATATTTCCATCAAAAGATCCTAAATAAACAACCAAACATACATCATCACTTAATCTCATGAAATCAAGAATATCCCTCAATGTTTTATCAAATCTTAGATTGAATATTGGAACAAGCTCATCCTTCTCTTTTTTAATGTTCATAAATCTATTTAGAAAAGAAATAGCATTGACCCTTTCACCAAATGTATCTATAAATACTACTTTGAACTCCTCCTAAGAGTAAATATAACATGCTGGTAAATAAGAGAACCAATCTCTTGAATCTCCTTTTAAAGACTGGACAAACAATCTCATGATCACATCCTCATGATCTACTTCAAAGTCATCCATTAAATTATTGAATTCTTGCAAATGCTTACCTATTGATTCACACTTTGTACCACTAAACTTTGGTAGCTTATCTCTAATGTCAAATGGAATAACATTTGGGTAACCATTAATACCATTGAAATTTATTTCTCTATATCTTCAAATGTTGAAATTTCTTTTATTGCATGGCAAGGGCTGCACATTAGGATGCATAGGTTGATGATACATTTTCATAAGCCTTCTCCTATCAACCTTGTAGTTACATAGGGTAACTCAAATTTCTTCTACAACATGATCTTAAGCAAGTCATAATGCATTAGTTTATCTCAACTTTCTTAAGACATTCTAAATGAGTTTATTCAAAAATACTGCATACTTCACTTCATAATTCAAGTTGTGAGATAATAATACAGAAGTATGTAAGCCAGTTTCCACTATTCCCTTTTCTTTAGTGCTTATTTTCACTTAATAGGGACTCAAAAGTTTTTCAAGACTTTTAAATATGGTTTTCATATATAGATTTATACCTTTTGAAAACCCAAAATATGGAGAATAATTAGATATGTTGCAACTACTATAGATTCTTCTTGCTAACTAGAAGTCTTTGTATATTTGAAATATTCTTCAAAGTTTCTTCAGGTTCTTGTGATAGAGTCACCACCTCCTTTCACAAAGGATTGAACTTCAAGAAATATGAAGCTCTTTTAAGAATGAATTTCTATCTAGTTGTTTTCCCGCAATAGAGTCACACAAATTCTCTGAACTTTTGCTACAACAAACTCATTTCCAAGTTTAAAATTTTAATATCTAAAAAACTGTGCAGATTCACCAAATTCTTGAACCTATGATTCACAGTCTGCAACCAGATAACTCAAAGCCTTTCCCCAACAGAGTCACCATTTTTGTTGGTGGTTTTTCCAATAGAACCTAACAATTCTCTAAAAAAATTCCACCTCTTATAATGAATAGATTATCAGGTTAGTGGCCAAAACAACGAGCTTAGGATTTTGTGATCCTCACTCCTTCACTTTTGGCTCTGTTAAACCAGGGAGGGTAATCCCAAATTGCATCATTATGACATATATCAAATTAATAACAGATTGATTCATAGTTAAGTCCAAATCAACCCATACCACTTAATATTTAACATATATTTTAAGTGAATGACTATTCATTTTCTATGAATTAGAGTATTTCCATGCCACACACAATTCATTAAATAGGGATCTTAAATGAGTGTTGTTCTTATTTTAAGTTCCAGGCTAGGTGTGCTACTTTCTCATTTTTCATGCTAGATATATGTGATAAATCGGGCAGTGCCTAAACAATTGGAGCAACAAAGTCAAATATGAAAGGATCTATAATATAAAAAGTACTCAACTCTAGAAGTAGATGAACTGCCATCATGCTACTTTGCAGACTATGAAAACTCAAAAATGCCCAAAATAAACATTCACTACTTATCAATCCTAAGAAATTTTGTTCAAATTTTATACCCAATTCAAGCATTTTAATCAACTCCTTGAGTGAAATCTGAGAATAGGATAATACATTGAAACATAACCATTTAAAGATAAATGAAAACATCATTAGCATTTTCATTCATAACTCATAAGAAATATACATAGGAGACTATTTGTTTCCAAACAAAGATTAATTTCTAGATTAGTAGCTTATATAGAAGTAATTTAAGACTGTAACATATAGAACAACATTCCTCAAGATCACTTACTATCCTATTTACCCCTATCCTATTCAAGATGCTTTTTATGAGATAAGAATTCACCCGAAACACTATTGAAACTAAAAAATCTAACCATTGTAATGAGCCCAAAAATCCCTTTTATAGAACAAGGGAGTGACAAGCATTGGGCTCAATTACAATTACATTTAATTTAATTTTGAGATCATCTACACAAAATTTTGAGATGTATCCCTAGTCAATTACATTCCACCATTGAGGAAAATGGAAGAGTAAAAGACATCATTCCACATCCCTTGCATGTAGACCCGTGAGCTCGTCAAGAGGCAAAATTGGTTGTAGCAGCAACATCCTCATCCTTGTCGACCAAATAATATTCTCCACTTGCAACCTCAGTAAAAGCATGCGCATAACCTAGCGCTAGGAAGTCTAAGACCTCTCATATACACTAGCCCAAAAAATTTCCACATCAGCACTAGAAACAAGAAATCACATGTACGTTGAATAAGACAATCCTGACAAAATGAATATGGTGTGATTGAAAATAAAAATGTGACACAGTCATCACTCTGAGTTATTAGCCTCAAAGGATTATAACCCATACCTTGCTAATGGTGGAACTAGAGAACCGTCACCACCACCTTGTCATAATCATCAAATGGTACTAGAGAGATGGGATAAAATTACCGTTCGTGTTAGTGTCACCCTCATTTTTTGAAGGGCTATCAGAAAACTCACTAGAATAACTGAGCCTCCCAAAATAATCCTTACAATACTTGCACCTTTTGTTTGTCTTCTTTTCATATTCCACCAACTCCTTGCCTTTGAACTTGGTTGATTCTTCTAAAATTGTTTGGTTCCTTAGGTGATAACTACTCCTAACACCACACTTTTAAAAAAATTGTGTCCTCTTCTATCCTTTGGTGTATCAGGAGCTCCCTACATATCAAGTTCATTCACCTGAGTCTCCTTCTCAGACTTGAGAAAAATTAGTCTCCTAGACCTCTAGACTGGCCTAGCAGGCTCCCCAGACTTATTCATCCTCTTAGAAGACATCTACCCATTTTATTTTCAGATTCAAACTCAAAGCATCTTCTGAATGAGAATTGTGGCAATTGGTCCCAATTATAATGAACCATGCAAGTGTTCCAACCATTAATTCTTCAAATAAATCTTGTGCATGTGGGCTGACAATAGTCTACCTTGATACCTCTAATCTTGACCATTGATCAGGATTTAAAACTGCATCAAAGGTTAGATTACCATGAAACCATCTATAAATGAGTTTTACTTGCACTTTATTGCACCTTTTAAAACTGAAAAGATCTGAGTAGATAAACATCTACTTTGTACTTAGCATCAATTAAAACCCACTTGCAATAATTATGTGCTCACCCATAGGAAAGATTTCACTTGTATTTCTCCTTGTCAAAAACAACAAGGATTGATCGAAATCCAATTGCAAGATATCAGTTGTACACTGCCATGATTTATTACTACCCATTTAACATGTATCAATGGCTGACATAACTGACGACCAAGATCTTAAGCATGCACTTTAAAGAAAATAGCTAAAAATAGTGTAGTTTATAAATAGTTTTCCTTCGGCCAAATTTGGAAGCATTCCATCTTCATTAGAAACTAGTCAAGCCCTTTAAGAAAGTCCACATGGCATATGCCTTCTTTTCCATTAAAAGATACAAGACATAGGTGGGTCCCACTCGGGATGGTGGGGAGTGGCTAAGATTCAACCACATCACCAGTCATCAATCATCAAAATCGATCCCTACTAAAACAAACTCCATCTTCAAATCCCTTCAGTCCTCACGAACCGACAGGTGTCACATCACCTGCTAGCCCATAAGACTATCTTGTCATATAATTGTAGATGAACAGGGGCATGAGGAAAAGATCGAATGAGAACACGTGTTACACTATATACTATTGATCACTCCTTAAACAAAATCCATCACCTTGTGAAGAAACAGATCCACCTTTGGAAAATACCATGCGGCCATCGCCTGCTAGCCCACGCCTTTAAAATAATATGAAATAAAACAAGACAAGCTCATGGGGAGCAGCACAAATATGGGCATGTCTTTAGTCCATTAGTCGTTGATCCTCTTTGAAATGTGCCAGTCATCCTTACCAAGGGGACTGGGTCCACCATTATACCAGACATGTGGCCAAAGCCTGTTAGCCCATATGAATAAAATAAGAAGCAATAAACCTGAATGGGCACACAGGGAACAACGCAAATTGATTTCATTGATCAGATGACCCATACAAAGTTTAGAATCTACACATACCACAAAATTTATTTATAAAAATGGGGCGTCCCTAGGTGAATAAGGTGTTGACCCATAACAAAGGCTAAGGATTTAAATTTTTCTTTACGATTAATCCTTCGACTATTAATATCAGGGAGGACATAAGGAAAACATCAACCTAAAAATAGGGAATAGTAAATCAACAAACACAATGACTTAAGTGACAACTAGAGATGACCAGGAATAGGAAAGATAGGTCAATGTAAAATTAAAACGATTGAGGGTTTATGCCAAATTTTGAAATTTTTATGAATATAAAACCTTGTCACAATGATGGGAACATGACCTTAAATCAAGCAAAAAGGATTAAGGCATACTTTTCACAGTTTTACATGGTAGAACCAAGAAATTTTTTAGGGGTTCCATTAGCCCCTCGAAAGTAATAAAAAATCCTTCACTTAATATCAACACCATCACAAAAGATTCATCTAAGCCATCTTTAACATTGGTGCATTCTGAACTGATAGATACTAGTAGTCTTGATTGTTATAATTTTCAACAACTAAAATAAACAAAAAAATCTTCACTTAATGTTAATGTCATCACATAAAAAACAAATGATTTGAGTTATTTAGATTTTACTTCCTCATATAAAGGAGAGAACAAAATATCGCAATCTAAAGATTCTTGTGTAGGTATGACACCTTGTACTAAGAAAGAGATATCTTTGTCACAAAATAATGAAACATCCTCTACTTTTGATCAAGAGAGTATCTTGATGAGACTCCTTCAAGATTGTTTGATATCCCTCCCACCAAGAACGTGGAAGATTTTACTAGAAGATTTCATTTTGCACATATCATAGAGTTGATGGTCATGCTAATAATGAATATAAGGCTTTGTGTAATAGAATTCAACATCTTATGGAATATGGTGCTCTTACTTGTGTTGAGGCTCATATTTCTTCTAACTAACATTTATTTTCATTCTGTTTAGTGCATCTTTGTCTCTCACTAAGTGGGAACAATGGGTTAGTTAGCCTTGTCCTTGTATGTCGTTTGTCATTGTCTTGTTTGGCTAGTTGACCGCCTTTCATGTACATATAAGAGAAATGTGGATGACATGCGTTAAGTTGACTCACATGTGACATACTTATTCATGATGTAGTTTAATTTTTAAACATATGACCTGACATAGGGATTTTTGAATAAGCTCTCATGTCTTCTTCTACTTTAAATCAATTGCTCATAGTAGTGGTGTTAGAAACCACTTTAAAGTGGGGGCATACATTGACACTTGTTTTTCATTGTGTGATTTTCTTTCTTCTTGTGACGTGTCCTTTTCTTGGTGTCATCAAGCTTGATATCCTCCAAGAGCATGATATTTATTTGACTTGTCCTCTCTTGGAGACATTAAACATGATTTTCCCTAAGAAGAGACCTTACATGAACTAAGAAAAATCCATTTAAACTTATTTTATGCTAGTTCACATTTACAACATCGGTTATATGGCCACCTTGCATAACACATATTGCATGCCTGTGGAGCCATCTTGTGTGTTCATAAGTTTCAAGCATATAGAGCTTTTCTTGCCTCATGAAGCTCAAAGCTCATTGTTTGTTCATGAGCTCCAAGCATACAAAGTTTTTCTTGTCTCCTAAAGCTCGAAGATCATTATTGAATGACACCCTATCAAAGTTATCAAGAGGTATAACTTTGGTCTGGTTTGATGGGAAGCCAATTCAAGCCATGGATTTCCCTTAGCCACTCATGTGTGTGTGTGAGCATATATCAGCTATATGTGAATCACCTTCTTGGATTAATCACCCAACAGACAACCAAGAGTTTTGTTTCATTAGAGTGAGCATGCATTTTTGGACAAACAACCTAGATCTGATCCACATCGTATTGGTCAAATGGTCAAGGCTTTATCGACCTCTCTTTATTTTTCGCTTGTTTTTGTTTTTCTTTATCATTGTCATTGCATGATTTCATATCTTATTTTGTTTCATATTATACACCTTATGTGTGTCCTTTAATGATTATTTTATTTTGACTTAGGATCTTGGATCCTAGGGGCTTGCCTACCTCCTTGATCTTTGTTATCCTAGACCATCTGCATTGCTACGATTAGACCCCTCTTGAATGTCTACTTTAGTGTCAGTTTAAATTGCGGACTAAATGTGGCAATGGAAAAAGTACACCTTTTCCTTGGTTGATTTTGAAATAATTAATGACAATTTGGACTTGATATCACCTTGATCTAGTGTGTTGTGAGGTGTTTTACACATCCACATTAGATTTTGGGCCCTTTTAAAGCTAAATAAACTTAAATTTTCTTTGATTTAGTGTTGTAAAATGTATTTATTTACACCTTCATGTTAAATTTAAGAGGATTGTAAACTAAATGGACCTAATCTAGTGTTGTAATGTGTTTTACACATTCACATGGGATTTTGGGCCCTTTTAAGCTAAATAGACCCATTTTTTCCTTAATTTAATGTTGTACAATATATTTATTAAAATTTTCACATTGAATTTTTAACCCTCTTGCATTCATGACCTTAATATCATCATGAATAGGCCCCTAAGACCCTATATTGTGCATCCCAAGGTATATTTCAATCAAAAACCCAACAAGATCAACAAATAAACTTAATTTACACACTCCTTGACACTTTAGCAATCAAAATAGGCCTTGTGGGACCCATACACCATATTGGGTGTATGAGTCACATCCAAGTGGGTACCATACACCATAGATGGTGTATTAGTCCCATTTGGCCTAGTTTCAAGTTTTTAAGTAGAAAATTTGGGTTTTAAGTTCAAATTTCATGAATGTCACCCTATGGGATCCAAGTAACAAGATATTACATGGATTGCCTATATAAATGAGCTTTCAAATCACCATTTCACGTAAGAATACATGAAATCAAGTAAAGAAATCATGATTTAAGTATTCCAAGTCTTTCAAATATCATCAAGAGAGCATTCAAGTCATTTCTAACGCATTCAAGGGTAGATTATTCATCATTTTTTCCAGCAATTCAAGATCCATCATGTCAAGGATATCAAGCATCAAGAATGTTTTTGAGCTAGTGTTGTGATGTAGAATTGAAGATCCAAGGTCAATCATTTTTCTACACTTATTTCAAGATCAAGATCTACATCTTTCATGGCCACTTCATGTTGAGTTGCAGATTTACAAGGCATCATTGCCCATGATTCATTGGTGCAGGGGCACCCAGGGGTTCTCATGCCTCCATGAGGCCCTTTTATTTTTGGTTTCTTATTTTGAAGATTCTCATGATGTAATAAGGTCTAGTGGACCATTTTTAATAGGTTCCATAGTTAAATTGTAAACTTGGTGCACCTAGGTCCTAAAAAAGGCAAAAGTTTCCATGGTGTAACCAAGTGGTGAAATTGATGCAATTTGGAGTTTTAAGCATTTATGTCTAAATTAGGTATTTCTAGGGTCAGTTAGTGGTCATTTGAGTCATGCAGGTACTTGAAACTTTTGTAAGAATTCATAGTTGCTAGAAGTTGCCAAAAGTTGCTTAGCAACATAGGCTACTTTTGAAAAAGTTGAAAAATGTTGTAACCAACGGTCAATGCCCATTTGAAAATCATTTAGGGACTATTGGGAAATGAGGATACTTGTTTAAAAATCCTCCCATGTGGTCAAGGAAAGGTTTGTTGTTTTATTCTTGAAGGATTGAATGCAAACAAACTCTGTTTTTTATGTTTTTCTAGTGTTTTTATTTGTTTTTTTGCTTGGTATAGATTGTGACTTCACTATAAAGATAAGAGAAAGCCCATGGAAAGATAGAGGAGATATTTAAATTTCTTTTGGTGGTGGTTTGAGGTAATTTAGTCAAGGGATAAGGCAGATACACTTGTTTTTTTCTAGAAGTGGGTTTGAAGCCCTACCAAACCAAGGTTTGAACACAAAAATGCTTGTATCTTCCCATTCCAGTATGGGGAAAATATAATTCTTGGTGGAATGGTAGGTTAGGATTACTATTTATTTTTCAAGTGGTTTCAGGAAGAGACATGGAGTTTTGCATGATATCCTCGATGCCCTAGGCCTGACATCTCTATGTGATAGGCCTGGAATTGATCTTTGAAGTGTGTATCTTGCAAATTGTTGAGTGTTCATGCAAGGATAATGTTTGAAATGTGTGAGAGGAGTCATAGGGATTCCAAAGGAACATTATTTTGGTTTTAGGGGTGTTGGGGAGTGGCTAGGTATACTAGTTCCTTCATTGTGTAGTCTAAATAGGCCTCCTTGTGGCATTGAAATCCAGTCAATTTGAATATTTTATTTTGGTGTCTTGTCTTGTGAGTTTTGGGACTTGTTGGGGTCCTTAAGGGATGTTTAAATATATTTTTCTTTCAATGGTTTGAGTCCATAAAAATTAATATTTTGACTATCTCGGTGGGACAAGGCTACAAGGATGCATAGGATCATATTGGAGCAATTGGTAGATGAGAGTTTCTAAGAAAAAAGTAAGGTGGAATGACTATAACCTATCATGTTGAGTGTGCCTAAACCTTCCCCAAACCCATTTGTCATGTTTGGATGTGAGAGCCCAAATTAGGTAATTGTATTGTTTGGTGAAGGAATAGTGGTTTTGGTGCATCCACATAGAGTATTTGAGATATTATTTCCATCAAATTTCCTATATTCACTGCATTCTCTACATTACATTGGTATCAGATCAAAGTTCTAATTGTGAAGGCTAAGAAAATATTTTGACTCATTGAGTTTTGAAGGAACAATGCCTCCAAAAGGTGGGTTTGTGGTTGCAAAGGAGTTGAAAGCCTTGAGAGAGAAGGTAGAAGCATTAGAAGCCATATAAAGGAGAGTGGATACTGATGAAGATAGTACCTCAGAGGAAGAGGTAGAGGGTGAGGATGGAGACCCTCCACAAGAAGAGGATATGACTCTCGTGGAAAGGAGATTCCTTGGTGATTTGCAATCCATAAGAGGAGAGACCTCTGAAGCAAAGATGGATCTACCAACATATGGGGGAAAGATGAATGTTGAAGAAGTGATGGAATGGGTGGATTGTTTGAATAACTACTTTGAGTATAACAAAGTGGAAGAAAACAAGAAGGTCAAGTTTTCCAAGACCAAGTTGAAAGGGTTTGCACTAACGTGGTCGAACTACATCCAAGGATAAAGGGTGAAAATGGGAAAGCCCATGATTAACTCATGGGATAGGATGGTGAAGAAATTTAAGGGACAATTACTTCCTTTAGAATATGAAGTGAAAGTGTTTAGGAAACTACAGAACCTAAAACAAAAAGACATGGATGTGACTACCAATACTAAGGAATTTCACAAACTTTGTATGAGATGTGGCCATGTGGAGAATGAAAAGGTTGAAAGTGGCTAGGTACATAAATGGCCTAAGGTTTTAAATTAAAGATGATCCCAACCTAGTGATCCCCAAGACAATGGAAGTGTGTTTCCAAATGGCATGTAGGGCTAAAGAGAAGTTGAGGAAGAAAGAGCAATAAGGGATAGAGGAATAAATTTTAGAGGAAGAGGCAGTTTTTGTGGAAGAAATCAGTCACAAAGATCACAAGGGGAATCAAGTGGAAGCCAAGAACCAATTCATGAATCAAGAGGTGGATGTAGGGGAAGGAGGCCTAATGGAAGAGGAAGATCCAATGGATTAGGAAGGGGTTACAATGCATTATCCAGTAGGTACTTTAACTGCAATCAATTTGGACACCTGACCTTAAAATGTCTAGAGAAACAAGCTTCAAACATCCAAGGTAGGGATAGGAGGAACCAATTGGTGCAAGAAGAAGATGCTCAAAGTGTAAACTCACCTTCCAAACTTTCTGACCTTGAGTTTGGAGAAAATTTGATGATGAGGACACTTCTTAAGGTTCCAAGTACTAAAGAAACACCCCAAAGGATTTATTTGTTTAGGACCTCATGCAAATCACATGGAGAGGTATGCAAGGTGATTGTAGATTCATGCTCCATATATAACTTAGTGTCCCTAGAAATAGTTGAGAAACTAAATCTGAAAATAAATCATCATCCCACACCATATAGGGTGTCTTGGTTTAACAAAGGTCAACAAGTTCTTGTCAATGAGCAATCTTGGGTAGAATTCCATATTGGAGACTATAAGGACAAAATATTTTGTGATGTTATTCCCATGGATGCTTGCCACATACTTCTAGGCTGCTCTTGGAAATATGACAGGAAGCACATCATGATGGTCAGAAAAACACTTACAAGATAAAAAGAGATGGAGAATCATTCACTTTGAACCCTTTGTCGGATGAGGGCACAAATAGACAACTTGGATACAGTGTCATGGTGGTGGGAGAGAAATATTTTTTTTTAACACCTTAAAGGAAGAGGGAGGTAACGGGTTTTCCTTGATTGTCAAGCCAAAATGTAGATTATTTTTTTCCACAAATAAAGGAGAAACCATTCATAGTGAAGTCCAAGCCTTGCTGGAGAAGTACAATGCCATTGTGATAGATGAATTTCCTAGTTCCTTGCCTCCAATCAGAGATATCAGTCACCATATAGACCTGAATCCAAGTGCCAAATTTCCTAATAAGGCTTCCTACAAGATGACCCTTTCCCAAAATGAAGAAATAGAAAAAAAAGTTCAAGAACTATTGGATAAAGGCCTAATTAGGGAGAGTCTAAGCCCTTGTGCAGTCCCTACCATGTTGGCTCCCAAGAAGGATGTAAAATGAAGGTTATGTAATTATTCAAGATCCATGATTAGGATAACCATCAGATATAGGTTTCCTATGCCAAGAATGGAGGATCTCATGGACTACCTAAAAGCGGCTTTATATTTTTCAAAGATTGACTTGAAGAGTGGGTACCATCAAATCAAAATTAGAGAAGGAGATGAGTGGAAGACAACATTTAAGAATAATGAAGGTCTATACATGTGGATGGTGATTCCGTTTGGTCTATCCAATGCACCCAATACCTTCATGAGATTAATGGATGAGTTATTTACACCCTTTATTTTAATTTTTTTTGTGGTTTATTTGGATGAAATTATGTGTTTAGAAAGTCCAAAGAGGATCATTTGGAGCATCTTTAAAAGGTCTTAAGAAGGTTGGATGAAGAGAATTTTTTGATCAAATTGCAAATGTGTGAGTTCATGAAGGAGGAGTTAGTGTACCTTGGGTTTTTCATATCAAAGGGAATTTGAAGATGGATCCATCAAAGGTTGAGGTCATTCTCAATTGTCAACCACCTAAGTTAGTGGGTGATGTGAGAAGCTTTCATGCTCTTGCGAGCTTCTACAAAAATTTCATAAGGAATTTTAGTCATATATGTGCAACCATCATAGACACAATCAAGGGAGACAAACGAAGAGTAAGTTCCTATGGACCAAAGAAGCAAATTAAGGGTTTGAATGCTTGGAAACAAAGGTATCTCAGCAACCTATCCTTACTTTACCTAATTTTAATAAATTATTTACCATTGAATGTGATGCAAGTGGTAAATCTATAGGTGTTGTCCTCACCCAAGAGGGGAGGTCAGTTGCATTCTTTAGTGAAAAAATAAATTAGGCAAATAGAAAATACTCCTCCAATGACATAAAACTTTATGCTATGGTTCAAGCCCTAAAGAAATGGAGACATTACTTATTTCCAAAGGATTTTATTTTATTTACTGATAACCATGCACTTAGCTTCTTGAATGGATAGGACAAGTTGAACCAAAGGCAGATGAACTGGGTTGAATACCTACAAGCATACACTTTCTCCATCAAATAGAAGAAAGGAGAAGAAAACAAAGTTTCTAATTCCCTTAGTAGAAGGGTCATGATGGTCCAAGAGGTACAATTGAAAAGTGTGGGTATAGAAGCCCTTAAAGGTATGTACAAGGAAGATGAGGATTTCAAGGATTATTGTGATACCTGCTCTCAATTTTTAGATGATTTTCACAATGAATATGCTGATTATGTTTTGCAAGATGGTCTATTATTCAAAGGGGCTCAATTGTGCATACCCAAATGTTCTATGAGGGAGATCTTGATAAAGGAGAAGCATAGTGGGAGTCTTGGAGGGAACTTTGGGCTTGATAAAACCTTGGAGTAGGTTAGAAGGTTCTACTTATGGCCTACAATGCAGGTGGATGTGAGGAAGTTGGTAGAGAATTGCAACATATGTCAAAGAGCAAAGGAAACCACTTGAAATGTAGGCCTCTACCAACCTCTACCATACCCAATAGACCTTCGAAAAGCATAAGTATGGAATTTTTCCTACGACTGCCTAAGACACAAACAGGGGTTGATAGTGTTTTTTTAGTGGTAGGGGTATGTGTAGGATCATGATGGGACAAAAAGTGGTGATATGTAAGTGATATGATGGCCCATGTGGCTGACGACTTTTTTTTTACCCAAAATTGATGAAATGAAAAGGGTTTTTAAAGGAGATTCTTAGCTTTCCACCAATACAAATCATGCTTTACATTGAATTTAATAAATAATTATTATTCATTTTCTATTTGAATTACGAGTAAAATCATGACTGATAGGTTGATTGAAAAACATCTATAGCTTTCAAAGGATATCACATTTTTTGAATTTGAAACATGCATCACATTATATGCTTCACATACTATAGGATTAAAAAAAAAATGAATTTCATGAAGTTTTGACCAAGTTAAGGTGGTCAGATGTACGAGATTTTATATTTTTTAAAAGTTCTAATAAAAAAATCACAATTAATTATTTCATTGGAAAAAAATTACAAAAAAATATGCATCACATCACTACATGAGTCTTCTACTGATATCTTAAATAATATAAAAAAATATTATCATTTTGTTGTGGTTAGTGTGGTTAGATTAGACACCTACTTCTTATTTTTTCCCTAAAATTCAAGTACTACTACATTGAAATTTCAAATTTTCACCAAATAGATTTTTTTTAAATAAAAAAAAAACCTAGTATTTTAGAAACTAATTCAATTTTCAATAGATTCTATTCTTACATATTTTTGAAATAATATAGTTAACTTATTCAAATTTTTATATCAAGCTGCCTAACTCTTATTTTTTTGAATTTTATTGCCACTTAAGGGCATGTTTTTTCCATGATGATCCTGCACATTCCTGTATATAGATTCAGCAAAATGACACACTTTATCCCTTGTAAATGCACTAGTGATGCCTCTAACATTGCGTGACTATTTTTAAAATAGGTTTTGAGAATCCATGCTTCCATTCAACATTGTATCACAAAGGGATGCCAAATTCATAGATCACTTTTGGAGGACCTTGTGGAAGAAGTTAGGCAAAAATTTGACATAAATGGATGAGAAAATAGAGGTGGTAAACACCTATCACTTGGTAATTTTCTAAGGTGTTTGAAAAAAGAACATGGCCTACAATGGGATCTAGTGCTGCCCTAAGCCGAATATGCATACATTGACTCCATAAACACAAGCATAGGCAAAAGTCCTTTTGAGGTGGTGTATGGAATGATCCCAAGGGGTATATTTTAATTGAGAGACTTGAAAGGAATGGAGAGGAAGAGTACAGAAGGAGATGATTTTGCAATAGAAATAAGGGACATCCATGAACAAGTGAAGGAAAATCTTGAGAAAAGTGTGGAGAAATACAAGGAGAAATAAGATTTGAAGAGGAGAAATTTCCAATACAATGTGGGAGACTTGGTTCTTGAACATTTGAAGAAGGAGATATTACCCAAGGGTAGATACACCAAGCTCCAAATGAAGAAGATAGGCTCTTTCAAGATAATCCACAAATTTGGGCAAAATTCCTATGAGATAGAACTCCCTCCTGAAGTGGCTATCTCCCCTATATTTAATGTTGCTGACTTGTACCCCTTTAAGGGATATTTATATGTAGGTGTAGGTATAGAATCTAATAAAGATTGGGTGTAGGAATTTCCACCTTCAGAAACCTTGAAGCTTGAAGCAATCCTAGACACCAAAGAGGTAAAAATGACGAGAAATAGGGTGTATAATGAATACCTGGTTAAATGGAATGGTCTACCACTAGAGGATACAACTTGGATGAGTGAAGGAGACATAAAAGACCATGGTTCTTCTCTACAGTAACTGATCTTAGGTGGAACTTAAGATCTTTTCAACCCCAGGTGTATGGTGCAGGGGCACCTAGGGTTTCTCATGCCTCCATGAGGCCTTTGTCTTGTTGGTTTTTGTTTTTCAACATGATCATGATGTAATAAGGTATAGTGGACCATTTTTAATAGGCTGTAATAGGTTCCAAAGTTACATTCTAAATTTGGTGCGCTTAGGTCTTAGAAAAGTAAAAAGTTGCCATGGTGTAACCAAGTGGTGAAATTGATGCAATTTGGAGTTTTATGGGTTTATGCCTACATAAAATGTGTCTAGGGTCAGTTTTTGGTCATTTAAGTCATGCAAATACTTGAAACTTTTATAAGAATTCATAGTTGCTAAAAGTTGTCAAAAGTTTCTTAGCAACTTAGACAACTTTTCAAAAAGTTACAAAATGATGTAACCAATGGTCACCCATTTGAAAATTAGTTGGGAACCATTGTGAAATGAGGAGATATGTTTAAAAATCCTCCCATGTGGTCGAGGAAAGGTTGTTGGATTCTTGAAGCATTGAATGCAAAAAAACTCTGTTTTCTATGTTTTTCCAATGTTTTCTTTGTTCTTCTACGTGGTATAGACTGTGAATTCATTGTAAAGATTAAAAAAACCCATGGGAAGATAGAGGAGAGAGTTTCCTTTCTTTTGGTGGTGGTTTGAGGAAATAAAGAGGATATTCAAGTATTTGTAGGGCACTTCAGACTATGGTCTATGGTATCCAAAGGATACTAATTTCTCATTAAGTACCTATACAAATGGAGATTGGGTTGGGTGTGTCAATGATAGAAGTAAAAATGGAGTTTCTTTCTTTCTTGGAAGTATGTTGGTTTACTCGTTAAGAAAAAATAAGGATTTGATATCTTTATCCATTGCATAGTTAGAGTAGATTATGTTGGAAACTTGTGTTTCCAATGAGGCCAATAGAGCATTGGTGCATTGATTTCAACCCCTAAGGAATCAAGTGTGTTCAATTATGTTGGTTGGATTATGTTTTCATTAGTATTGTCACTAGTATAAACCTCTTGTGTTGTTAAGATGTTGAGAAGGTGTAGATGCCTAGTTAGTGTTTTTGGTGCTTGGTTTCCAAGCGCCTTCAAGAAAATTTGAATAAAAGAGTTTAATGTGACAAAGTGGTGTTTAGTGTTTTTCTCTGTATTCCTTCATGGCTGAAGATGTACTCATTCAGTTTGGACATTATAATTAGATCCATTCGAAGGTTTTATATCTAGAGTGTTAGGTTCTATAACACTTGGAAAAAGAAGTTGTGTTCACCAGTGTGTGAAATGTGAAGCAATGTTGTTTGGGATAAATGTGATTGCTACACATTTATTCATAGTGAAGTTTCTAGTGTTGTCGATGTGGAAACATGCTTATAGTATTTGTATCTACCAGCCCTTGATGTTTTAGGTTTTGAGTTTTTTTAAATTGTTGTATGATTTGGTGGATACCTATAATAGTATATTTAGTTTCACAAAATGAAGGTGTTCTTGAATTTCATGTGGTTGTGTAAAATATATTGATGGTGTTGGAGTATTCTGAAATGTTGTATGAATAATTATGAGTGTTTATGTGTGATTCACAAGACTTTTATGGGCCTTTATAGGATTTTTTGGTGTTGCTTGTTAGTGTTATTGTAGTTTTGGCTAACTTAGCATGCTAGCACTAATTTTGGAGGAAAATTGTTGATTAAAGAAGTGTTGAGAAGCATGTTTATAATGAATTGGATGCCAACTAAGTAGTGGCATGGTTAGGCTTAACTTATTTATATTGTGGAATTTTTTGGTGTTGACCTACTTGGTGGTACATGGTAGACATGTATACATTTCATTAAGGCCAACCTAATTGAGATTGTTTTAGGTCGTGAAGGGTATATATGCAAGGAGAATTATTCTATGGATTAAGAGTGTGAATTGTGTGATGTGAAAGTGATAAAGTGTGTTGATCTAAGTGCAAGAATTAATGTTTATGACTTCCTAATGTAGTGAGAAAAATGTGTCTACATTTCAATCTATTTGATGAGTTGTTTTTTCTTTAGTCGAATTTTACCTTCTACATATGAGAGATGTGTTGTTAGTAGTTTAAATTGGTAATGAGCCACCCCTTCTTTCTTTATTTTAGATAGTGAGTCCTTTTTCAGTGATCCATCAACAATGAGCCTTTCTTATCTTTCTAGGCAGTGAACCCTTAGAAGTGAGCCTTATTGTATTTTATATTGAAATTCATATAGTAGTGAGATAATGCTCATCGTGGGTTTTACCATTCTTATGATTTCCATGTAAATATAGTGTTATTATGTGTTTGATGTGTATGCATTATTAATTTACATGTTTACATTTATTTAATGTATGTTAAGGTTTTAAAGGTGGATAAGGTCTTACGAGCTAATGCAAATCTAAATGTTAATGCTAATGCATCGACTAACATTTTTTATCAAAGTCATGATTCCTAGGAAGAATCTTAACCATGTGAGGTAGATCCAAATGGTGCACAAGGGAGGTATCAAAGCTCCTTTGTTTGATGGAACAAATCATACCTATTAAAAAGCTACGATGGAGTTTTTCCTAGTCTCCCTTAGATTTAGTTTTTGGAAATATGTTGAAAGAGGTCATACCATGCCTAAAAATGGACCATCAAATGATGATGAAATCAAGGAATATGAGAACAATGGAGAAGTAAGGAATGAAATATTGAGTGGTCTTAGCCTTCCTTTTCTTAAAATTAATTTTGTAGTCATTTTATTTTTCCTCATTTTTTAGCTTTATTTTTATTTTTAATAAACAATTATTTTCTAGTTATTATTATTATTTTTTTCTAATTATGTCTCCTTTCTCTTCCCTTTATAAAGTGTTCTTCATATGCAACTATTCATTTCTCCTTGATCTCTTTGCTTTAATCCTGATGATGGATCACACAGTGTGATCCAAAATTTCAATGGAAAAATTCTTACAGATCGAATCCAGATATCATTGATAATAAACAATATGGATTGTAGAAACTTGATATCATTAATGGTCTTACTAATTCAAAAATTATGAATTTTATAAGCTACAAGTCTGTTAAAGATTTATGGAAAAATCTAGAAGGAATCTATGAAGGATATGACAAGGTCAAATAAGTGAAGATGCAGATCTACAAAGTCAAATTTGAAACCATAAGGATGTTTGAAGATCTTTTAAATTTATTTTAAATTCTACAAAGAAAATAAACTTCTTTTAAAGTCTACAAGAAAATAAACTACTTTTGAAGTCTACAAAGTGGAAAAGGATTATGGTTTAGATCCAAATGATCTTGATGAGGTGGAAGTGAACTTTGTGAGGAGATTAAAAAATGGAACTAGAAAATACATAGGTAAGGTACCTTTCAAATGTTTCAATTGTTGAAAGATAGGTCATTATGTACCTAAGTGTCCAATCAAAGTTACTAATGAAAAATAAAAGGATCATAAGGTAAATTTTTCTAATAAGAGTTATTATATTGAAAAGGACATTCATGTATTTGATGATGAATAATTAGATTATTAGAATGAAGAAAGTGATGAATGCTTGTTCATGGCTTTAAATGTTGGAACTAATTCTACTAATCTTGAAAGATGCATGAAGGAAATTACTCCACAAACAAATCATAACATTGAGGGAACTATGTTAACTAATTTTCATACTAGAGAGGAGAAGAATTACTGGATCAAGTTGACAGTGGATGCTCAAATCATATGACAAGTGACAAGAGTAAGTTTGTTAAGCTTGAAAATTATGATGGTGGTCTTGCTAAGCTTGGTGATGATACATCTGATAAGATCTGTGGAAAAGGTTCAATTAGTTTTGATGGAAAGAATGATACAAATGATGTTCGTTATATCAAGGGTATCTAACATAATCTTCTAAGTGTAGGAAAAATGTGTAGAAAATGATATAATCTTGTATTTAATAATGGTGGTTGTGAAATCAGAAAATGAAGATCTAGTATTAAATAGAATGTGAAAATCATATATTTAGTCAACCTAAATGATAAAATGATGTATTTAGTCAACCTAAATGAGAAAATCATTTATTTAGTCAACCTAAATGAAAATAATGTATTTAGTCAACCTAAATGAAAATCATGCATTTAGTTAACATGAATGTAAAAATGAGGAAGCCTTGTATATATAGGAAAGGAAGAAGTAATCCACCTATCATGTGGATTGAAAAGTGTCTCATGATGTGGCACAAATGAGTAGACAAGTGTCTGATAGGTTTCAACCTATGGATCACTACGAATGCACAAACAATCAACCTATTTGACCAAGTCATCAACCATGATGCCAAGTTTTGAGTGACCTTTGAGGTGAGATGGAAAGACTTCCAACAACAAAAGGTATGTACATGAGGATTACCAAACAACTTGGTAACCTCTAGAGGTCTGGAGGTTGCACGTTCAGTTAGGCAAGATGCATTCTCTAACCTCATCAACATATGTCCACTTATGTATAGTGAATATATAAATTATTCAATCTAACATATCTCATCTGAATAAAGGTACCAAACTTTATTTTTTTGGGCCCATTATTGATAGAACACTACCTCCTACACTAATTTTGGAACCTATTTTAAAATTATGTCCTACAAAATTTAATTATGTTTGAGCCCCTTGATTAGGATTTGATTGGAGGGCTTTGAATGTTCGTAAAGAGGAAAAAATTTCACATCAACCTTGTCTATCCAATAGTGCACATTCCTTTTTGACTCTATATTATTATTTTATATAGATGCATGAACCATATAATTTGTTTGAGATGAAAAATTTATAATGAAGGATTAGGAATTGATTTAAATAAGTATTAAGCCCCACCATGCTGTATAATTATCATTCTTAGCTAGTGATGTACCCTCTTTGAAATTTTTTACTAACATATATTAAACACAATGCAACAACCATAGATTTGGTTCCTATGTGAATGGTTGGAAAAAGATTTGTCCTTTAAAAACCTCTATTGAAAATATCCTAGGTTTTATGATTGTATTATTCATGTACCATTGAAAGGTTGTTATTTTGATGCATTTGGTTTATTTTTCATATGTCTAACTCAATATAATGAATACCATGCATCATGCCTATCCAATTAAAGATAACCATCTACTTGGGACCACTTATTACAAACTTCATTATACAAACTAATTAAATGACTTTCATGTTACTTTAATTTTATCTGAGAATGATTTGAGTTTAACCTTTGTACCATTTGAATATCATAAAGATTATGTTACAAAAAAATTTAAATTTTTTGCACTTGATTATTATAAGAGGTTTTCACACTCAATGAGTAACATAATGACTATATTTGGTAAATTTTTATTCTCACAAAGATAATTATTACCTATCATATAGTAAAATGATGCTATAAATTAGAGTGCATAATAAACACCTAATCATCGTATATTTCTTCCTTATTACAATGCAACATTTGATACATGTAAAATATAAGATGAAAAGAGGTATTCACAGGATGGGGGTGATGGTTTGATATAACCCTTTGATGATGGGAAACCAATGGTCTATGCTACTTCTTGTAGCATGTAGAAATAATAACAATGCACTAATATGAAATAAATGTAAGACATAAATAAATACATGCATCCTAAAATATAAGAAGATAAGTTATAGATTTGCTAATTAATGTAAGTAAATATCATAATTTAAATATAAATGAAGACACAAATCTATGACTAATTACATTTTAAAAAAATATCTATTGAGAGAAGAGACGAGAATAAAATACTAACATGTATGACTAATAAAATATTCATAAAATAACTTACATGGAATGCGAATCTTATCTATATTCTAACATTTTGTGAACATTGATCTATATGTTTGATTGATAAACTATTAGAAAATGGTTTTAAAATATATATTGCTTAAACAAATATAAATAAAATAGGAAATATATTCTCTTAGATTTCAATTTTATAGGAAAAAATTAGGCCTAATGTCTTGTCCTAGACTAGGTCATCCATGTATCATAGTGAAGCGTGTGTAACATTCTCTATGATTTATGTGATCTTGTTAAAAAAATTGCTCCACTTTTGTATATATTTTTTGAGTAAGGGTTTGTGTAATATGTAGAGGGAAGATTAAATTCCTTCATAGAACTCAATATATTTTTAGGTCTATGTAGATTGAAATATATGAAAAAAAATGTAAATTTCTAATGTAGTTGAGACTAATGTAGCTAATAATATATGGAAGTATGATTGATATTAATGTGATTGTTAGTACACACCAATGTAGTGTTATATGTATAGGACAGAAAATTAAATTCCTTGATAGAAATCAATTTATTTTTAGGTGTATGTATATTGAAAAATACCTAGAAAATATGTAAAGTTCTAATGTAGTTGAGAATAATGTAGCTAATAATATATGGAACTAAGACTAATATTAATGTGACTATTAATACATGTGAATGCACAATGATGTGTCTCAATTTACAACCTTATTGGGTAAAAGAAAATAACACTTTTCATTAAACAAGTTATTCCAACTATACCAAACAGGCTATTGAGAAATAAAATTTGATGCAGACTATTGATTTGTATCAATTTATTTATAAATTCAATTTTTTTTTTTTTTTTTTTTTAAATATTGGTTATTTATTATAAAATTTAATATTAGTTTTTCCTCATTGATAGTGAGTGACATTTTTCTATAATGCATAGCTTTTACTAGATGTAATATCATTTCAAAATTTATTGGAATTAGATCAATAACTCCAATATCTAGCATTCAAATATTTTTTATTCAATATTGAATATTTTGTATATTATTATTTTTTAATTGAGACTAAATAGATATAAATTTGTTATATGGTAGCAATTTTCTCTTCATTTATTTATTGAAAATAACACTTTACTCTAGAATAAGGACATCAATGTAAATTGCAATGGAAGTTTTTGCATAATTTATTATTTTACTAGTTTCATGAATGAAATATATATAGGTATGTATGTATGTATATGTATATATGTATGTATGTATGTATGTATGTATATGCATATGTGTACATATGTATTAAAATTGTAACATGATGAGAGACACAACATTTGTAATGAGAATCATAGGAAATAAGAAATATCTAACTTGATTGGAATAAATCTCCTCAATATTTCAAGAAATTATACAAGATCATCTAAGTGTCACTTGAATATTTCCTAAAAAATATTCCCACAATTTATTGGATTAAGTATTAAACCGAAATAAAGAAAAATGGGAGGGATAGGATACTAAAATGAAAGGATACTAACCCATTATTTTCCTTCTATTTCATTAGGAAACTAGATGCCTCAATCAAGTGACTATCAAACCTTAATTGAATCAAATCAATTGAGGAATCTATTGGGTTCCTTTGCATAATTAGACGGGGGTTCACCATTAAATAAAACTTTAAAAAGGGAAATCAAAACACTTATGAAAAATCACTATGTAACCTAGTAACTTAAGAATGTGAATCATAGAAAAAAACATAATGTAAATAGAAAAGTACCTAGTAAAATGAAGAAGCCACAAAATATCTAGAAACTCTAAAAATGTTTTTTAGGGTTGCACCAGGACTAATACACTAGGTATGGTGTATGAGTCCTTCTTTAGGGTTTTTAGGGAAGATTCTAGAATCTTTGAAGGCTGATTAGGATCTATAGGATGGTGATAAAATACTATCTTGGGACTAATATTCCAGGTCGGGCGTATGAGTCATCCTATAGGTTTTTTTAGGATCTTTTTTAATCTTCCAAACCTAGATCTGACATTGTAGAATGTTGTAAAAATTCCTTATTAGGGAATAATACGCTAGGTTAGGCATATGTGTCCACCTGCAAGATTTGAAATGGTGCTTTTTTATACTTTAGTGATCACCTGTAGCTTCCTTCTTGTCTGATCTTCAAGTCTATTTTTTTTGAATTCTATTATGTAGGTGAGTTTCCATGAAGATGACTTTAACACATTTCCAATTTCATCTTCAAAGAATATTCAAGCTCCAAGTCACTGAGATCTGCAAACATACATCATAAGAGAGGGAAAAAATATATTTTTTTAGGGAATGGGGTTTGCCTTGGTCAAACCCTATTTTGGTAGTTAAACCTTGAAATGAATAAAAGAACGTAAGGAATAGTGAATGAACAACACTATATATCAACTCACCAAACCTTGTTTGAACCTTAGATTGTAGATTTGCAACTTGCATCAATTAGTTTCAATGGATGTGGATCTTGATCATGAAACTTGATTAGAGATAATGCCTTTGAATTCTTCAATAGAGCTTGAGCTCTACATCACTATATTATCTAAAACAACATGCATGATGCACAAAATCTTTGACATGATAATGGAATCTTGAGTTCTACGAAAAATAATGTAGAAATCTACGCTTGAATTCTCTTCAAATCACTCTTGATCATAAACCTTTCTCTAGGATTTGAATACTTGAAAATCTAGGTGAAACTAAGTTAAATAACCTTGCTTTTATAACTTTTATACTTTTCTAAAATTACAACACTACAAGACGACATTTGAAAATTGAAATGAAGGACAAGAAAATCCCATGAATAGTTTTAATCAAAATATGTCCTAGGCGAAAGTGGGAATCATATGCCTAGTAGGGCATATGAGTCCTAAGACCTAAAACCTGGGACACATACTTTGAAAAGTGTGATACTTAATGTGACATTTGAATTTCAAGGCCAAAACTTAGGGAGGACTCATATGCCCAAATGGGTGTATGAATCCCAGGTCCCTAAGTTTGGAACACATAGACAAAAATGTTAAATTTTGAAGTGTCATTTATTAAATGTTGGGATTATCTTTAGAAAAATGCAATTTATTAGGCTTGTGGATGCAAAATAGGACCAAGTGATGCATAAATAAGCCCAATTTTAACATGGAGGGCCTTAATAAGTGTGAAAAATGTATACAAATACAATTTTCTACACTACATTTGACCCCCACTTTAGTGAGAGGATGATCTTACATCAAACTCACACAAAAGTAGACAAATATGCATTAAGAGGGGTTCAAGTGTACAAATGTGGATAGTATAGGATGAAAAGGATCAAGGAGGGTGATCAAGCCCCCAAGATCCTAGATCCCACATCAAACAGACATAAGCACAAATGAGCACACACAAGGTCTATGATATGCAATAGCAAGACAATATACACAAACATACAATGTCAAAGACTTAAAAAAATAAAGAGAAAACATAAATAAAAATAATATAAAAAGGGGGGTGGGTCAAGCCTTTAATATCTATCCAACACAATGTGTACTAGTTCTTGGATGTTTTTCCTAAATTCATGCTCACTCTCAAGCAACGAAACTTTAGGTTATCCATTGGGTGAGTATCCTAAAAGGGTTTCTTAGTGAGAAATTCATGCCTCTATGCCAGCTTCTCATTGTGCAATGAGAAAGTAAAATATTTTCTTAGGCTTCTCATCATACTAAACATACAAAAGCTATCCCTTTGATAACTTCAATAACGCACCACAAAATGAAATTTGAGCTTATGAACAACATGCAAGTAAATATTTTTTGAAAGGGACTTTGCTTAGTTCATGTAAGGTCTCTTCTTAGGGGACATCATGCCTAATGTATCCAATATAGTAAAAACCAAAGAAATATCATTCTCTCAGAGGAAATCAAACCCAATGAAACAATCAATAAAATGACACATTGCAATAAGAAAGAAAATCACACAATGAAACATGAGAAATTTTGAAAGATAATGTTAATGTATGCTCCCACTTTAAAGCAATTGCTAGCACCATTTTTGTGAGAAATTTGCTTTAAAGTATCCAAGGAAGAAGATATGAGAGTTTATTTGGAAAGACCTATTCCAAGTCATATGTTCTTGAATGCTACTACATCAGCAATAATGGGTTGCCTTAAAAATGCAATGCTAAACATAGAAACAAAAGTGTGTCACATGTGAGCCAACTTAAGGAATGCCATCCACATCCCAAGCTTGCTCTTATATATACATGGAAGGTTGTCAACTAGCTAAAAGAGACAATGACAAGTTCCATATGAGGACAAGGCTACCTAACCCATTGCCCCCACTTAGTGAAATACAAGGATGAGATGATATAATTGATGAGAAACATAATAGAATGAAAATAAATATCAATTAGAGGATATAACCTGATTTAACACAAGGAAGAGTACCAAAATCCTTAAGATATTGAATTTTATCACTTAAAGCCTTGCATTCATTAGTAGGATTACCATGAACTCTATGATATGCACAAAATGAAATATTGTAGTGAAATTTCTTTTGTGTTCTTGGAGGGAGAGATATCAAATGATCTTGGAGGATTCTTGAAAAGATACTCTCTTGATCAATAGTAGGAGATGTTCCTTTATTTTGTGACAAAGATATATCTTGCTTAGTACAAGGTATCATACTTACACAAGCCTCTTTAGATGGTGAGATTTTGTTCTCTCCTTAAAAAGTGGTTGTAAAATCTAACGAACTCCAATTGTTAGTGCTTTGTGTTATGAAATTGATATTAAGTGAATATTTATTTTTTTAGTTTTTTACTTTCCAAGGAAAATAACCAAGACCACTAGTTTCTATGAATTCAGGATGCACTAATGTTAAATTTGGCTAAGAAGAATCTTTAGTAAGAATTTTGATATTGAGTGAAGGGCTGTTTTTTTTATTTCGAGGTATAATAACCAATATGGTTAGTTGTTTCTTGTGTGTGGGGCTCTATAGGGACACAAATACCTCATTATATAAAACCACATTGTTTTCCACTATACCCTGGTTGTTTTATAAGTTCATAACCTCTTCCATAAATCTTTTTCATTTATTTTGGATTGGGTGGTTGTTCATAATCAACTTCATCAAATTTTGTTGTGTATTTTGTATTTTCTTCTAAAGTGGTTGAAGTGGATACTTTCAAATATTCTATTGAATTTTGTGTTGACATTACAACTTTTTCATTTCTCTTTTAAGAATCTTTTGTTATGATCTTGTATTCTCCCATAAATGTAGGTGTGAAATCCAAGGAACCCTAATAATCTTCTAGTAGCTTCATGACTTCCTCAATATTCCTTTATTTTTATTTCTCTTGCAAGGGTTCAACTTGTGTATTTGGTGTCAAATTTTTAAAATGATTTTCCTTACCTTTTTCAATGTTTAAACAATTTTCTTGTTTAGGGTCGGCTTTGATTATAAACACTTTTTTGTTGTAGACATACATCATTTTATGATGAATTGTAGAAGGCACCCCATTCATCGTATCAATCCATGGTCTTCCTAAAAGAAGATTAGATGAAATATAGTGAGGCATAATATGGATTAAGGTTTGTAATGTTACCTTCCTAACTGTAATAGGTAATGTGATCACACCAAGCGGTTCTTTTCCAACATTGTTAAATCCTTGAATAAATAAGGAATCGAGTTCGAATCTTGATTTATATACACCAATATTATCCAATAGTGTTACACTACATACATTAAGAGCTCAAACATTTTAAACAAGGTTTTTCTTTAGCCCTATGCTATTGAAGATAGCTATTATCATGAAAGATTCTTTTTTTTTTTCACTTCTAGCGAAGATAACTCATCTTGATGGGAAGTAATTTCTAAGTTGATCATATTTATAGCTTGAATTTGGGTTGCCACATCATTTGGTTTCAAATTAGGAGGGGTAGGAACTTGTTGTAAAGCACTTTGAAGACATTTATGATGACTAGGTGAGGCTTAATAAGATCCCATAAGGATATCTTAGCAGGAGTATTGTTTATTTGTTCAACAAGATCATCCTCCTTCCCACTATTCAAAGGAAAAGAAGGAGCACTGGGCAAGATAGTTTTTGGCAATGGAAATGAAACAAGATTGGATTGTGGTTGTTTATTATTTATTGTGTTATATGTATGAGCAATATTATTGCAACTTGGTTGCTACACATAACTTTTTCATTATCAAATTGCCTTTTAGGTTGTTCTAAGATAAAAATAGTTTTATTTTGAACTTGTGGTTGTTGTGAGGGTGGATTTAAATGATAATTTTAGGGTTAAGTGATTACTTTAAGGGATATATAATGTACATAACCTCATAAGACTTATCCTTATTTTCATGATCTCTTAGTGAAGGAAAGTATAATGTCACTTCATCATCTTCATTTAAGGAAACCATATCACTATTGTCAATGTTGTTGTTTTCTTGCACCATGATATCTTCCCTAGTAGAGATTCTTTAGGAGAGCAACAAACTATATTTTCATGACATTCAAATGTTGGTTCCTCTAAATAAATTTTATCACAAGTAGGGGAGTTATCTATGGTTGAGTTTTCTTGCTTACCAATGATGGTATCATCTTTTTCAATAATATTTCCCTTAGTAGGGGAAGAGAAACAAATAGGATTCTCATGACATTGAATGATTAGATCTTCTAAAACCAAAACATCTTCATCAAAAAAGGAGAGATATTAGAAGAAGACCAAATTTTATTGTCATTATTGTCCACTATTTTATTGCATTTTGTTAAAACATTCTCACAAGTGGGAGAGGTGGACATTTTCTTGGTATTCTTAGAAAGGTAAGATACTAACATTTTTTGACCAAAAATGAGAAGTACTTTTATCCATCTTATGCAATGCTTCAAGAATGTAAACAATGTGTGCCCAAAAATGAAAATTAATTTTATACAACTTATGAAAAATTTCATGAATGTAAACATTTTGTATTCAAAAGTGATAATTACCTTTGTCAAACTTATGCAAAGCTTCAAGAATGTAAATAATGTGTATCTGAAAGTGAAAAGTAATTTTATTCATATTATGTAAAATCTCTAGGAGTGTAAACATTTTCAGATCTAATGATTTTTTTTACTAAAATTATTTCGGAATGATTTAGAAATGATAACACTAAATTCATGCAAATTTTTGAATTTTTTAGATTTAAACAATACGAAAAATGCAAATTTAAACCCTATAGGAAATGCAAACTAATTCAATTATTAAAGAACCCTAACTATAATGCAACTAATGAAAACCCAATACAATCCATTGCAAACTGAAAATGCAAGCTCTTAAATCTTAAAATAAATAGTGTCATACAAATATAGATCAATTTTATACACAGGAGCATAGACTAAAAATTATCTCACCTATTCACAAAGTTCCCCACTTTTTAGGGTTATTGATTGATCAGGGACCTATATGCCTAGATGGGCATATCAGTCTGAGTTTTAGGGTTTTATGCTGATGAATAGTGCAGACAAAGATTAAAAAACACTCAGAATTCTAGTAGAATTTTCCTATACATGGACCTATAAGCCCAACTATGCATATAGTTCCCTATTTATTGTTTCTAAAATTGAAGCTTGAGATCTCTGATTAACTGTGTTTGGTTTATGTTCTTGATAACAAAAAGTTAGGTCTGTAACAGATTTATGCAAAATTGAGTCTCTAGATGCAAGTGCAAAAAACGTAAAATGATGAACTTTTTCACTAATTTCAAATGTAATTTGAATCCAATTCCAATCCTATATGAATGAAAAATGATATTAAATACAATTATGATGTGATACTAATGCATTTTTTATGAATTTCAATAAAATTAAGTGATGCAAACATGCAAAAACTGCAACCTATATGTCATTTTCACTAATTCAAACTTTATGAGCCCTATATGCAATTCAACTAATGCAAAGCCAATGCAACCTAGATCTAGGGATATAATGGTATCCAAATAAAAAATTCAAGGGTCCAAAGGTCAGGTTCACCAAAATGAAATAAAAAAGAGGGGAGGGATAGTATACTAAAATGAAAGGATACTAACCATCTATTTTCCTTCTATTTCATTAGGAAACTAGATCCCTCAATAAAGTGAGTATCAACCCTTAAGAGAATAAACCCAATTAAGGAATCTAGTGGGTTCCATTGTGTAATTGGATGGGGTTTCACCATTGAATAATGCTTCAAAAAGGGAAGTGAAAACACTTATGAAAACTTACTATGTAACCTAGGATGTTAAGAATGTGAAATCAAATTGAAAATATAATGGAAATAGAAAATTACCTAGTGAAATGAAGAGGCCAAAACAAGATCTGCAAACTCTAAAAATTTCTTTTAGGGTTAAATTGGGACTATACGCTAGGTAGGGTGTATGAGTCCTCCTTTAGGGTTTTAACAACAAATTCTAGAATCTTTGAAGGATGATTAGGGTTTGCAATATGGTGATAAAATACTATCTTGGGAATAATATGCCAAGTTGGGCGTATGAGTCCTCTTATAGGTTTTTTTAGAGGATCTTTCTAAATCTTCTAAACCTTGATCAGACAGTCTTGGATGTTATCAAAATCCCTTATTAGTGATTAATATGCTAGGTTAGGTGTATGAGTCCACCTAAAATATTTGGAATGATGTTTATGTAGACTTTAGTGATCTCATTGTAGCTTTCTTCTTGTCTGATCTTTCAGTGTCGAAAGTCTAAATTTTGGTCTATAGGCGAGTTTCCATGAAGATGAAAACTTTGAAAACTTTGTAATTTCACTGTGACAGGATCTTCTAGCTCCTATTCACCTAGATCTACAAATGCACATCAAAAGAGAGGGAAACATATTGTTTTGTGAGGGAATGGGTGTTTGCCTTGGTCAAATCCTATTTGGATAATTAAACATTGAAATGAATAGAAACATGAAAGGAATGATTAATGAATGACACTATGTTACAACTCACCAAACCTTGTTTGAACCTTGGATTGTAGATCTAAAAATTGCATGAATTGGTTTGAATGGATGTGGATTTGGATCATGAAACTTGATTAGAGATATTGCCATTGAATTCTTGAATAGATCTTGAACTCTACATCACTATATTTGCTCAAACATCATGCATGATATGTTAGGATCTATGGTTGTTGCTTAGTGAATGTTAATTTATGTAAACAAAATTTAATGTAACATAAAAGATAAGACAAAGACATAAGTTGATAATGGAGTTCACCAAATGGCTACGTCTTTGGGTCCCTCTCCAATCGAGTGACTTATACCCGATTATGCTCCAAAATTTTCTTATAGGGAAGTCCTTACAAATTCTCCTTGGATGCTAATGAAGTCTTGAAAATCCTATCATTCAAGTACAAATAATTTGTCTATAAGCCCCCTAAAACTATTTGTATAGATTTGGAATTCTTCCTTCAAAAAATTCCCTTTACAACCACAATGTTACCCTTTAAATATAATTTTACATTCTATATCAAGGTTAAAAAACATATCTTTCTTATATTCCCCACATCTCCTAAATTAGGCTCTTTAAAATATAATTAAATTTTTGAACAAATTTTGGCTTTATGTTTCATAGATTTCCTTATTTGAAGCCCCTTTACCATTATCTTTTAAAATCAGCTTAAAATATTTAATTAAAAGCAATTCACATTGTTTGTTATCTAAGGGAATGCACATGGTGCATTGGTGGTTAGGTGAAATCTTAGTAGGGAGGTCCATAGTTCAAACTGCCAACCTTTTTGAGCAAGACAACTGAGAGAGGGGGGTGAATCAGTTGTAACAAATTTAACCTTTAAAACATTCACCCAAAAAAATCTTTAATATTGCTTAAAATGATTAAACATTAAGTATAACTGCAAAAACTAAAAACCATCGCACAAACACAACAACACCTGATTTACATGGAAAAACCAATAAGGGAAAAAGCACAGTTAGGGATAACTCACAATATAGATAATATCAAAATTTATTACAAAGGCTCACTGCTTGAGAAACAAGGCTCACTACCAAAATAAGGACTCATTGTTCAGTACAGGGGATCACTGCCAAAGAGATACAAAGAATATAGAAGAGATATGTTATAAAGAAAATAAAATCTCAATGCAACAAATATTTCCACCATGTAAATTACTCAGCTACTTGTAGGAATGCATGAAAGATAGAGTACACCTTCAACTCACTACATCCAAAAACTTGACATTTAGAATTCACACTGATTTTCCACACTCACATCACACATATCAATGGATTCACATCTATTTCACATGTATCTTCTCTATTTCTTTGCACTTATCTCTCTTTTTACATCATTTCACCACTAAATCATCCTATATTTATACCATCTTCAACTTTCAAACATATCTAAAGTCAGCCATCCATCAATAAATTTAAATGAGGTTGGTGCCAAAATATCCTATCATGGAATTAGAATGAGGGTAATCCAAACACACACTTGATGAGTACCCAAATAGGTCCAACATTCTTCATCAGATTAAAAGATAGTGTTCAACATAAGGTCAACCAAACTAGTGTAAAACACATAGAACATCTAAGCATGATCCTTCTAGAACCACAAGTGATAAGACTTTACCAAAGAGAAATCCATAGTGCAACAACATTTCACCCGAACCTCATCGAGAAATATAGAAAACCATAGTTCACAATTTTGTGAACACAACTCGCACTATACAGTGAATCAGAATCAAAAAATTTGGATATAGAAGCTTCCAAAAAACATGAACAACATATCTAAACCAAACAACCATAGGAGAAAATCTTGAAAAAAAACCTATAGAAACCAATGAACACCTGCAACCTTTATTCAATACAATTTCTCAATGTCCTCAACATATACATCTAATAACCTACAACAATGATATCAATAACAACAACAACTAGTTGATAACCAATTGACATGTTGGCCAATGAAAACACATTCATTCTTGCAACAAACCCCTCCAAATTAGACATGTTATATTTTAAATAGAAGTCATCATAGATATTATTCTAAGAATAATGCATGCTCTAGTGGTGGTGTGTGAATGTAGCAAGGCAGAGGTCTCAGTTTCAAACCTCCCCAAATTTTTTTTCAACTGACAAACATTGGAGTTTTTTGTCATGGTTCCATATGGTACCCATCCATTGGGCAACATGACATGTTATTATTCACAAGTTTCTAGACATGTGTCACTCCATCACTTGTCCACGTTGCAAACCAAATGTAATAACTCACCATGTCACCTACCATGTGTCCTCATAGAATACTTCCATGCCAACATTATCTACCATGTCATCATGTTGACATCAAAAATGGTCAACCCTTTTACCACACAACTTTTATCGGCCATAAATTCTACGTATGGAGTCCATTTGATGTTATTCAAGCGACATTGGAATTGTCTCAATGAGATCTTCATTTTGACGTCATTCTTCTTTGTTTTTGAAATGATATTTGTTTTGAACTAGAATATTCATCAGGAATCTCTATTATGGTTAAAATTTTACTAAGCCTAAATTAGGCATACAAACTCTTTTTGACATGATTCAAGTTGTGTTGGGTTCATGCTGACAAGCTCTTTGGCATGGTGTTGATTCTTGGAGCATTTGTAATTTAGTGAAAATATCTACTTTGGATCAATCCTCCTCATTGGAGAGATTTTGGACCTCTAAAATCTTGATCACATAGAAAGTAAGTGAGGGTACAACTCCCTCACTTTTCCAACCTCAATCCATTTTTCTTTGCTAGGATTCACCCCTTTCCGTCCCACTCTAAGGTACTCAACAACACCCTTGTGTGAAGTTATGAAATTTCTATCTAGGATGACATCTTCCTGCAACTTGTTCATGTACTTGGAATTTTAACATCAACCTCCTCTTTAAGTATCATTGGAGGGTCATACAACTTCAAATTCTTGATATTAACCACTGAGTAGATATGCATATAAGGAGGTAGATTTATGTAAAAGGCATTGGTATTGATCTTGTCTAATATTTCAAAGGGACCATACCTGATTGGATTGAGCTTCTTACCTTTTCCTTGCATTCTTTCCTTATTGATGTGTAACCAAACTCTCACACCAACCTAAAATTGATGATCAACATGATGCTTATCATGGTAGGCTTTGGACTTTGCCTAGCTTTTCTCTAGCTATACTTTAACTTCCTAATGGACTGCTTGGATCTTTTGGATGAACTTCAAGGCCTTGTTTGCATCATGATGTCCATCTTTAACATCTTCCTCATTGAAATAAAAATACAAAGTTTTCCTAGGAAAATAGCCAAAACAAGTCTCAAAAGAAGATCTTTGAGTAGAATAGTGTGTCGCATAGTTGAAATGATGTTGCACACAATGTAGAATCTCATCCCACAACTTAGGATGATTGTACTACAATAAAATTTGAGAAGAAACATAATTTTACTATTCACTACCTTTGTCTTTCCATTAGTCTGAAGATGGAAATTTGTACTCTTCTTTAGTCTAGTGTCCATGAGTTGCCTGAATGCTAACAAAAATTCCCCCAAGAATCAAGAATATTGATTTGATACTATTGAAGTAAGAAGCCAAAAATGAACCCATACAAACTAGAAGTACAAGTGTGTTGTTAGTTTAGTTGTGACTTATTTTTTACAAGGTATTAGAATGCACATTTTATTGAACCTATCCACTATCACAAATAGATAATCATGTCCCTTCCTAGACATGGGTAGTCCCCTAAAAAATTGCCTTCAAACACTTTCCCATGGATAGGATGGCAGACGAAGAGGTGTGTACAAAACTAATTTCCTATTACTAGGATTTATTGTTACACACATTACACATCCTCTAATTTACTTAGATACAATTTCTTGCATGTGAGGCCAATAACAATATTTCTATAGTTGTGATATTATTTTTCTTACACAAAGTGTACAAAAATCAGTGATGTATGTTCTTCTGTAATTACCTATGCAAATTCATCTTGTGGAATATATAACCTCCCTAAATGATACACTAACTTGTCCTGCACATAGTATTCTTTCTCTTCTACATGTTTTCCCTGAATTAATGCTATATATATCCTTAAAGTCTTTGTCATTAGCACATTGTTCTTGATAAATTTCATGTGTCATTCAACTAGTTTGAAGAATAAATTTAGCATTTGTAGGAGGCCTAGATAAGATATCCACTACTTTATTCTAAACCCCTTTCTTATATTTTATAACCAAAAAAAATTGTTGTTAAAATCCCATCCACCTAAAGTGCCTCCTTTGTTGCAATTTAGATTGTGAGTGAAAATATTGAAGTGGTTGATGATCTGTGTGTATTATCGTTTCCTTACCCATTTGGTAGTGTTTCCACTTCTTTATACTTTGAACTAATGCATATAGTTCTTTATCATATGTGGGATAGTTACTTACCACGCTTGTGAAATTTTCATAGTGAAAGTAGATACAATTACCTCCTTGTATGATTATTGCTCCCATGGAAAATCCACTAGCATCTATCTCTATTTTGAATGATTTTTGTAGATTTGGTAGACCTAGAACTAGTGTAATTCTTAGATTTTCCTTTAAAGTATCGGAGGCATTTTGCTAGAGACCTCCACACTGGAAATACTTATTCACATTACGAGTGTGTGCAAAGGAGATGTTATGTAGGAGAAGTTAGCTATGAAATTTCTCCAATACTCTACTTTAGCTAGAAAACTTCTGACTTCTATAACTATACTTGGCTTTGGCTAGTTTTCAATGACTTCAACCTTTGCAAGATCCACATTCAAGTGACCTCCTCCTACAATATAGCTCAAGTACACTAGTGATGACTTGGAAAATTATTATTTTGACATCTTTAGATACAATTTTTCTTTTTTCAATACATCCAATAATTTTCTCACATGCTCTACATTTTCTTACCAAATTTGAATAAATACAAGTATATCATCCAAATAAACTATGAAAAAATCATCTATGAATGGGCGAAAAACATCATTCATGACTCTCATAAAGGAAGCTAATGCATTACAAATCTCAAAGGGAATGAAAAAATACTCATACATTCCTTGTTCTTTATGAAATATAGTTTTCCATATATCATTATCTATAATTCTTATTTGATGATATCCACTATGCAAGTCCAAATTTATAAAATAAACTACATGTTTCAATTGATCAAGTGAGTCATATATTCGGGGAAGGGGATACCTATTCTTTATCATTATCTTGTTCAGGGCTATGTATTCGATGCACATTCTCCATGACCTAGCCTTCTTTGGCACCAACACAATTGGAGAACCACAAGGAGGGGTACTTGGACAAAAAACTCATTTCTCAACCAGCCCTTGAACCTACTTACTGATTTCCTCATTCTATAAAACTGATAAATGGTACATGCCAATGTTTGGAAGAGGCACATCCTGTTGTATTTAGATTTCATGTTGTATCTCTCTATAGTTGGTGGAAATATAATTGGCTCTTGAAATAAATCATCATAGGTAGAAACTAATTTTACTAATTCAGCATTGTGCTTTGGATCACACCCTTTGAATGTCTCAGATCTATCCGCTTTGGATTTTACAATCATCAATACAAAGTTTTTCTTGAATTGACTAACCTCTTAATTTTTCCAATATTCACTTATGCTAATTAGTCTTAATCTTATGTGCATTTACAATGCATTCTTTACCATCCATACAAAGGTGATATGTATTTTATTGTGTATGAAAGATTGCTTTTCAGTCATAAAGATAGGGACTTCCTAGTACAAGACCAAAAATATCTAAAGGGAATACATCAACTTCTACCTCATTTTTAAAGTTTGTAGTGATAGAAAATCTTAACTTACATTATTTTTTTACCTATAATTGTGCATCATTGCAAACCCATCAAAGTGGGTACGACTTCAGATGAGGACTTGTATCCAAGTTAAGTTTCTTAATGACTTCTTTAGTTAGTAGATTTACTTGAGATATTATACCAAACAAAGTATCAACCTTAGTATGATTTTTTACAACCCAAATGTGAAATAACTCATTTTGATGCTTATCAATATTAGGTGGACAAGAATCTTTACTTGCACTTGCACTTGCATTTGAAAAACTTGTATAAGAAGAAATAGATATTATACCTTTCCCTTTACCTTAGATCTTGATAACAACAATATTTGTCTCATCCTAAGGGATAAAACTATTTTTTGAGGGAAAATTTAAAATCCATCCAAGTTAAATTGAAATTACCATGTCAAGCAATATTTTCTTGATTTTTACCCTCCCACCAAGTGAGAGCAAGTCCTCCCAACTGAACAGTAGCTAATTGGATTTTAGAGGAATCATCTAAAATTCCTGGTATTGTACAATATACTTATACTTGTTGAACCCAATCATCTAATTTATTACCATTTAACTCTCCATAATATTTAGGTAGTTCAAATTTTACATCCAATTTGATTACATGCTTCTGTGTACTTTTGAAAGGATTAGAAAAAGAAGTAGAATTAGAAGGAGAAGATGGAGAATATGGAGATGGAGGATTTTTTGGAGGCTCATCATCACCTTTTTCTATTTTCCCTTTTTCCTTGCAATCTTCATGGTCCCTATGCTTTTCTCGCTTCGACAATACTCCTTTTTCACACATTTTCCATTCTTGATTTTCTTAAAAAAGCTCTTCCACCATAACCTTCATGTAGAGAAAGGCTCATTGAAATTTTTTCTCATTGAGCTTGAAATTTTATCCAACTTTTGTCTCTTCCATATTTGATGGTGGAAATTTTCTTCTTTTACCAATCTCAGGATTAATCTTTGCAAGCGTTCATTCACCTCACCAAATCCTAGATCATGTTAACATCCACTTTTGCAATCACTAGTCAAACAAGATTTGATACCAACTTGATCTATTAGGATCTATGACCACTGCTTAGTGAATCTAATTTATATAAATGAAATTTAATATCTTTAACTTGGTTTCCAATACTTTTAAAAATACATTAAGATGATTAAACAATAGTGAGACATAAAAGAGAAGACAAAGACATAAATTGATAATGGAGTCCACTAAACAACTATGTCTCTAGGTCCCTCTCCAATAGAGTGACCAATCCTTAATTATTCTCCAAAAGCTATTTGCAAGGAACCTACTGCTTATTTTTCCATTCGAACCTTAAAATCATCTAAAGGGTAGCCAACCCTTATGCTCAAGAATATTCAAAGTCAGTGTCCAACAAATGAGTGCTTTTATACAACCATTTTTCCCTCACACTTTAGTCTCTATTGAACCTAGGAGGGTAATCCCAACAATATGCTTGCATAAACTTGTGTGGCACAGTATCAAACACAATGTAAAAAAAGGAATCTCCTTTATATGCTTAACAAACACAATACCTTGAAGTCATGGCTATCCTTCATGGTAGTGTACACATCAAACATGAGAGATGTAATATATTTAGTTCAACACACACAAATGTATAGATATTGATAAGTATATTTGATTTTAAAATGTTGCTACTCACAAATACTCTCAAGAAATTGTAACATTAAAAACCAATGGCTAATCCTAGGGTGGAGTCACCTAAACCATGAAGTTTAGAAATCATTACAGTATTTAGTCTGTCATATTTCTGCCTATCATATGCTGTATTACACCACTGATACTAGAAACCAAACTAGACATACATCATTAATCCAAGCATACAGTTGAAAAAAACTCTATTTATGTTAATATAATTTAATTCATTCTTTGAATGAAAGTAACAACAAAAAACAAAAATTCAAGGAAAAACAAGAAGACAAATAGAAGAAACCCTTGTTTTCTTCTATTCATAATCTGTGCAATGTATACAATGGAGATAACCAACTCAGAATATATGATCATTTACATGCAAATATAACAATGCTATGAATAAATTCCTCATTTACATGACTCAGACAACTTCAGAAACCTAAAACCAACACTATACATTTCAGATCTTGTTACAAATGTATTATCGTAAGATAGAAAATAATGAACAACTTGTTCTCTGAAACAAAAAATCTACACTTAAGGAAATACGAAAACCCTAAGTGGAGATCTCCCATAGAAATCTAGAAAATTCAAGTCCTTAGATAAGTAACTGCCCATCTGCACTTGCATTCGCACTTCATCATTCATTTAGAAAAGAAAAATATTCCCCTCATGAAGAGCCATCATTTTTTTTTATTCACCTTTACCTGCAGTTGAAAAATATTTTCTTTGTAAAGGAATACAAATTCCTCTATGATCCATTCCTCATCTACTCTAAAAAACCCTTGGCTGTAAAATCCACATTTTCACCTATGCAATTACCTTTTACTGCTAACAAAAGAAAGCCTCTTATCTCACTTGTGTTTTACACTTTACTTGCCCCTTCACATTTAAAAAAATTGTGTCTAATAAACTGAATACTTTAATTCACGTTATCAAGCTATGTAACAAAACATGACTCGTGCGTCTTTCATTTTAACTCTAGCAAAGAAAGATTATTTTTTAAAATGTGAGAGCTTCTAAATTTTTATCAGGAAATATAAAAATATTTACCCATGCATCTCACATTTTAATTATTTTCCATCATTTGAACAAGATTTTAAAAATTTCCTTGGGACTTTTAATCATGGGCCTACCACCATTTACTCCACACCTCCTAGGCTTTTATCATGCATCGTTGATAAAGTGTGAAAATGGAGACATCAGTTGGCAATGCACGATAGGAAGCACATTTTATATTTTTATATTTTAATACCTAACAACTAATTTTTTTGTTTTATTTCACTTTATTGGGAAAAAAACATTTACCCGTGTAATGCATTTTACCTTCCCACCATAATTTACTCTCCAACCACTTTTCACCGCAGCAAATAAAAATGTATTTTATTTGTGAAAAATTTACTCACGATATCTACCATCACACTTCATGGATACATTTTAGAAAATAGGTTTGAGAACAGTGAGGAGAAAATTCATCACTCCATCGTGGATGAATCAGGAAAAATAAGCTTTCAAACAACAATGAGCGAAATTCTTTAGCTCTTCTCTTTTCTGCATTTTCTCAAGCTTTGGCTCCAACATAAAAATATCCACAGTGATCAAAACACATTGAAAATCCATATCCAGAGCACACTCTTTTAATTTTACCTTCACATACCTTTACTAGGCCTCCATTGCATATCTCTGATGAGAGGAGAAAAATAAAATGAAATCATTGATGGACAATAAAACATCACTCCATCACTGTTTCAATATGGAAACAATGACACAAAACACTGATGTGTGATGGACACAATATCCATCACTCATTGCTAAATTTTTTTTGTATTCTACACTCAAAACCATGACACATGATGCCCTCTTAACAAAACAAACTACTTTTTCTTTCGACCTAGTAAAAATATCAGATATGATCATGAGACTCTGAGACCACAGTAGGGAGCATGTGAATGTGAGGGGAAAGCATGGAATCAATCTATTTGTGATTATGATCATCTATCTATGAAATATCCACTCGAATAGGAGGCCACTTCGTAGAACTGAAAGTTCACAAAGAGCGAAACAATCCTAGAACCCTCTAGCTTTTCTTTTCAAAACCTTGTCAAAACTCATTAAAAAAAGTTGTAATTTGACATACATGTTGAAATATGTCACATGAATGCACCCACTAAAGTATTTCACATTAAAATTGGTTGGCTCCGAATTTTTACCCTATAAAGAAGGTCACTGGGGTAGATTTTTCTGGTGTGTTTCAGAGTGTGCAAATCAACTTCTTTCATCATGGGCA
This sequence comes from Sequoiadendron giganteum, assembly GCA_007115665.2. Classification (NCBI taxonomy): domain Eukaryota; kingdom Viridiplantae; phylum Streptophyta; class Pinopsida; order Cupressales; family Cupressaceae; genus Sequoiadendron; species Sequoiadendron giganteum. The sequence goes on along the minus strand of CM021100.1, from coordinate 264,587,245 downwards.
TTCAGAATTTGAAAAGTTTAAAGGTTCTATTAGAAAATTCAATTTACTACTAAGTATTTAGAAATAATCATCGGATGGTAATTAAGTCTTGAAAATCCTCTGCTTTAAGTACAAATATTTTTGCTATAATCCCCCTAAAACTATATGCGCAGAGCTAGAATTCTTCCTTCAAAAATTACCCCTTACAACTACAATGACCTCTTTAAATACACTTTTACATTCTATATGGTGGTTAAAATACATAAATTTTCTATATTCCACATATCTCCTAAACTAGGCTCTTAAAAATCTATTTAAATATTTGAGAAAATTTGAGCTTTATGTTTCATGCCTTTCCTTATTTCAAGTCCCTTTATCATTATCTCTTTAAACCAGCTTAAAAGATTTAATTAAAATAAATTCACACCATTTTCTATCTAAGGGAATGCATGTGGTGCATTGGTGGTTCAAACCGTTGAACCCTCCAAATTAGACATGTTATATTTTAAATAAAAAGGAACATAGATATTATTTTGATGATATTGTGTGCTCTAGCAGTGGTGTGTGAATGTAGCAAGGGGGAGGTATCGATTTTGAACCTTCCCAAAAAAAATTGAACCAAAAAACACCAGAGTTGCGTTTCATGGTGCCACATGGCACATTATTATTTTCTAGTGTCTAGACACATGTCACACCATCACTAGTCCACATTCTAAACCAATTGTATTGCCTTGCTACGTCACCTGCCACATGTCTTCATAGAAGCCTGCCATGTCAGTATTGGTTGCCATCTCCTAATGTTGACGTTAGCATGGTCAACCCTTTTACCACACAACTTTGTTTGGCCATAAATTTTGTGTACAAAGTCCATTTGATGTGATTGAAATGGGATTAAAATCATCTCGATGACCCCTTCATTTCTATAGTTTTCTTGTCTATTTTTGAAACAGTTTATTTTTAAATAGAATCTTCATTTGGAATCTCTATTTTTTCCAAACTTTGAATGATACTAATTTGGGCATACATAATCCTTTCAACATGATTCAATTTGTGTTGGGTTCATGTCGGCAAGATCTTTCACATGGTGCTAATTCTTGGATCATTTGGAATAGTGAAAATATCCACCTAGATCAATGCATGATGCAATAAATCTTTAACATGATAATGGAATCTTGATTTCTGCAACAAATGATGTAGAAATTTTTCTTTGAATGCACTTGAAATCACTCTTGATCATAAAAATTTCTCTAGGATTCAAACACTTGAAAATCTAGGTGAAACTAAATGAAATAACCTTGTATTTATATTTTTTTATGCTTAATTTTCCAAAATTACAACACTACAAGCTGACTTTTGAAAATTTTAAGTAAGGACAATTAAAATCCACCAAATGTTCTAATAAAAATAGGTCCTAGTATAAAGTGTTTTTCATACACCTAGTGGGGCATATGAGTCCTAGGACTTAAAACCTAGGACACATACTTTGAAAATTTTGATACTTAATATGTCATTTGAATTTGAGGCTCAAAACCTAGGGAGGACTCATATTCCTATATGGGTGTATGATTCCAAGATACCTAAATCTAGAACACAACCAAAAATTTTAAATTAAGGAGTGTCATTTATTAAATGTAGGGATTATCCTTAGAAAAATATAATTTATTAGGCTTGTGGATGTAAAATAGGACCAATTAAGGCATAAATAAGCCCAATTTTAACATGGACGACCCAAATTAGTGTGAAAAATGTAAAGGTATACATTTTTCTACACTACATAAACAATATAAAACATGCTAACAAAATTGGCCAACTCCATGTTTTATACCAAAATGATAAGAATGGTGATTCAAGAAGTTCGCACACTAATAATTTTGGCTAATATAAGAATGAAATTTAGTGCCAATGATAATTAAACTTGACATATATCACTATAACGTAGGTGACCAACCACACCAAGGCTCCAGGTCATGGAGAGTTGAGAGTGGACAAATACCCTATCTTACCTTAACCTAACAAGTGTTTACAACAAGAATCAAGAATGAAGAGCACTCTCAAGTGCGTTTTTCACTACAAATTTCAAAACCTAAATGAGGCTAAATGAGCCAATTTCTGGAGTCCAAGTTGTAGTTTCAATAGATCTCTTTTTTAGGATGGTAGTGTGGATTTGGAATGACAATGTGACACATTGGTATCTCTCTAGTGTGTTGGCACCCATACAACCAAAAAAAGTGAAATACAATACAAAAACAAAAAAAAACTACTAATTGTATAGGTGATTAGTTTTAACAAAATAAAAATAATAATGAAATATAAGAAATAGCTACATAAATGATAAAAAAGGTAGATGAAGATAAGGGTGATGAATATGAACTCACCGAGGCTCTAGTTTTCCAATGAGCTCCACGTACATGTTCACTTACACATAACCAAGAGAGGGAGAAATGTTGGGCTATATAGGGGTTTTCCTCAGTCAAAACCCTTCTTTTGTGTTTCCACCTCCATAGACAACGAGGAAAGCCGTGAAGTAGAAAATACGATAAAGGAAATAGAAAGGAGAGTATAGAACACTACAAAAGATGCAATGCTACTCTATCAAACCATAATAAGAAAGGGAAAATGAAAAAATACCACTCCATCCAAATGCTCGCAATGCCCGTGAAGGGAGAATTCAAGGCAACAAGATTAGAAAAGTCGACATGACTGCAACAGTTACAAAATAATGTCTCCCAAGACTCCAAACTCATAGCTTAAATGGTAGCACAACATGTACAAAGATGAAATTGATGGAGGAACAAGCTATTGTAATGCTCAATGGAATTATGAAAATTCTCAAGTGATCAAGTGAAGTTGCTAGAATTGGGAAGAGGATCTAGTAGAATGCTAAAGAGATGAAGTGATAGTGAAATATAGGAAATTCAAGATCAAAATGGGGGGAAGGATCCGTTTTCAAGTTTGTTGGATGACACAAAGGCATTACACTTCATGCCCAATGGAAAGAATAACATCCTTGTGGACACCAGAGGTAGGAATCTATCAGGGATGGTAGCACACTATGTAGACACCCATGCATTGTGCTTGTGTCCCCGAAAAATATTCCCCCATTGACACACAAGAAAGATTCCAAGTGGATGGAAGATAGGTGGGTGATGTGGAATTTTTCCTTCAATTTTTATTTTCTAAGTTCAAGGAATGCAAAAGGGGAATTCACACAAGGGGTGGAAATTTTATCCTATACATTCCCCCCGACTTTAGTGAGCACGAGTATCAATGAGTGTTTAATAAAGAAGGTCAAAGAGTTAGAAATGTATAACTGAACCATCGAGGAAGTAGATTGTGATCTAGCGAGCTTGAAAGTGTAGAGAAGGCAAAGGACTCCATGGGTACTCTCTCCTGAGGAGGTTTGAATAAAAGGGCTCTATAGATCCACAAAAATATGAAGTTGAACACATTAAATCGAAGGGCCATGGACCAATGATGGACAAATCCTATAGGATTCAAGCCCTCTACAAGGCCTCAGGCCTGCAAAGAAGGTACCCCCAGGTGATCTATCATAAAGGAAGCCTAGTGTAAGGGGTCTCCATAGAGTTATACTAGAAAGTAGCTTCACAAGAACACCTATAAAGAAGCATGTTAATCTACAAATAAAACATGTTAGAAAACAAAAAATTAATGACATGGGAAAACAAGTAGACAGACACATAGATAGTCAAAAAATTGAAGGAAGATCTTTCAAAGGGGTCCTTTGGGATCCATTCAAAAGAAGAGGGGTCCACTCAAGGGACATGCTATTTGAAAGTGAGAGAGCGCTTTTTGGGAAATCAATTCAACATCAAGGAATCCTTTTGAAAGATTTTCACTTCATCAAGGAATTTGAAATGAAGAAAATTCCACCTCAAGAGGGGATGTTCAAGGCTTCTCCCATAGGAAAAGCTGCACTTCATCAAGAAATTCGAAAAAAAGAAAATTCCCCCTCATGAGGGGATGTTCAAGGCTTCTTTCGTAGGAAATTTTTCTCCCTCCTTGGAGGAAATTTCTTCAAGTTCTTTCTTTGCGAACCAACGATGAAGTAAACATGTTTTGCTAGGGATCCTTGTTGAGAATACAATTTTTTTGAAAATATTCATTGGTCAAAATGATAAGCCCCCTTAGGATGGTGCCTGCTAAATGCGGGGGCTTGTGACATCCTAAGGAGAGAAAATAAAGAATGAAAAAGTGGTGTTGTGGCCCATGGGACATAGCAAGATGTTTTTGTGGTGATGTTGTCACAAACATGAGGGACAACACACGAGCACCACAACATCAAGAATCAAGAAAAAGAGAGAGAAAGATAACCACACTATGAAAAGAAATAACAACATCATGAACAAGGGACATAGGGGTGATTTGATATTTCTAAGTCAAAGCTAATCATAAATATATATAAGTATAATAATAGTATATTTAACGATCTTTCATCAACTCCCAACTATATAAAACCATATGAAGAATGCATGAGAAAACAAAGTAAAAATAAAAAATTGGATCAACATGGAAGGGAAGCATAAATGCACCCAACACTTTGCATCGTCCCCAATTTTTAAAAAATTAATACACATAACAAAGGAAGAATGATACCACAAAAAGAGGAAGTTTTACAAGACAAAATATCTCCTATATCCAAGCACCTATAAGGGTGACAAGGATCATATAGGAACACATAACACAAGAACAAGGGAACACAATCATACACACACCCTACACTACAAGCACCCCCTTAACACTCATCAAAAAAGAGTTCATTGGCCTCCTAATCTATATCATTATATGGGGAAGGCGAATGAGCTTGCAAGGGTGGAATGTCAAGGGGGGAATTATAGTGTAGGAAAATGCATACCCTTGCACTTTTACACTTTTTTGGTCCTGCCTTACCTTTTTTATCCCTATTTATTTATTAATGGGTCCTATTTTTGCATCCACATGTCTAATAAACTACATATGTTTATGGCTAATCCAGAAAAACATCAAACAATAAATGATAATTTAATGATTCTAGTTGTGTGTCCCTGATTTCTAGGTCAAGACTAAGACACCACCTAGGTTGTCTTTGTCCCCCAAAGGTCTTGGGACCCTCTATTCAAATTGACCTTAAATGGGCCCCTATTTAGATTTTGTACCCCAAGTTTCAAGACTTGGGACTAAGACACCACCTAGGGCATCTTAGTCCCCCTTAAGGTATTTTTAGGATTTGATTTCAAATCTTCACGGGATTTATCCTCCTTAAATTAGTGAATTCATATGTCAACTTATTGTGATGTAATTCTAGGTTATTAAGCATGTGTAAGTATAAATACAAGGTTCATTCACTCATTTTCATCCCCAAGCATTCAAGTATTCATTCCTAAGGAATGTTTATTATTTCAAGAGAAATTCATCAACCATTTGGAGCTATAATCAACATTCAAGCATCATATCAAGGATATTCTTGCATCATGTCTATTTTTGAGCTAAGATTTTTGATGTAGGGTTTTGATTCAAGAAAGAAATTCAAGTCAATATCTATCAAGCATTCATTTGATTCAAGATCTACATTCAAGCTAGCTACCTCACGCAAGCTTGTATATTTCATAACAAGAGTTTGGTGAGTTGAAACATAGCTCTTTGTTCATTCATTAGTTTCCTCCTTTATTTCATTTCAAGGTTTAATTACCAACAAGGGGTTTGACCAAGGAAAACCCCCATTTACTAACAATCAACAAGTTTTTCCTCTCTTGCATGTTTGTGTTTTTAGATTTAGGTTGAAGACTTGAAGATCATTTGAAGTCAAAGTTGAATTGTAAAGTTGTCATCTTCATGAAAACTCACATACAAGTCAGATCTGGAAGTTTCGGGACCTAAGATATGAGAAGGAAGTGCATATATTGGACCTCAGGATCACATTCAGAGATTTGAAAAATTCCAGTTGATACTAAGTTTCCACCTAGGGCATCTTAGTCCTCCTGAGGGTATTTTTTCAAAGATTCTCTCAGATCTAGTTCTAACATCTGAAGATTTTTCATCTTCCCCTAAAAACAATAGAAGGACTAAGAAAACAATAAGGGCATCTTAGTCCTCCTCAACATATTTTGACAAATTCTTTGCATTTTTTGAATCCTTATCACATTTTCAGACTTCCCAGATACGTACATCATAACTTTTTGTTGCTTAATTTCATCATTTTCACTCATCATTTATCTTCCATTACTAATTTTTGTGAATTGAATGTTAAATTATCTTTTCCAATATTTTTCGTGGTGGAGAACCCCTCAAATTTTAATAAAACCCCCTCTTAGGTCTTCCTTGTTGAGAATTGACTCATCCTTTGGGTTGATATTCAATGCGATTTGGGATCCTAGGACATTATTGAATGACCTAAGGAGAATAGTTTAATTTCAACCCACCTATTTTATTTATAGTTCATTTTGGTGAACCTAACCTTTTAGGTCATTCATTTTCTAATTTAGAGTTCACTAAAGTCCTAAATCTAGGTTCAATTAATTATTGTAGTGCATCTTGCATTAGTGAAAGTGCATCTAGGGTTTCTCATATTTGCATTAGAGAAAGTGCATATAGGTTGCATTTTTTCTTTCTTGCATTATCTTATTTCATTAAAAAACTGAAAAGTGCATTGTCAATCATCCTAATTGCATTCAAAATTGAAAAAAATGCATTCAACTTTGCATCCAATTGCTTGGCATTAGTCACTTTTTCTTGTATTCATTTACACACTTTTATGTTTCTAAACACTAGGTCCTTGTGTAGGCAACCTAAGAACACTATAAAAAACTTAGAAATTGTTGTTTTTCTACAAAAAACCCTTAGTAGGACTAAAACACCCTCCCTGGTGTCTTACTCCCTCTATGGGTTTGTGGTTCATAACGTTATATGTGTTGTTTTCTTTCTATTTCACTTTTTAGAATTTCAAAATTTAACCAGTAGGACCAAGATACCCTTATTGGTGTCTTAGTCTTTATTGACTTTAACTTTGTAGTTTGCAAGATTTGAAATTTATTTTTTGTACTTTTTTTTCTCTTCTTTCAGTTTTCTATTATAGGTTGTAGAATTTATTGGATGAGTTGTACTACTTGTTGTCCTACTGTCAATACTGTAGTTATATGAAGTGCAAGACTCATGGAATCCTGTGATAAAAACACTCGCTATGGATCTTGGGGTTTCTAACTCTCTTCTTGATAGTGTTGCTAATCAGCCCTCCATGACCCATGATTTATACACTATGCTTCAAATCCCAAAAGATGTCCTAAACAGATTAGATGAAACATTTGAAAACTTATAAGCCTCTATCCTTAGTGAATACATAGACTTTAGCTTGGTTCGCATTATACAAAATCTAAGGATAGTGGATAAAAGTTGATGGAAATCAAATTATCTATGCTCTTTGTCAATTCATTCATAACTATTGGAATAAGGAAAGAAATAATAATACACCTGCCATAGTCAATATGAATGATAATAATAACAATTTTTCTATCGATAATGATCATATGGATGAAATTATAGGAGTGATTGAAATCGAGCCTCGTAAACAACAAACCATAATTCCCATTGACAATACTTTATCTTCAGAATAAACAATAAAAAATGAACCTGATGGTCCTCTTTACATAGCAGGTAGAATGAATGACAAGAACATTCTTGGGATTTTAATTGATCTAGTCTGTGGAGAGAATTTTATCACAGAGGAACTCTTATATGTCAATGAAATCACTCATGATAGATATGATGAATAAAATTCATGGATCAAAATGCATGATGGTTTTGCTCATGGTACAATGTGCTTGATCACACTCCCTTTACAAGTAGGACCGAAGAAATAAAATGTATCATTCTCTATCATCTCTAATTCATATCAATTTCATGTGAAGTTAGGATACAAATGGCTTCACTCCAAGAATGTGGTCCCATCAATTGTTCATAAGTATTTAAATTTTTCCTTAGATTATTTCTGGCTAGAGCCCATGGAACCTATAAGATCATGCAAGGACTTTATTTTCCCATCCTACCAAAAGTTCAAATAAAAATTCATAGCCAAGTTATCCCTTGAAAATTTTCCTCCACCCATGATTGAACCTCCACTTCTTGAACAAAGCAATATTGGGCTTAAATCCCTTCCGTCTAACTAAGACCCATCCATCAAAAATACCTTACCTATTTCCTACAAAAGACCAAGAGAAATCCAAACAAGTCCTAATATACCTCCTAAGAAAATTTATAAAGCCAAAGAGAAAGTGGTTGAACAACCTTCCATGGTTCCTTCCATTCTTCCCTCACAAGAATAAAAGGGACCTATGGTTGAAAAATTCACTCCTACACAAAATCAACTTGAAAATTGTACTAAAATGAATCAAAATGCTAAAGAGCGTAGGCATATACATCGTGCTATTGATTAAAAGATGAACTAAGAGAGTAACATAGAAAATCAAAGTTTGAACTTGAAAGAAGCAATAAATGGTGTGCCTCTTCCATTACCAAAAATAATAGATCATATTTCTCCAATGCAACAAGGACCAACACCTTCTACATATATTATCACTTGTACTCCTATTGTGGTTAACTTGGATGAAAATGAAGAAACGGCTAAAATTGATGAGAAATTGCATAATGAGTTGAATTTTCTATTTTCCTTTTCTAAGAGCTTAGATGATAAAAATCATGAAAATCCTCCTAAAGTAAGTGATGCATAAAATATTTAACTTGGTGAGTCTCCTAGTACAACACTTGATGTTTTCCCTCTCACTAGTGATCTTCATTCCAAATATACTGAACAAGACTAGGATGTGGATGACCTGCTGGATGGTTGACTCGCATGTGCTTTACAATTCCTATCTTTTTCCTTTTTTCTTTTCTTTTGTTTGATTGCATGTGTGTAATGTGATCCCCTATGACATTTTTTTTAATTTTTTCTCCCTCTCTTTGTGCATTCCTCTATTTGTACCTACATTATTCTATATGTCATAAGATCTTGAATTTTCATTGGTTTTCACCTTTCATTTCATGTTTGTCTTGGGTTTTCCTTTTGGGGATGACACAATGCATCGAGACACCTTATGTCTCTTCCATGTTGACCAAAAATATTTTTCATTATCTTTTCTTTTCATTTCATGTTTTTCTTGTTTTTTCCTTTTGGGGAGAAAAAAGGTATCAAGGCACCCCATGTCTCTTCCACATTGACCCAAAAAAAATTTCTTTGTGGGTGGGTGCAAAAATATGGGTAGCCAATTTGTGGCCAATTTTTTAAAAAAGTTTTGAAAACTCATAACGCATGAATGTTATAACACACTCGCGTTATGGCTTTGTGTGTCGAGCTTGAGGCTCGACCACAACAAGCCCATAATATAAGCACATTATAACACACTCGTGTTATGACCTATTAAAAGCCAAAAAAAATGAATTCATTGTAACTTTTGACTAAGTTTTTTTTGTTGCCCATGACCAAAACCCCAATATTCCATGCTCACATTCTAGGAGGAAGTATTTTGCAAAATTATTCATCAACAGTTGTTGTTTCATCACTAGGATACCACATGTTGATGAGGAGGTCCGAGAGATAATGATAATATATTTTTTGTTTTGAATTTGTTAGTTTTATGTTGTTTTTGATATTTATTTTTTGAATTTGTAGGAGATCTTAATCAACCTACAAAACATCCTAATAATATTGAACAAGAACAACAACAACAAGAGGAACAAAATCCTCAACAAGCACAACAACAATAACAAAAAAATCCTCATGTTAATCAACCATAACCTCAATCTCCTCCACCAATCCCTCAACATCCTCCTATCACTTGTAAAAAACTTAATGAGTGAAATTGAGAACAATAATAAACAAATTGAGGATTTAATCAGGAGGTTGAATGATCCAAATTATTCAACCAAAAAAATAATGACCTTGACAAATTCACTGAAAGAAATGTTAAAACATGTAGATTCAATTAGTAAACAATTAACTGGTTGCCAGGATAGGAGGCAGGCAACTAGGGCTTATTACGAAGATAAATTATCATATAAAGTAGTAAAAGATCTAAAAATTACAAAAGGTGATTTGTTCGCATTGTTCATTGACCCATGCACAAATGAAAATATTAGCCTCAATGCAAAGAGGTTTCATATTCATTGGTGCCACCACCAACAGATTAGGAATTTTTTTTGGGATAGGTGGTTCATGGTTTTTGATCACCCACCATGCAAAAATTGTGAAGTCCTACAGTATTTCCTTAGGAAACTATATTGTGAGTTCATCTTGAAAAAAAATCCAAATTGTTATGATATGAGGGACTTCCAAGGGAGAAGTGGGGGGTTAGGACAAGATAGAATTGATGCATAGTTGGATCCTATGCGACAAGGGAGACAACCTCTTGCTAGGCCACCTCATGAGCACATCATTATCCCTTATGTCGCGAAGGAGAGCGTGGACTTAGAAAATTTGTAGGCCATCAACTCTTTGACCCAAAGTATCATCTAGTATACTAGCCCTATTCTACAAGGCCATCCAGGGGATTCTTCGAGTTGTGGGCTTCGATCCCATTTATGTCAATCTTCCAGGGTGACTTGTTCATATGACCCCACTGACACTCAGGAGGCTACTATGTAGGATCTATTTATGGCCGTGGAGATGGAAAGGGCAGCTGAAATTTTGCATCAGGCCTATGGAATTGATACTTAGGTAAAAGTTAGCATGTTCATTGAATTTAATTTATTAAATTTTGATTTTGAAATGAAATATTGACTAATTTAGTTTTATGATTTTAATAAAATTGCAAAGTCATAGTGTTGATATTGGATACATCAGCCCTACACCTACTTATTTCTCCACTACACCTACAATTTAGGTATGTAACTAGTAAACAATTATAAATTTATTACATGTTAATAGAATTTTTTTATGAATGGTATTTTAATATGTGATTTTGGATGTTGAATAGGCTAATATTGGAGGTTTCAAGGGAACACCTCCCAGTGTAGGTGCTTTTAGTCAAACCTACATACAGGTAATAGAATAAAGAGTTTATCTAATTAATTTCACTTAATAGATTTATGTAGTTTATATGCATAACATTGATTATGTTGCATTGAAAATCTTTCAAACTTAAAGCATTACTTTGCATTCCATAACTAATAACTAGATGTTGATAGATGAAAAAATTTCAACTACAATATAGTTCTTTAGAAAATCAACATAAGAAGCGATGCAACTAATTCACATAGCATAAGTACTAAGTAGGAGTAGCTTCCAATTGCATTTTCTTGTCATGAAATTCCATGAGACCACTTTTTATTGAGGCATCTTTTCAAGCAGTGCACTGCCTTGTCTATGCTATGGATGCTTGGAAGGAATATATGAAAGAATAATAGTAAGAAATAGCATAGACAAGGCAATGATTTGTTTGAAAAAAATGCCTCAAAGAAATATGGTCTGATGCTGATTTCCATCACCATGAGACCCAATTTCTTTGAGGCACTTTTTCAAAAAACTCACCGAATTTTCTATGCTACCACATTTTCCATACATGTATACCAAAGCATTTTTCAAATAGTTCATTTCATCAATGCTATGGCTTAAAGCTTAAAAAGGGTGCTTTCCAATAAACTATGTATGCTTGGAAAAAATCTATTAAAGCATAATAGTAAGCAATAGCATAGACAAGGAAGTTAGTAGTTTGAAAAAATGCCTCAAAGAAATGTGGTCTCATGGTGATGGAATGTCATTCAAATAGTTCACTGCCTTGTCTATGATATGGATGCTTGGAAAGAATATATGAAAGAATAATAGTAAGAAATATCATAGACAAGGCAATGAATTGTTTGAAAAAAAATGCCTCAAAGAAATATGATCTGATGGTGATGTCCATCACCATGAGACCCAATTTCTTTGAGGCACTTTTCCAAACAACTCACTGCCTTTTCTACGCTACCACATTTTCCATACATGTATACCAAAACATTTTTTCAAATATTTCATTTCCTCAATTCTATGGCTTAAAGCTTAAAAAGGGTGCTTTCCAACAAACTATGTATGCATGGAAAAATCTATCACAGCATAATAGTAAGAAATAGCATAGACAAGGAAGTTAGTAGTTTGAAAAAATGCCTCAAAGAAATATGGTCTCATGGTGATGGAATGTCATTCCATCACTATGAGACCACATTTCTTGGAGGAATTTCTTCAAACTAATCACCACCTTTTCTATAATACCACATTTTCCATACATGTGTACCAAAGAATTTTATCAAACTACTCACTTCCTTGCTACTATGGATAAAATCCTAAAATAGGTGCTTTCCAACAAACTATGGATGCTTGGAAAAATTTCCAACAAAGCGTAATAGTAAGCAATAATACCATAGAGAAGACAATGAACTATTTGAAAAAATGCCTAAAAGAAATGCGGTCTTATGGTGATGGAATCCCATGACATGCATTTGTTTATGTATAAGCATGAATTTGCACCCCTAACGAAAATTCCCTTTTACCCCCTTGCACTTTAGAAAACCTAAGGAAGAGGCTTAATTCCAATTAATCTTGCTGCTCCCATCACACTTGGCACCTTTTTTGTGTGTCAATGGAGGTGTTTTGGCTGGGGACACCCACGTGGTGTGCAGATGTCTGCACGATGTGCTTACATCCCTGGCAGATTCTTGTAGCTAGAGACTACAGAGACGTTACACTTCCCATTGGAATTCAAAGCGTAACGCTCCTCTTTGATTGGCCAACCCAAATATGGTCATTTTTCATCCTTTTCTTCATATTATTGACCATTCCATCCATTATATAAGTTTTTGTAAAATATATTTTAGCACTCTCTCCATTTCCATTCATCCATTCAAGCCTTGTGGCAGCACTTCACACTCCATTACAGATATCCACTACTCAATCACTTCGATAGTGCAAGCGTAGGACAACACTTTGCAAGATAGATTTGAGCACTCTCCATTTCTATTCATCCATTAAATATTTGTAGCAACACTTCACATTCCATTATAGCAATCCACTACATCCCTAGAAGATTCCTGTAGCTAGAGACTACAGAGATGTTACACTTCCCATTGGAAGTCGAAGTGTAACACTCCTCTTTGATTGGCCGACCCAAATATGGCCATTTTTCATCCTTTCCTTCATATTCTTTACCATTCCATCCATTCTAATTTTTTTTGAAAGATATATTTGAGCACTCTCTCCATTTCCATTCATCCATTCAAGCTTTGTAGCAACACTTCCCACTCCATTACAAAAATCCATTACTCCATCACTTCGATTGTGTGAGCGTAGGACAACACAATTGTAGCAGAGGCTTAATTTCCTCTCATTCTCTCCTCCACAAGCCTTGAGTGCTTTGGATGGAGGTGGTAAGCTCCTCTTATCTTCTATGTCACTTTGGTTGAGTAAGCACGTATTGTTTTGTAGTGTCTTTTGTTTATGTAGATTGTATTGCCTTATTTATCATTATTTCTATCATTGAAAACTTGGTTGTCCATGCAAGTGGAAACACCAAAATAGGGGTCTGACTGAGGTAGGCCCCTAAATAGCCCCAAAATTCCCCCATTTTTCTATATGTAGGTGGAGAGATCATGAAACAAGCTGGTGAGAGGATTGCTCTACGAAATTATCTTCATCACCCTTGTGGTAATATATTCCTTTTATAATGTGCGTAGTTATGTTTCATTCTTCTTAATCTCATTCTACTATTCAAGAAACCTCTAGAATAGGCTAGCAGCCCTTTCTTGAGGATTTAACCTTGTCTCTCTAGTTTTCTAGCTCTACAGATGCTAGTGCACTTGTGAGATGCAAGCACACTGCAGTGTCATCCCAGAACCATGCTTTTTCCCTCTAATAGAGAGTTAGTTGAGACATAGGGTTGAACTTATAAAGGGACTTGTCTGGTCTCCCTCCAACTCTCGGGTTGTCAAAGTGATCGAAGGACCATTAGTTCTCATCACTTTCATCTCGTCTATCCTAACCTTCCCTTTAACTAAGGTAAGTTAGGGTGCCCTTTTTGCTCTTGGATTTTCATGACCTGGGGCCTTGCAATGGTTGGTCCCCCTCTCTTACATTTTTGGTGAGCTCGACGTGAACCATTTTGGGTTTCATTTTGTGATACTGGAATTCCTTCTTCTTGTGTTCTAGGAGTGTTGTAGGTGTGATTTTTGTGGGGCTTCTCCCCTACAACCCAACTTGCTACCCCTAGAAGGCGTAGTTGGAAGGTTCTTACAATTTTGTGTAGCATAGCCTTAATTTGGTCACTATCCTTTCCTATAAACCTTAGGAGGCTCTATAGAAGTATTTTTTGGTGTGCATGATGGCCTCTTTATTAAACCAACCTATTCCCTCTACATAGACTGTAGTAGTGGTACTAACATAACCTTCACCTCATAGGATCTGTCGATGGGCTTCAATAGGGAACCATCTCCTTTTTACATTCTTGTAAGGATAAATTCAAATACAAGTGCAGGTGTTCTCATTGATCCAACATCTCAAGTGAATAACATAACTAAGGAGATCATGTTGATTAACTTCCTCCATAAGAATGGGTATGACACACCTGAAAGTACCATCTGGACACACAACATACTTTTCATACTTCCTATAGGGAATATTGTCCTGTTGGTCCTCATTGGACCTAAATATGTGAGCCTTAAGTTTCACATCATCCTAGGGTCTGGACTCTTTAGAGTAAAGCTAGGTATCCCCTAGTTGGTAGCTATGAACTTAGTTCTTTCAGTTGTACACAAGTGTCTAAAATTTGTTCATGGAGGTTTGGTACACGTTGTCCATGACACAAGTTATAGACTATCGGTTGCACGTGGCAACTATACCCTGATTACTTTTGGCTTTCCTCTCTGGGTCCTCTCTCACCTAGGAAGGATCTCTTATATTGCACATATCAAAACTATAAGTAGGTTGTGCTAGGCAGAAAGTGAGATACCCTCCTTCACCCTATGCGGTTTCACATAGAGCTTTTCTAAAGGGTGGTAGTGATGCCACCAAGGCATGTAGAAGAGAAGAAGAGAAGCACTCCCAAGATCCTCCTTCTTCCTCTACTGTTCCTCAACCTAATGCTTCCTCTCACCCCACCATGGTACCATCTGATTCTGTATCATGATTGTTAGAGTCATAGAAACATCATTGTGCACCAACAAAATTCCCTTCTAGCTAAGCATGCCTCCTCATAGAAGGAGGAAGAGAAGACAAAACCTCCTCTTGTATCCTCCTCTTTCCCCTCTTTTGTCTCTAATCTAGCTAGTTTTGAATCTCTTTTGGCACCTGCTATGAGCACACATGCACCAGGAAAGGTTCAAGTGTTTATCACTCCTTCTATGGAGCTACCCTTGTTGACTTCAATCCTGGATGTCTCACCCTTCCCAAAACCTATGGATATGGTTAAGACTTCAGTTGTATCCATTGTGGTTATTTCCTCTTCTCCCTTGACCCTACTTGCTTCATTTGTTGAAATTTCACCCCCTCCGATGAAGAAGAAGGTAGAGCATGGTCCCTCCAGAAATGGAGGATGTTAGAGGATCCCACCTCCTCCAAAAGATGGCCCCGTGCTAACTTGTTATGTCCTATTGATGGAACTAGCTTTATCCTCCCCCAAGTTTGTCACTGCTCTCGAGTCTCTTGGTGAGGCTTGCAGTGAACCTCATGTGCAAAATACTTCATCTTCCGAGGTGAAACATGGAACCCCTATTAAGTGCATGTTTAACTCAGTGGATGAAGTTTCAACCTTGTCAGCGATCTTCGTGAAGTCGTTAACCTTGGATCCACAAGAGTTTAGCGACAGAAACCTCACAAGTCCCTCTACCCTGGCCCTTATTGCAGGAAGATCAAAAGCTCCTCCCCTTAACATTACTCATTATAGGCTTGCCATACTTCCTATGATGATCTAGAATGAGAGGTTGATGACCTCTTGGTTGACCAGTGTTAGGGGGAGAACCTTTTCTTGATCTTTAGATTAGATGTGTGTGGTGTAACATGTGTCCCCCTGTGATCATGCTATATGTGACTAGATGACCCTCATCACCTCTATTGGTACCTGGATACAACCATGATGTTTGTGTTGTATACCTTCCTCTATATGTATCCTTATTCTTCCATGTTTGTGATTGAATTTTGATAAATTGGGGATGATGCAAAGTATTGAGAGCATTTAGACTTCCTTCCATGTTGACCCAATTATTTTTTTACTTTGTCTATCATGCATTCTTCCTAATCTGGTTAGGGATTGATGATCTTTCACCTCTTACCATGGTTACCTAATATATATAAATAAATATGGATCTAACATTGTGAAACCAAATCCTCCCATTCCCTTGATGTGTGTTCCCCTTTTCTTTTACTCTCTCTTTATCTTTCTCTCTTCTTTTCTTGAGTTGTCCCTCTTATGTGTGATAATGCTACTTCTACATTACATGGTCTTTAGAAAATTAATTAATTGACAATTAATATTTTCTCAAAGACCCCTCACATACTTCTTTTAGATAATTGCACTCTCAACTTGGAACCCTTATGGAACTTGTTTCCTTCATAATGGGTTCATAAAGAAAGGAATTGGAAATATTTCTCTGAAGCAGGAATAGCCTCGATCTTCCCCTCACGTGGGTGCATATCCTTCATTTCAAATTCCTTGATGAAGTGAACATCTTTTGAAAGGATTCCTTGATGATGAATCAATTCTAGAAAGAAGACATTAGCTTTCAAATAGTGTGTCCCTTGAGTGGACCCCTCCTCTTCATGTTGGGTTCCCAAGGGACCCCTTCGAATATTTTCAACAATTTCTATGGTGTCTAGCTTAAGGGTAGCTTGAATAGACTTATTTCACATATTCACATCTAGCTTGGGGGCAACCTGACTAGACTTACTTCACATCCTTACATCTAGCTTGGGGGTAGCCTGAATCGACTTAAATTTTCAAGAAGGGCATCCCTTGAGTGGAGCCTCCTTCCTTTCCAAGTGTTCTCAAAGGAGCCCTTTGAAATTTTTACAACCTAGTGATGGTTTGCGTGACTGTCCATTGATAGGCTTGCATGACTGCTTCCTGATGTGTTCTATCTATGAGTAAACATGTCACCATCTTTGACTCTGTGGAGTCCCCTTTGCTCAGTCTCCCTCATGTGAGAGTTCTTGGGGGATACCTTCCTTGCAAGTTTGTGGGTCTATAAGGTTATCTTCCTAGTTTCCTTAATGTGAGAGTTATTGAAGGATATGTTCCTTGTAGGACCATGAGGTTGTGAGACACTTTCGTACTTCAGCTTTGTAGTTCTATGGAACTATGAAGTTTCTTCTTGCACTTTTGAGTTCGCTAGACTGTGCTCTACTTCCTCGTCAGTTCAAGTGTACAACTCTTACCTTGGTACTTCTTACTACTGTAATTTATCGAAGTACTCATCAATACTTGTGCTTTCTAAAGTGGGGGAAAATTTATAGGTGTGAATTTTCACCCCTAACACAAATTCCATTTTACCCCCTTGCACTTTAGAAAACCTAATGAAAAGGCTTAGTTACACTTAATCCTACGACTCCCATCACACTTGGCACCCTATTTGTGTGTCATGGAGGTGTTTCTATCAAGGATTGCCATGAAATGTGCAAACGTCTGCATAGTGTGCTTATGTCCCTAGAAAATTCCTACTATTGGAAATTACAAAGACATTACACTTCCTATTGTAAGTCAAAGTGTAATGCTACTCTTTAGCTGGATGGCCTGAATATGGCCATTTTTCATCCTTTCCTTCATATTCTTGACCATTCCATCCATTCTAAAAAAAATTCCAAGATCAATTTGAGCACTCTCTCCATTTCCATTTGTCCATTCAATCTTTATAGCAACACTTCACACTCCATTACAAAAATCCACTAGTCTATCACTCTGATAGTGTGAGTGCAGGACAATACCATTGTAGTAGAGGCTTGAGTTCCTTTCATTCTCTCCTCCACAAGCCTTGAGCGCTTTGGAAAAATGTGGTACGATTCTCTTATCTTCTCTATCACTTTGATTGAGTAAGCATGTACTATTTTGTAGTGTCTTTTGTTTATGTAGCTTGTATTCCCTTCTTTATCATTATTTCTATCTTTGCAAACTTGGCTATCTGTGGAGGTGGAAACACCAAAAAGGGGGTCTAACTGAAGTAGGCCCCTAAACAACCCCAATATCCCCCTTTTTCCGTGTGTAGGTGTAGAGATCACGAGGAAAGCTAGCAAGAGGATTGTTCTACAGAATTATTTTCATAACCCTTGTGCTAATATATTCCTTTTATCACATGTGTATTTATGTTTCATTCTTCTTAATTTCATTTTGTTGTTCAAGAAACCTCTAGAGTAGTTTAGTAGTGCTTTCTTGAGGATTTGACCTCATCTCTTTGGTTTTCTAGTCATATAGATGCTAATGCACCTATGAGATGCCAACATGCCTCACTGTCATCTTGGAACCATGCGTTTGTCCTCTGACAAAAAGCTACCTAAGACATAGTGTTGGCCTTAAAAAGTGACTTGTATGGTCTCCCTCCAACTCTTGTGTTTGTAGAGTGATCAAAGGATCCTTAGTTCCCATCACTTTCATCTCGTCTACCCTAACCTTCCTTTTAACCTAGGTAATTTAGGGCAGCCTTTCCGCTCTTGGCCTTTCGTGACTTCGTGCCTTGTAGTGTTTGGTCCCCCTCTCTTACAGTTTGTAATGGAATACCATCACCATGAGACCCCATTTATTTGAAGCATTTTAAAAAATGGTTCATTTCCTTCTCTATGCCACCATAATTATCGTACATATCTATAAAAGCATTTTATCAAATGGTTCACTGGCTTGCTGCTATGGGTAAAAGCCTAAAAATATGTGCTTTAAAACAAGATATGGATAGGGAAAATAGTAAGAATGATACTCAAAAATATATAGTTCAATAAGTACTCAAAAAATTGTTCATTATGGGTAAGTGCACCAAGATAGTTCCCAAAAAGGGGACTTAATTGGACAACTTTTTTTCTAAAATCAGGAAATAGTGACCTTGGACATCAAATTGAGGATACTTACACTAAATTTTTTGAGATGGAACAAAAATAAGGATTTAGGTGCTCTGAGTCTACTTTCTAAACTACTAATTTATTTTGAAAATGGTTTAGATTAATGGGTTCAAATGAGAGACATCCACAAATTGGTGTTGTTTTTGTCAAAATAACATAACATAGAAACTCTTGTACGACCCTCGTACGATGAATTTTTTTTAGTATTTTTAAAATTGCTATGGTCAGAAGTTAGCTAATAGTATGTAGTTGATCCATGATTTTTCTAATAATTTTCTAATGAATATTTTATTTTTTACTAATTTTCAAAGTGGACACTTCCTGAAAAACATAATTTTGGCCGTGCTACCCCTACAAATTTTGGAAACTAATTGATTTTTTTTAATTTTTTTTATAAAATTTGTAGAATGGAGTCTAGTTTCTAAAAATGTAATTTATTTTAAAATTATATGAATGGTTAATTTATAACGAAAAAAACACCAAACACTTCTTTTTGGCAAACAATAGATATACAAACAAAAGAAATTATGGATGAAAGGCTTAACATTGTCATAAAGTGAAAAAAATTACATCATTGGATAGCTAAGAGAGAACCCAACATTACCCATGTGTTCAATTTTTTTGATATTGAACCACATGCAATCCTGATGGTGAGCATGAAGTCGATTATGTGAAAAATTGTAGAATTTGCAAAAACACGTCTTTGGTCGTTGAGAATGCCCTTCAAGCCTTTGGACTGGTATTCCAAGGCAAATACCAATCCTAAGGCTTGGGGATTCTGAAAGAAAGAAATAATGCGAGTGCATTATAATGTGCTCACGTTATATCTTAGTTTTGAAATGTTTTGTGAATGCATTGAACAAACTTGAGCGCGTTATAAAATGCTCGCATTTTGGTCTACATTGTAACTTTTTTCTTCTCTTTTTCTTATCTCTTTCCTCTTGTTATCTTTCAAGGACACTATAAACATGAAATAAGAAGTTAAGTATAGGTTGAAATTTACATATGGACATTTACTTTCTTATAAATTATGTTATATATCATGTATATAGGCAAGATGTTTGAGAGTGGTTTCAGATCTCTAGGAGTTATAATGCAAATCCTAGTTTCTCGAAGATCTTAAAAATTTCAGACTTAGTCCAATTTCAGTAATCAACATGCCAAATTTCAATAATCAGGAGGTTAGATTTTAGTAATCAGCAAGTTCTATCATCTTTCTCTCTCACTCTCTCCTTCTCTCTACTCTCTATCTGTCCACTCCCTCTCTCTCTCCCCTCTCTCTCTTCTAGTTTTTGGAAGATCTAACAAATTTCAAACTTAGTCAAATTTCAATAATCAGAAGGTCGAATTTTAGTAATAAAAAAATTGTATTGTTTCTCTCACTATCTCACCCATTTTTATCCCTTACAGTCTAGACATCTCTCTCACTATCTCTTTACCTTTTTCTTACTCTCTCTCCCTTGACCTCAAGAACTCTCTCTCTTTGTCTCTCTCTCCTTTTCCCTCTAATTCTCTCTACCTCACTTCTCTCTCCCTCCCTCCCTCCTTCCCTCTCTACTTATCTCTATCTCCCTCCCTCCATCTCTCTCTCTCTCTACCTACCTATCTCTCCCTCCACCACACCCTACCACTCTCTCTATTTATCTATAGCTAACATCTCTCTCACCTCCCTCTCTCTCTCTCCATACTTCTCTCTCCCTCTCTTCTTCCATATCTACTCTCTATCTCCCAATCACTCTCTACATACCTCTACATCCATCAAAACTTACCAATCTCTCTCTACACCTCTCTATATCACCTTTCTCTCCCTCCCTACCTCTCCCTCTCTCCCTCATTCCCTATCTACTTCTCTCTGTCTTGCCTCTCTCTCTACCTCTCCTTCCATCTCTACTTATCTTTATCTCTTCTCTCCCTCTCTCTACCTACCTCTCCTTCCACCACTCCTAATTTCTCTCTATCTCACCTCTCTCTCACCTACTACATCTCTTTCCCTCTCTCCCTCCCTCTCTACTTATATATATCTCCCCTCTCCCTCTCTACCTAGCTCTCTATCCATCATAACCTACCAATGTCTCTCTATTACTCTCTATTTCACCTCCCACTCTCTCCATCCATACGTCTCCCTCTCCTTACCTCTCTACTCTCTGCCTCCCTAATCCCTCTCTACCTACCTCTCCATCCATCACTCCATAAAAATATCTCTAAACCTCTCTATCTTTATTCTCACCCTCCCTCCCTCATTCCCTCTCTAATTCTCTCTCTCTGCGTCTCCTTCCCTCTCTAATTATCTTTATCTCCCCTACCCCTCTCTCTCTCTCACTAGATGTCTCCCTCCCTACCTTTTCCCATATCTACTCTCTATCTCTCCTCTCCCTCCCTCTACCTCTTTCTCTCTCACTCTCTCTCACTCCTCCCTTATCCTCTTTCTCTCTCACTCTCTCCTCTTTATCTCACCATTCTCTCTTTCCCTATTTGTAACTCTCTACTTCTCTATATGTCACCATTCTCTCTACATATATTTATCTCACCTATCCCTCTTTACCTATCCCTTCCTCCCCTCTCTCACCCACCCTCCCTCCTTCCATGTATCTCTATATCTCTCTACTTCTCTCTATCTCACCTATCCCTCTCTACCCGCATATCCATCCATCACTACCTACCACACTCTCTATTTCTCTCTATCTCACCTCTCTCTTACCACCCTCTCTCCCCCTCCATAACTCTCCCTCTCCTTACCTCTCCACTCTCTATCTCCCTAATCCATCTCTACCTACCCCTCCATCCATCATTCCCTACCAGTTCTCTCTATACCTCTCTATCTTGATTCTCTCCCTCCATTATTCTCTCTCTACTTCTCTCCACCTCTTTGTCTTTCTCTAATTATCTTTATCTCCCTAGCCCTCTCTCTCACTAGATGTCTCTCTCCCTACCTTTTCCCCTATCTACTCTCTTTCTCTCCTCTCCCTCACTCTACCTCTCTCTCTCTCTCTCACTTCTCCCTCACCCTCTTTCTCTCTCAATCTATCCTCTCTATATCACCATTCTCTCTTTTCCTTTCTATAACTCTCTCCTTCTCTATATGTAACCATTCTCTCTCTACTTATATTTATCTCACATATCCCTCTTTACCTCCCCCTTCCTCCCCTCTCTCACCCACCCTCCCTCCTTCCCTCCTTCCCTCTATCTATATCTCTCTCTACTTCTCTCTATCTCACTTATCCCTCTCTACTTGTGTATCCCTCTATCACCTCTCTCCTCTTTATTTATATCCATCTCACCTCCCTCTCATCTCCCTCTCTCTCCCTCCATCTGTCCTTTCTTATCTACTCTTTGTATCGCATTTTATCTCTACCTCTCCTTCCCTCTCTACTTATATTTATCTCCTCTTTCCTTCCCAACCTCTCTCTCTCTCTCTCCAATCCCTCCCTCCCCTCTTTCTCTCTCCCCCTATGAGGGTTGAGGGTGTAGGGTTTAGTTTTTAAGGTATAGGGTTGACATTATAGGTTTAAGTGTATAGGGAATAGGGTTTAGGGTTTAGGGTATAGGGTAT
Organism: Sequoiadendron giganteum; assembly: GCA_007115665.2. NCBI lineage: Eukaryota > Viridiplantae > Streptophyta > Pinopsida > Cupressales > Cupressaceae > Sequoiadendron > Sequoiadendron giganteum. Next base: position 264,564,674 of record CM021100.1, on the reverse strand, counting down.
AGGGATGAGGGATGAGGGTTTAGGGTTTAAGGTTTAAGGTTGAGGGTTGAAGGTATAAGGTTAAGTTTATAGGGTATATGGATTATGGTTTAGGATATTGGGTATATAGTTGAGGGTACTTAGTTGAGGATATTAGGTTTAGGGTTGATGGTTTAGGTTTTAGAATTTATGTACAAGTTTAAGGGTTGAGGGTATGAGGTTAAGTGTGTATGGTATAGGGATTAGGGATTCGGGTTAAGGGTTAAGGGTATAAGGTATAGGATTGAGGCTTCAAATTGTAGGGTTTTATGTTTAAGTATAGGTTTGAGGGATAATGTTTATGGTTTAACGTATAAGGTTGAGGGTGTAGGGTAAAGAGATGAGTCTTGAGGGTGTACGGTTTAGGGTTTAAGGTATAGGGTTGAGGGTTGAGGGATAGTGTTCAAGGTTGAGGGTATAGGGCCAAGTGTATAGGGTATAGTGATTAGGGTTTATAATAATGGGTATAGGGTTGAGGGTGTAGGGCTAATTATATATGGTATAGGGATTACGATTTAAAATAATAGGTATAGGTTTGAGGGTATTGGGTTTAGGATTGAGATTTGGGGTTTAGGTTTTAGTGTACAAGGTTGAATTTAGGATTTAGGGTTTAAGTATAGGGCTAGGGGATGATGTTCAGGGCTTAGGTTATAAGTTTGAGGGTATAGGGTATAAGGATGAGGTTTGAAGGTGTAGGATTGAGGTATAGTGTTCAAGGTTGGGGTTATAGGGTTAAGTGTATAGGGTATAGAGATTAGGGTTTAGGATATTGGGTATAGGGTTTAGGGTACTAGGTTTAGGATTGAGGGTTTAGGGTTCAAGGTTTAGGGTACAAGGTTTAATGTAGGATTTAGTGTTTAATTATAAGGTTAAGGGTTCAGGGATAATATTTAGGGTTTAGGGTATAGGCTATAGGGATGATGATTGAGGGTGTAGGGTTTATGTTTTAAGGTATAGGGTTGAAGGTATAAGGTTAATTTTATAGAGTATAGGGATTAGGGTTTAGGATATTAGGTATAGGGTTGAGGGTATTGGATTGAAGGTTTAAGTTTAAGTTTATAGGGTATAGGGATTAGGGTTTATGGGAGAGACAAAGACCTGACAAAAGGTGAAATTGGTAAATATATTGCCAATTTCATCAAATTAGCAAGCTAGTGGGCCCATTGGTTTGCCAATGCGATAAAATTGGCAACCTAACTTTCCCTATTTGAAAAAATGGGTTCAAGAAATGGGGTTATCACTGGGAGACTCCATTTCTTGGACCCATTTTTTTCAAAATAGGCCACTACATTACCAATTTCACTGAATTGGCAAGCCCATCAGCCCACTAGCTTGGCAATTCGATCAAATTGGTAACCTAACTTGCCCTGTTTGAAAAAATGGGTACAAGATATGGGGTCTCCTAGTGATTTACATCACCTGGAGACCCCATTTCTTGGACCCATTTTTTCAAATAGGAAAGTTAGGTTGCTAATCTCACTGAATTGCCAAGCTAGTGGGCCCACTAGCTTGCCAATTCGGTGAAATTGGCAATGTAGTGGTCTATTTGAAAAAAATGGGTCCAAGAAATCGGGTCTCTTGATGACTTACATCACCATGAGACCCCATTTCTTGGACCCATTTTTTCAAACAAGACAAGTTAGGTTATCAATTTCACCAAATTGGCAAGCTAGTGGGCTCATTGGATTGCCAATTCAGTGAAATTGGAAATGTAGTGGCCTGTTTGAAAAAATGGGTCAAAAAAATGGGGTCTCCCGATGATCTAATGGGGTCTCCCAATGATTTACATCACGGGAGACCCCATTTCTTGGACCCATTTTTTCAAACAGGCCACTACATTGCCAATTTCAGTGAATTGGCAAGCCAATGAGCCCACTACCTTGGCAATTCAATGAAATTTGCAACCTAACTTGTCCTATTTGAAAAAATGGGTCCAAGAAATGGGGTCTCCTGGTGATGTCAAGAGACCCCATTTCTTCGACCCATTTTTTCAAACATGCCACTACATTGCCAATTTCACCAAATTTCCAAGCCAGTGGGCCCACTAGCTTAGCAATTCAATGAAATTAGCAACCTAACTTTCCTATTCGAAAAAATGGGTCCAAGAAATGGGGTCTCTCTCATTTCTTGGACCCATTTTTTCAAATAGGCCACTACATTCCCAATTTCATCAAATTGGAAAGCTAGGGTAGAGGGTTTAAGGGTTAATGGTAAATGTTAGAGGGTTAAGGGTAGAGGGGAGAGATATAGAAGGAGTGAGTGAGTGAGAGAGAGACTTGAGAGAGGGAGAGTGGGTAGGAGGGAGAGAATTGAAAGAATGTGAGAGAGGGAGGGATTGGGAGAGAGATAAAGGGTAAAGGGTTTAAGCATTTAAGTGTTAAGTGTTTAGGGTTTATGGTTAAGGGTAGAGGGTAGAGGATTAATGGTTTAAGGGTAAAGGGTAGATGGTAGAGGATTAAGGGTAGAGGGGAGAGAGATAGACATATTAGGTGAGTGAGAGAGATATTTGAGAGAGGGAGAGGGCTAGGATAAAGATACTTGATAGAGAGAGAGTGAGGGAGTGGGAGAGAGATAGAGGGTTTAAGGGTTAAGTGTTTAAGGTTTATGGTTAATGGTAGAGGGGAGAGAGATAGAGGGAGTGACTGAGAGAGATACCTAAGAGAGGGAGAGGGGATAGAAGAAAAAGAGTTGAGAGAGAGAGGGAGAGTGAGGGAGAAAGTGGGTGAGATATAGAGGGAGAGAGGGTAGAGATTTTAAGGGTTAAGGGTTAAGGGTAGAGGGTTAAGGGTTCAAGGATTTAGTGTTTAAGGGTTAAGGGTAGAGGGTAGAGGGTTTAGGGTAGAGGGGAGAGAGATAGAGGGAGTGAGTGAGACAAAGAGAGACCTGTGAGATGGAGAGGGTGTAGGAGGGAGAGACTTGAGAGAGAGAGATGGAGGGAGTGAGAGAGATATAGAGGGAGGGAAGGTTAAGGGTAGAGGGTAGATGGTTTAAGGGTTTAGGGATTAAGGATTTAGGGTTTAGGCTTAAGGTTAGAAGGTAGAGAGAGACCTGAGAGAGGGAGAGGGATTATGAGGGAGAGGGTTAAGAGAGATAAATGGAGGGAGGGAGTGGGAGAGAGATAGAGGGAGGGAGGGTTATGTGTATAGGGTAGAGGGTTTAGGGTTTAAGGTTTAGGGTTAAGGGTAGAGGGCTAAGGGTTTAAGGTTTAATGGTAGAGCATTAAGGGTTAGGGGTAAAGGGGAGAAAGATAGAGGGAGTGAGTGAGAGAGAGAGACCTAAGAGAGGGAGAGGTAGTAGGAGGGAGAGACTTGAGAGAGAAAGAGATAGAGGGAGGGAGTGGGACAGAGATAGAGGGAGGGAGGGTTAAGGGTAGAGGGTAGAGGGTTTAGTGTTTAAGGGTTAAGGGTTTTTAGTTTAGGGTTAAGGTTAGAGGGGAAAAATATAGAGAGAGTGACTGAGAGAGAGAGAGATACCTAAGAGAGGGAGAGGGGGTAGGAGGGAGAGATTTTAGAGAGAGAGGGAGTAGGAGAGATAGAGGGTAGAGGGGAGAGAAATAGGAGTGAGTGAGAGAGAGATACTTGAGAGAGGGAGAGGGTGTAGGAGGGAGAGACTTGAGAGAGAGAGAGGGAGGGGAGATATAGATACTCTACCTCATACTCCCTCTCTCTCAAGACTCTCCCTCCTACTCCATCACTCTCTCAGGCCTCTCTCACTCACTCACTCCCTCTATCTCTCTCCCCTCTACCATTAACCCTAAACGCTAAAACCTTATCCCTTAAAACCTACACCCTTAAACCCTCTACCATCTACCCTTAACCCTCTACCCTCTATTTTTATCCCACTCTCTCACTCCCTATCTCTGAAGTCTCTCCCTTCTACCACCTCTCCCTCTCTCATGTCTCTCCCACTCACTCACTCAGTTTATCTTTCTCTCCTCTACCCTTAACCATTAACCCTCTACACTAAGCCCTATACCCTCTATCTCTCTCCCATTCCCTCCCTCTCTCTCTCTCAATCACTCCATCTATCTCTCTCCCATCTACCCTTAACCCTAAACCCTAAACCCTTAACCCTTAAACCCCAAACCCTTAATCACTCTACCCTCTACCCTTACCCCTCTACCCTCTATTTCTCTACCACCTCCCTTTCCCTCTCTCTCTCTCAAGTCTCTCCCTCCTACCCCCTCTCCCTCTCTCAGTTCTATCTCTCTCACTCACTCCCTCTATCTATCTACCCTCTACCCTTAAAACCTCTACCCTCTACCATATATCTGTCTCCAACTCCTTCCATCCCTCCCTCTCTCTCAAGTCTCTCCCTCTCTAAAGTCTCTCACTCACTCACTCACTCCTATCTATCTCCCCTCTACCCTTAACCCTCTACCCTATACCCTATACCCTCTACCCTTAACTCTCTACCCTTTATCTCTCTCCCACTCCCTCCCTCTCTCTCAATCATTCCCTATATCTCTCCTCTCTCCTATTCACTTAACCATTAAAACCTCTATCCTCTAGCTCTCCCACTCCTTCATCTCTCTCTCTGTCTCTTAATTATCTCCTAAGCCCTCTCTCTCTTAGGTCTCTCTCTCTCTCTCTCCTATCTCTCTCTTCCTCTTCCTATACTCTCTATCTCTCTCCCACTCCCTCTCTCTCTCAAAAATATCTCCCTCATATCCCTTCTCCCTCTCTTAGGTCTCTCTCTTAGTCACTCCCTCTATCTCTCTCCCCTCTACCCTTAACCCTAAAACCTAAACCCTAAACCCTTAACCCTTAAACACTAAACTCTTAAACCCTCCACCATCTACCCTTAACCCTCCCTCCCTTTATCTCTCTCCCACTCCCTCCCTCTCTCTCTCTATGTCAAGTCTCTCCCTCTTACCCCCTCTCCCTCTCTCAAGTATATCTCTCTCTCACTCACTCCCTCCCTCCCTCCCTCTCTCTCAACCCTCTCCCTACTACCTCCTCCCCCTCTCTTAGGTTGCTCTCTCTCAGTCACTCTCTATATCTCTCTCCCATCAACCCTTAAGCCTAAACCCTAAATCCTTAACCGTTACACCCTAAACAGTTAAGCCCTCTACCCTCTACCCTTAACCATGCCTCCCTCTACCTCTCTCCCACTCCCTTCCTCTCTCTCTCTCTCAAGTATCTCCCTCCTACCTCTTCTCCCTCTCTCAAGTCTCTCTCTCAATAAATCCCTCTATATCTCTCCCCTCTTCTCAAAACCATCTACCCTATATACTTAAATATTAAACCCTAAACTCTTAAACCCTTAACCCTCTACCCTTAACCCTAAATCCTTAACCCTTACATTCTCTACCCTCTACCCTCTACCCTCTACCCTTAACCCTCCCTCCCTCTATATCTCTACCACTCTCTCACTCTCTCTCAACCCTCTCCCTCCTACCTCCTCTCCCTCTCTTAGAGCTCTCTCTCTCTCACTCACTCCCTCTATTTCTCTCCCCTCTACCCTTAACCGTAACCCTTAACACTTAAATCCTCTACTCTTAACCCCCCTTCCTCTATCTCTCTCCCACTCCCTCCCTCTCTCTCTCAAGTCTCTTCCTCCTACTCCCTCTCCCTCTCTCCATTATCTCTTTCTCTCTCACTCACTCCCTCTATCTCCCTCCCCTCTATCCTTAACCCTCTACTTTATACATTGTATCTTCAACCCTCCTCTTCTCTACTTCTCTCTATCTCACTTCTCCCTAAATATTTCCCTTCCTCCATCCCTCCCTCTCTTACCTAATCCCTTAACCCTATACCCTCAACCATTATACCCTTAAAAACTCAACCGTAAACCCTTAAACCATAACCCTTAAACCCTAAACCCTTAAACTCTTTACCCTCTACCCTCAACCCAATACCCTCTACCCTCAACCCTTAAATCCTTAAAATCAAGTAAACTCTTTACCCTAATCCCTCAACCTTCATCCCTTAAAAAATCAACCCTTAACCCTCTACCCACTACCATATGCATTGGACCCTCAACAATAATCGTTCAACCTATACCCTCAAACCTATACCTCAAACTACATTCCCAATATCACCGAATTGGAAAGCTAGGGTAGAGGGTTTAAGGGTTAAGGGTAGAGGGTCGAGGATTAGGGTTAGAGGGGAGAGATATAGGAGTGAGTGATTGAGAGAGTGAGAGGGTCTATGAGGGAGATAATTAATTGAGATAGAGGGTTTCAAGTTTAAGGGTTAAGGGTTTAGCGAAGAGGGTTATAGGTAGAGGGTGGAGAGATAGAAGGAGTGAGTGAGTGAGATACATGAGTGAGTGAGAGACATGAGTGAGTGAGAGAGGTAGGAGGGGGATAATGGAGAGAGATAGAGGGTATAGGATTAATAGTAGAGGGTTTCACTTTTAAGGGCTTAGATTTTAAGGGTTTAGGGTCTAGGGTTAAGGGTAGAGGGGAGAGAGATAGAGGGAGTGAGTGATTGAGAGAGATACTTGAGAGAGGGAGATGGGATGGGTGGTAGAGAATTGAGAGAGAGACAAAGAGAGAGAGAGAGGGAGTGAGTGGGAGAGAGAACTAACAGAGGGAGAGGGGGTAGGAGGGAGAGACTTGATAGAGATAGAGGGTAGAGGGTTAAGAGTAGAGGGTTTAGGGTTTAAGGGTTAAGGGTTTAAGGTTTAGGGTTAAGGGTAGAGGCAAGAGAGATAGATGGAGTGAGTGAGAGTGAGAGAATTGAGAGAGGGAGAGGGAGTGGGAGGTAGAGACTTGAGTGAGACCGAGATCGAGAGAGAGAAAGGGATGAGTGGGAGAGAGCTGGAGGGTAGAGAGAGAGAGTTATCTAGTTAGGGTGGGAGGGAGACTTGAGAAGAGGGGGAGGGGTGGGAGGGAGATACATGAGAAAGAGAGAGAGTGTGTGTTATCTAATTAGTGTGGGAGGGAGAGACTTGAGAGAGGGGGAGGGGGTGGGAGGGATGGAGTTGAAAGAGAGGTAGAGATGGAGAGAGAGGGGGGAGAGAGAGAGTTATCTAGTTCTAGTGGAAGGGAGAGACCTAAGTTATGGAGAGGGGATATGAGGGAGAGAGAGGGAGAGGGATATATAGGGAGTGGGAGATAGATAGAGAGAGAGATAGAGATGGGAAAGACTCAGGGGGTGTGAGGGAGAAACCAAAGAGTGTGTGTGTATGTGTTTGTTCACTAGTTAGAATGGGGAGAGAGACTTGAGAGAGGGGGAGGGGGTGGGTGGGAGAGACTTGAGAGACAAGTGGGGTAGGAGGGAGAGATTTGAGACAAGGGGAGGGATTGGCAGGGGGTGGGACATATAGACCTGAGAGAGAGGGAGAGGCAAAGAGGGAGATAGAAGGAGGGAGAGACTTAAGAAAGGGAGAGAGAGACCTAAGAGAGAGAGAGTTCTCTAGTTAGGGTAGGAGGGAGAGACTTGAGAGAGTGTCACATACTAATTTTATCAATTATTTAATTGCAATTATTAATCATGAGATTTGAATGTTTATGTTAGATGATTATTGAAATTGATGATTATTTAAATTGAAAGTGAAATTGAAATTTAAATGCAAATGAAATGATTTGAAATTCATTATAATGAAATTTGGGGTTTGTCATTGCTGATGAAAATTTGAGGGCAAGTGAACACAGGAACAAGTGAATGAGAATGAAGGCAAGAACATTAATCTGGTAGTCATTTTAGCCATTAAAGATTAATAAGGATGATGGAATCTCACACACCACTTAGTTATTAATGTGTTTTTGGGATTATTTTTGTTTGGAAATTTTTAATAAGTTTATTTGTTTGTTCAAATTTATGTGAAAATGAATATGTTTTCTTTTTGAAATGGAAAGATTGCTTATTTGCAAAAAATTTAGTCAATTTGAGTAAATTATGTTGTTATGTGGAATTTTTTTTTTTAAATGAGAGTAGAAAGATATGTTTGAATAATTAATTATTTATGTAAAGCTTTATTTTTTAGTTGAAAATAATAATGCTTTCTAATTCTAAAACTATTAAAATATCCATATATAGAAATATATATTAAACTATGCATTTCAATGAAAATAAGTAAATAAGAAATAAATGAAATACGTTTTTAAATTTGAATTAAATTAGAATAGTAGTAAACAGGTAGAAAACAATTACCTCTCATTCAAGTTCGCATGCAAATGAAGAGATAAAACTCCGAGTTATGGCCATCAGCTGGAAATTTGGCATAATTTGTGGATCGATCTTTGTTGAAGACTCCATCTTATGCATGTTAAAGAAGAGGGAGAAGGAAGAAAATATCTTCATCATGCACATATGAGAAAAGGGAAATGCATTTTTGGAGGGAGGAGAGTTTTTGTTTTGAATTGAGAATAACTCATGCACAAGTGGGAGGAGAAGGAAGTGCATAGGAAGGAGAGAAGAGAGAAAGGGAGTTAGTGTGAGGCACATGGGAGAAGAAAAAGAATAGGCATGAACAGGAGGAGGAAGGTACGTATGTGGAGGTACAAGAGAAAGATGTGCAATGGCTGAAAGAAGGCACGTGGGAAGAACAGGAAGGAGGGTGCAGCCAACTACGAGAGGTGATACAAAACATAAATTATTTCCACCCTCATGTGCATGTGAAGAGATATGGGAAGTGCACAGGAAGGAAGAGAAGAGAAGGGAAGAAGGAAGGAAGGAGGAGAAGAGAAGGGAAGTTGGAAGGAAGGAGGAGAAGAGAGAGAGTCGACCAGAACAAAATGAGAATCCAGAATAGCAAAAGAAGAGAACAAAAGAACAACTATAGGAGAAAATTGAAAGAGGAAACAAATAATAATCACTAGATTTAGAGGACATAGAGCAACATAATATTGTCAAGTAGATTCAATGGAAGCATATTTACCAAATTCTCAATCTTAGTATATTTAATTTAACCATTTTATTTAATTAATAAATTTATCAAATGAAAATATATCACTATTTTTATCAAATTTAGAAGAATGTTAAAACACCAGACTATATTTTAAATGTAGATAAAGAACAAGCTTGAAACATAAAACTATATGAAGATAATAGATTTATTTGTTAGAAAATTTTGTTTTAGTATATAAGAGAATAAGAATAGAAAATAGTATGTTTTAGATCTATTCAATAAAATATAAGATTCCTCAGAAAAACTTATATTGTATTTAGATTTAGAAATGCTTTACAAAAATCAAAATTGACAAAGAGATAAAATTTTCAAAATAATAGAAACATAAAAGATAGGGAAACTTGTACAAAATTAAACAGTTGAATGTTTTTGGATTAAATTAAAAATTTAAATGATAAGTTAAAAATAATTCTGCTTATTTAAATTTCCTTGAAAAGTTAAGTGAAATATTATGATTACCTTGGAATGATATTAAATTTCTTCGAAATAGAAGAAAATGAGAGGGGTTTATGTTTTTAGAAGATAATATTTTAGGAAATATGAAAACTCGAACATAAATAAATTGAAATAAAAATATAACTACTTCAAAATGAAACGAATTAAAAAAAGACTATATTGAAGAGTAGTTAAATTCCATGAGTAAATGAACCGAAAGAATGTGTGCTCATTTATATTGGCTTTGTATGTACTTAGTTACATGCTTGAGATACACCTTTTATTTTAATTTAAATATGAACTTAATGTTATTTGTGATTTAAATCTATGAAATTACTACAATAAAATTGTGTTTTCTTAAAAATAAAACTGTAGTTCATGTGATTGGGAAAGATAATATTTATTTCGAATGGAACCATGCATGGTTGATAAATTAATGTGCATGACATGTGTTTGGAAACTTACCTTCCGGGACAGGTGCCGAATATGAGTTTTTAGAGAGTGTAGTTTTTCTTTTCCAAAACTACTATTATTTGTCGTGCATGACATTTTACTTGGCCAAGTAACTTAAGGACCATTGAAATAGATGGAATATGAATTAATCTCTACCATATACTAGTATCAAACTTTCTTTCTTCTTAAATGTATAAGAAAAATGAAAATGCTTGTGGATTTACTAGTTATACTAGGCACGCATTAGATTCCATCCTGCTTGTCGACTTCTTTCTGCTAAGTGATTCGTGTAGGGTTAGGTATTCTTTGAATGAATAAGGAGTTCTAGAGAAGTGTAAGATTCAAGGTTAGGTAGAAAAAACACTTGAACCTTGTTCTCATCTTCATGTTTGAAGATAAGCTATTGGATTGAAGATCAAATGAATATTTCTTCTTATATATATTATATTTCATTATTGTATGATTATTGTAGAACTTAACATGAAAGAATGCCTAAGTCTTGAATTGTAAACATTATTTTACAATGCTTTTGTATTATAAATGTCATGAAAGATGACACATATTTATGAATGTAATTGGAAGTAGTATAAATCTTATTGTAGACTTTAAGTCGATGATTTGAAATCTTTTGAATAAAACTTATTTAATTGAATGGAGTTATGATATTTTATGAAATGGAAATGAATTTATTAAAGTAATTATATATTGTTTGGAATTAAAGAGTTTCACTCTTTACATTTGGTATCAGAGCCCTAAGTTTGAACACTAGCGTCCTTTGTCCATTAGGCTAAAGAAACATTCCTTGATGCAGGAATTGTTGATACATAATTGGTACAAGAGGAAAAGGAGTTGCTACAAGAAATGAGAATGACAGGTTGGATCAGATTCTCAATCTTTTGAATCAGCAAGGTTCTAGAATGTATAATCTTGAACAAGAAGTTCGAGGAGTGAGGGAAGGAAAAAATCATCGGAATGAAGTTCCCCAAAATTCGGAGCAACCTGCTAATGAAAATCCAAGGGTGAAGAACTATCAAATCCACAAGCTAGGATTGAAGAGGAGTTGTTAAACGACTTCAAAAGTGTAGCCCCACCCAAGTTTGATGGTAATACCATTGATGATGGAGCTGAAGCCTGAGTAATTTAAATGGAAAAGTATTTTGAGCTCAAGAATATGTCTAATGAGACCAAGGAAGTTTGGGCTGCATATCATCTTACTAGAGAAGCTACTACTTGGTCAGATAATGAGAAAAATAAGAAGTTGTTACCAGGTGGGACTACATGTGAAGTATTCTTACAAATTTTCAAGAAGAGATGGCTTCCACAACTATTCTTTGATAGAAAGATGACAAAATTTTAGAATCTGACATAGGTTGGTTTGACAAATACTCCGTACTAGGATAGATTCACTAATCTCCTAAAGTACATACCATAGTGTCATATGGATGAGAGGTTCCGTATTCAGAAATTTATCCTACGATTGAGGCCATAGATAGGATTTGATGTGGATATTCATAATCCATTGGCTATCGATGAGGTCTTTGGGAAGGCTATAAAACAAGAACATAAGTTGCAATAGGTAGCAAACTACAAAAATAATGTGAATTCTAAATTTGGATTTGGAAATAGGAAGTTCCAAAATAGTAATAACTAGAAGGGTAACAAAAATCAATAGATAAAGAACCTAAAGAGAGGAACAAACTCTCAAGAAAAAGGAGAAGGAAACTATGGTGGAAATAAGAAAGTGAATAATAATAACACCAACTTCTCTAATACCAAGAACATGATAGGTGGTTACCTAGGGCCACAAGGTGGATGTTACAATTGTGAAGGACATCACTATGCCTCCAATTTCACATATTGTGTAGGAGGTCAGCAAGGAGGAAATGATCAGTGAGCACCACAACACCAGATTCATGCATGGGTTGACAATCATCAAGAATATTTTCAAGCTTCACCTATTTAGATGATGAGTAGACATTTTGGTCAATCAATTTCCATTTTTATAGATATAGGAACTACTGAATGCTTTATTGATCCTAAATTAGTTGCTATGTTACCTATTATACTTGGTTATATGCCACATGCATGGATGGTTCAATATGGAAACTGAGTAGAGAAGAGGGTAGATACATGTCTATCGTGTAGTGATTTAGAGCTACCTGATTTCCAAACCCAAGTTAACCTATATGTAGCACTATTGGAGTCATATGATGTGATCCTAGGGATCAATTGGTTAACTAAGAAGAAAGATATAGTGAACTATGAGGATAAGATTGTGATTTGTCTTGATGATTTTGGACATCCATTTGAGATTTTTGGATCTCAAGAGTCTCTTGAGTTGAGACATATCTCAGCCATGCAACTAAAGAAAGCACATAGGAAAGGACGTTCCATTTTTGCTATTTTGTTGACTGACTTGGCTAATGTCCAACAAATTCTAGAGGGTTATCCAATTCTAAAGGAGTTCTTGGATATCTTTCCTGAAGAACTTACTGAGTTACCACTGAGGAGAGAATTTGATTTCTCGATTGAACTTTTACCTAGAAGTGAGTCTCAATCCAAGGCTCCATACACAATGATGACTATAGAGTTATATGAGCTGAAGGTTCAATTGTAGGAGTTACTGAAGCAAGGATTTATTAGACCAAGTGTATCCCCATGGGGTGCACTAGTAGTCTTCATGAAGAAGAAGGATGGGACCTTGAGATTGTGTATTGATTATAGAATGTTGAACAAGGTTACCATTAAGAATAGGTATCATTTACCTAGGACATAAGAGTTATTTGATTAGATGAAATGGGCCACAGTGTTTTCTAAGATTGATCTTAGATCAACTTACCACTAGCTAAGGATTAAGGAGGATAATATTCCAAAGAGAGTCTTCTGAACTCGGTATGGACATTATGAATTCACAGTGGTACCTTTCTGTCCAATGAATGCCCTAGCGACATTGATGAATCTTATGAACAACATCTTTAGATATTGTTTAGATTATTTTGTGCTTATACTCATAAATTATATTTTTATTTACTTTAAGACAGAAGAGGAGAATGAGAAGAACTTGAGAATAGTCTTTCAACAACTAAGAGATCAAAATATTTTTGGTAATTTTTCAAAGTGTATTTTCTTTCAGAAGAAGGTTGACTATTTGGGTCATGTCATATCAGCTAAGGGAATTTTAGTTGATCCCGCAAAGATAGAAGAAATAGTGGAATGGCCAACACTGCAGAGTGTTACTAAAGTTCGTAGTTTCATGGGGCTTGCAGGGTATTACAGGAAATATGTGGAAGGATTCTCCAGGATAGCAACACCTATTACTCCTCTTCAGAAGAAGGGAAGGCCATTTGAGTGGACTGAGAAGTGCAAGGAGGCATTTCAATTTCTAAAATAGAAGTTGACATCGACACCACTTTTGACTATACCAAATCCTAATGGACACTTCATAGTGATTATAAATGCTTCAAGTGAAGGTGTAGGAGTTGTGTTGATGTAGGAAGGGAAAGTGGTTACATATGAGTCAAGAAAATTGAAACAATATGAATTGAATTATGTACCACATGATCTTGATCTTGCAACTACTGTTCATGCTTTGAAGATGTGGAGATATTATCTCCTAGGGAAACCATTTGAACTAAAGAAAAATCATGTAGGAGTTAAGTACATTTTTACACAGCCTAACCTTAATGCGAGACATAGGAGGTGGCTTGAGTTCCTAAGTGAGTATGATTTTGGTATTGAGTATATCAAGGGAAACGAAAATAGAGTTGCAGATGCTCTTAACAGGAGAAGACATCTCTCTACTATGCTGACCACAAGGTCAAATTTGAGATAACAAGTGTTGCATTATCTTCTAGTAGATGAGCATTATGAGAGGGTCAAGCAAGCCTTAGAGGAAGATCCTTTAGATCATAGATTTGATGGATATGTGATGGAGTATGATGGTATTTTGAGATATCAGGGAAGGATGTATATTCTTGAGGGTGGAGACTTGAGGAGGTCGATTCTTGAGGAAGTACATGATGCACCTTACTTAGGGAATCCAGGAGTTACGAAGATGGTAGCAGAGTTGAAGAATTTGTATTTTTGGCCTTAAGCTCAAGAAAGATGTTATGGAGTATGTGGCTAGATGTTTGGAATGCCAGTGAGTCAAGGCTAAGCATGTGCATCCAGTAGGACTTTTTTATCCCCACGATATACCTGAGTATAAATGACAAGTAATCAGTATGGATTTTATCTAAGGACTACCTTTGAGCAAGAATAGGCATGATACCATCTAAGTAGTTGTTGATAAGCTAACGAATGTTTCACATTTCATACCTGGGAATCTAAAAGATGGATCATTGACACTTGCGAAGAAATTTGTGCAAGAGATATTCTGATTGCATGGTGTACCAAAGACCATTATATCAGATAGGGATACCAGGATGACGTCTAGGTTTTGGACAACACTAAATATAGCTTTAGGAACTAAATTGAATTTTAGTTCTGCTTATCACCCAAAAACTGATGGCCAAATAGAAAGGGTCAATCAGGTTGTTGAGGATCTACTGAGGATGTACTGCATGGATCAGTAGTACAAGTGGGAGGAATATTTTCCATTGGTAAAGTTTTCTTAGAACAACTCATTCCATGCATCATTGGGTATGACACGTTTTGAGGCCCTTTATAGACTGAAATGTCACACACCCATTAGTTGGGATAAGATGGAAGATAGGATCATCATTGGTCTAGATATGCTCAAGGAAATGGATGAGAAAATGAAGTTGATCAAGAGTAGGTTGAAGGAGGCAGCCGATAGACAAAAGAGCTATGCTGATAGAAACATGACTTTCAGATAGTTTGTTGCGTGAGATAAAGTTTTTTTGAGGGTTAAGCCTCGTAAGAGCTTTATCTCATTTGGGAAATCATCAAAGTTGGCTCCGAGATTTGTGGGACCCTTTGATGCACTGGAAGTCATTAATCTAGTTGCTTATAGACTAACATTACCACCTAATCTAGCTCGAATCCATAATGTATTTCATGTTTATTTATTGAAACCATACCATCTTGATGCATCTCATATACTTGATTGGTGTTTGTTATAGGTACAGGATCCAGGGTTGGTGCTAGTGGAGCCCATCTGAATCCTAGACAGACGTAGCATTAAGTTGTGTAATAGGGATAGTACTTAGTACAAGGTCCAGTGGGACCAGTATACTAAGGATAGTGTTGCATGGGAGGATTCTGCGATGATTGACTGCCATTTTCCTCATTTTCTTTCTTAGATTAGTATTTTCTTAATGCATGAGATACTTGATACTCTGGTTTTTGATTCACATGTTGTGAACTTGGATAGCGTGGATGCTACTATGAATTGCTTATGATTATGTTTTGAGAACTATAATGTTAGCTATTATTTCATTATGATTGAGATACTATGCTTATTAATTGATTAATAAGACATCGGGATGATGTCTCTTCCAAGAGGGGAAGGATGTCATGTACTAATTTTATCAATTATTTAATTGCAATTATTGATCATGAGATTTGCATGTTTATGTTAGATGATTATTGAAATTGATGATTATTTAAATTGAAAATGAAATTGAAATTTAAATTGAAAGTGAAATTGAAATTTAAATTCAAATGAAATGATTTGAAATTCATTACAATGAAATTTGGGTTTTGTCATTGTTGATGAAAATTTGAGTGCAAGTGAACGCAAGAATAGGTAAACAAGAATGAAGGCAAGAAAATTGATCAGGGTGAGTCATTTTAGCCATTAGATGTTAATAAGGATGATGAAATCTCACATACCACTTAGTTATTAATGTGTTTTCAGGATGACTTTTTTTGGAAATTTTTAATAACTTTATTTGATTGTTCAAATTTATGTGAAAATGAATATGTTTGCTTTTTGAAATGGAAAGATTGCTTCTTTGTGAAAAGTTTAGTCAATTTGAGTAAATTATGTTATGTGGAAAAACAAACTTTAAATAAGAGTAGAAAGATATGTTTAAATAATTAATTCTTTATGTAAATCTTTTATTTTTAGTTGAAAATAGTAATGGTTTATAATTCTAAAACTATTAAAATATCCATATATAGAAATATATGTTTGAAGAAATATATATTATATTCTGTATTTCAATGTAAAGAACTAAACAAGAAATAAATGAAATACATTTTTAAATTTGAATTGAATGAGAACAGTAAAAAATAGTTAGAAAACAATTACCTCTTATTCAAGTTTGCATGCAAAAAAAGAGAGAGAACTCTCAGTTATGGCCATCAGCTAGAAATTTGTCATAATTTGTGGATTGAACTTTGTTGAAGACTCCGTCTTATGCATGTTAAAGAAGAGGGAGAAGGAAAAAAAATATCTTCATCATGCACATATGAGCAAAGGGAAATCCGTTTTTGGAGGGAGGAGATTTTTTGTTTTGAATTGAGAATAACTCATGCGCAAGTGGGAGGAGAAGGAAGTGCACAAGAAGGAGAGAAGAGAGAAAGGGAGTTAGTGTGAGGCATGTGGGAGAAGATAGAGGAGAGGTGTGGATAGGAGGAGGGAGGTATGTATGTGGAGGTAGAAGAGAAAGAGGTGCAATGGCTGAAAGAAGGCACATGGGAAGAACAATAAGGAGGGTGTGGCCGACTATGGGAGGTAATACAATACAAAAATTATTTCCACCCTCATGCACATGTGAAGAGAGAAGGGAAGTGTGTAGGAAGGAGGAGAAGAGAAGGGAAGAAGGAAGGAAGGAGGAGAAGATAAGGGAAGTGGGAAGGAAGGAGGAGAAGAGAGAGAGTCGGTCAGAACAACAAAAGAAGAGAACAAAAGAACAACTACAGGAGAAAATTGACAAAGGGAAAAAATAATAATTGCCAGATTTAGAGAACACAGAGCAACAAAATATTGCGAGGTAGATTCAATGGAAGCATATTTACCAATTTCTCAATCTTAGTATATTTAATTTAACCATTTTCTTTTATTAATAAATTTATCGAATGAAAACATATCATTGCTTTTATCAAATTTAGAAGAAATTTAAAACATGAGACTGTATTTAAATGTAGATAAAGAACAAGCTTGAAACAAAAAACTATATAAAGGTAGTAGATTTCTTTGTTTGAAAATTATGTTTAGTATATAAAAGAATATGAACAGAAAACAATATGTTTTAGATCTATTCAATAAAATATAAGATTCTTTAGAAAAAATTATATTGTATTTAGATTTAGAAATGCTTCAGAAAAATCAAAATTGTGAGAGACATAAAATTTCAAAATAATAGAAACAAACAAGATAGGGAAACTTGTACAGAATTAAAAAACTGATTTTTTTTGGATTAAATAAAAAATTTAAATGATAAGTTAAAAATATTTTAGTTTATTTAAATGTGCTTGAAAAGTTAAGTGAAATATGATAATTACCTTGGAATGATATTAAATTGCTTTGAAATAGAAGAAAATGAGAGGGGTTTATGTTTTTAGCAGATAATATTTTAGGAAATATGAAAACCAGAACATAAATAAATTGAAATAAAAACATAATTACTTCGAAATGAAACAAATTAAAAAAAGACTATATTGAAGAGTATTTTAATTTCATGAGTAAATGAACCAAAATAATGTGTGCTAATTTATTCTAGTTTTATATGTACTTAATTACACACTTGAGATACACCTTCTTTTATTTTAATTTAAATATGAACTTAATGTTATTTGTGATTTAAATCTATGAAATTATTGCAACAAAACTATTTTTTCTTAAAAATAAAAGTGCAGTTCATATGATTCAGAAAGATAATGTTTATTTTGAATGGAAACATGCATGCTTGATAAATGAATGTGCATGACATGTGTTTGGAAAGTTACCTTCCGGGAGGGGTGCCCAATATAGGTTTTTAGAGAGCTTAGTTTTTCTTTTCCAAAACTACTATTATTTGTCATGCATGACATTTTACTTGGCCAAGTAACTTAAGGACCATTGAAATACATGGAATATGAATTACTCTCTACCATATCTTAGTATCGAACTTTCTTGTTTCTTAAATGAATTAGAAAACTAAAAATTCTTGTGGATTTACTAGTTATACTAGGAACGCACCAGATTCCATCTTGCTTTTCGACTTCTTTTTGCTAAGTGATTCGTGCAAGGTCGGGTATTCTTTGAATGACTAAGGAATTCTAGGGAAGCGTAAGCTTCGAGGTTGGGTGGAGAAAGTGCCTAAACATTGTTCTCGTCTTAATGTTTGAAGATAAGCTATTGGATTGAAGATCAAATGAAGATTTCTTCTTATATATATTATATTTCATTATTGTATGATTATTTTAGAACCTAAGGTGAAATAATGCCTAAGTATTGAATTGTAAACATTATTTTACAGTTCTTTTGTATTATAAATGTCGTGAAAGATGTCACCTATTTATGAATGTAATTGGAAGTATTATAAATCTTATTGTAGACTTTAAGTCGATGATTTGGAATATTTTGGATTAAACTTATTTAATTGGATGGAGTTATGATATTTTATAAAATGGAAATTAATTTATTAAAGGAATTATAGATTGTTTGGAATTAAAGATTTTCACTCTTTACAAAGAGGGAGAGGGGTTGTGAGAGGGAGAAGTGGTGGAAAAGAGAGACCTGAGATATATGGGCTAAGAGAAAGAGAGAGATATTGTCTAGTTAGGGTGGGAGGGAGACACTTGAGAGAGGGAGAGGGGGTTGGAGGGAGAGAACTAGGAGAGAGGGAGTGGGAGAGGGAGAGGGAGAGAGAGGGGGGGTGGTGAGGGAGAGACCTTAGAGAGAGATAGAGAGAGATTTTGTGTTCGTTAGTTAGGGTAGGAGGGATAGACCTAAGAGAGAGAGAGAGAGAGAGAGAGAGAGATAAAGAGAGTTCTATTGTTAGGGTGGGAGGGAGAAACCTGAGAGAGGGAGAGGAGACCTAGGAGGGAGAAACCTAAGAAAGAGAGAGATAGAGGTATTGAGAGATATACCTGAGAAAGAGAGAGGGGTGGGAGGGATAGAACTATGGATAGACCTAAGAGAGAGGGGGAGAGAGAGGGGGTTGGAACTAAAGCCTATACCATAAACCATAAACCCTACACCATAAACCATAAAGCCTAAACCAAAGAGAGAGATATGGGGGAGGGAGATTGTGTGCGGGAAAGATAAACACAAAGGGGGGGAGGAAGGTTGGGAGATTAAGAGAGAGGGAGAGAGGGAGAGGGAGAGTGAGAGGGAATTAAGGAGGGAGAGGTAGAGATGGAGAGAGGTAGAGAGAAGTATATAGCGAAGGAGAGATAGAGAGTGGGGAGGAGGGAGGGAGAGAGATATAAGTAGAGAGGTGAGGAGGGAGGGATAGAGGGAGAGAAGTGTGATAAAGAGAATGAATGAGAGAGGAGGGAAGGAGGAAGGTAGAGAGATTGAGAGAGAGGAGGGAGGGTGAGAGATAGGCAGAGAGGGATAGGTTATATAGAGAGAAGTAGAGAGGGAAGGTGGTTGGGATGAAGGAAGAGAGAGAGAGGTAGAGAGGGATAGGTTAGATAGATTGAAGTAGAGAGGGAATGTGGGTGGGAGGAAGGAAGAGAGAGAGGGGTGAGATAGAAAAAAATAGAGGAAAGGAGGGAAGGAGGGAAGGAGGAAAGGAGGGAGGGATGCAGGGGGAGAGAGAGTCTAGATAGATAGAAGTATAGAGGGAAGGAGAGAATGTGAGAGAGAGGCCTAGAGCATAAGGGATAAAAAATGAGTGATAGAGAGAGAAAGATGATAAAACTTGTTGATTACTAAAATTTGACATGTTGATTACTAAAATTTAACTAAGTCTAAATTTTTTGAGATCTTCCAAAAATTAGAATTCGCATTGTAACTTCTAGAGATCTGAATCCACTCTCGAACATAATGCCTATATACATAAAATATAACTTAAAGTACAAGAAAGTAAATGTATGTTGCGTAGTTTTGCACACACACCCCACTAAAAGTGGGGACGTTCTCTTGGCCTACCCTTTTTCCCCGTTGTTGTGGCTTGCCCCCTCTTTCATGCTTATCTTTGAAAATATTGGGGTTTTTGTCTTTGGTGCTTTCCTTGGTTTTGGGTGCCTTTGTGGTGAGTTCCCAGTGGTTTTGGAGTCTCATGGATGTCCTCTCTAGGGTAGTCTTCTTTTTCCTTTTTTTTTTCTCCCTTGGAGTTTTTGTTTGGGTCCTAAGGGTTGGTTTCCTCCCTTAGGTTTTCCTTTGTTTGCCTTGTTCCATTTGTTTTTTCGAAGGCGGAACCGAGATGGGACTTAACTATGAACTTTGGTAAATTTCACGGTTTCATTCCCATTCCCGTTCCGGGTCCGCTTCCCGCCTTCTCATTTTCTTCGTTGCTTTGCCCATTTTCAGCCTAAGGGTTGGTTTCCTCCCTTACGTTTTCCTTAATTTTCCTCTTCTTTTGTTTGTCAAAGGCGAGACCAGGATGGAAGTTAACTCTGAAATTTGATAAAGTTCACTATTCGGTTCCCATTCTCGTTTCGTCTCCGCCTTCGCTGGGGTTGGCTCTATTTCTGCCTCCGCCTTTTCCCCTTCCTTTCCCATCTTGGTTATGTCTCCACCTTTGTCGGCGTTGGTTCTATTTTTTCCTCTGCCTGTTTCCCTTCCTTTCTTGTCTTGGTTATATGTCTAGCTCCACCTATTTCCCTTTGTTTCCCATCTTGGTTCTGTTTCTGCCTTTGCGTATTTTCATTTGGTTACCATTCCCATTCCATCTCCGCCTCTGCCGGGGTTGGTTCTGCCTCCACCTCCACTTGTTTTATGTCTCTATTCCTTTTTTCCTCATGGCTCTGCCTCCTCCTATCTTTGGTTTCGCTTCCACCTAGTTTTTTGCATGATTTTCTTGCCTCCGGAACTCTAAGTAATCAACTTGTATTTTGATGATGTATTAAGCATTAATGGTGGCCCATCCGAATGTAGGTTGGATCGAGTTGAGGGTTGCTGTTGGAACCGAGGGAAGAATGGGTGTACTTTGAATATTTGGCAAGTTCTGTAGGTACATTCAGGTGCTTTCTGGTTGCTATCAAATGAAACCCATTCCTACATGCAAGGTTGATGTGTTTGGTCAAATTAATGATAGGAAAATTTGGTTGGTGGGATCAACTTGGTTTCCTCGATCTAAGTTGTTTGTTTTCCCAACTCATATCTGATCGGTGGCTCGTGTTCGAGCTGGTGTTTCATGTGCATTGTTGTTCGTACGGGTGAAGCATTAATGGTGGGCATGGCACCAAGATCTGTTGCCTTGAATTTCTATGATCCCATATCGATCTCAAGGGGGATCTTGGTGCATTCAATGCTAGACGATGAGTTATTGCTAGCTGTCGGGGCTGATTTTGTTGGTGGTCAAGATTGTTTGTAACCCTTGCTTTGGTTCACATGGCCATCTTTTCTAGAAGTATGGCATTTTGCCGCATTTGTAAGGGTTCGGTGGAGTTTTGAGATTAGTAGGTTGAGATCAATAGGTTAGGTTAGAGTTCTTCCAATGGCTGATTAAACTAGAAGACTTGTAAGCAGTAGATCTAGTAATAGAGTAGCATGTTAGAATATTAGGAGTTAGTTTTACATTTCAAGCAAGTGTTGTAACAAACTAAAATTGTTTCTAATGGGATGATTTAATACAAATTCTAGAAATTGTGCTATGACTGGTGCCTTATTTGCATTGAATAATCTTGCATGGTTCTTGTTCTATCTTTTAAATTGCTTGGAAATTTTTGAATATATCTTAGGTTTAATTAGTAATGCTTGTGATTTAATGCTTGGACTATTGTAGTAATCCATGGTTCATACTCTGGGCAGCTTCTTGATTATGGGAATGTTGTGCAAGTTCAACCTGTACCTGATACTCATGTGCTTAGTTCAACCGTGGACATTCATCCAGCTTTATTGAATGAATGCCCATAGTTTGAAAATATTTAACACCTTAGAAGATTGCACTATTTTCTACAAGACTGTAGGTATAGCCCGAGTCGAACATAAATTAGTTTAAGGCATTGGTCCATTCCACATATTTCATCATTTACATGTTTAATCTTAAAAGTAGTGTTAACGACAGGACTTCTGAAACCCTCATCTTTTGTTGTTTCTTTTATTATTTTGTTAGAGCTAGAAATTAAAGCATCACCATATCTTAAAATTTGATGAGTTTAGAGCTTCCAGAATTTGTACGTAAGGCCCCTTCTGATTACCAACATTTTCACATTTTATAACTAAGTTTCTTCTACTGCATTTTCATGACTTGACACCCGTGAGACCTTGGGGTTTTCTCTTTGTTCATAGGGATCAACCCTTTTAAGAGAGATAGGATAAATTTTATTTTTTTTGAGTTGTTGTTGTGCAGAAAAACCAAACAACGAGATTAGCACTAGAAGGAGGGTTGAACAAGCAAGTTGGAGCTTGTTCTAAACTATATCTCTCCTAAGAGGCTTAGACAGAGAAGCAGATCTATACCAAGATAAGAAGAAGAGTTCAAAGAACTTCTACCTCCACCCAGGTCAAGGAGGGTCGAACGAGGAAGGAACACATTGCTTTGTTTGTCATTCATTTGATGCTTTCTAGCATTCGCACCATCTTCACCTTCATCCACCTAATTTTCATTTGATTCCAAGGCTGGTTCCATTCTACAGCCCCAACCAGTCATCCATCAACCATTACCACCCCCACCTCCACCAATGGCTTTCTTAGCAAATAAATCATCCCCTCTATGATCATACAAAGGATGTGCATCAAACCATGAAGGACAAGTCTCCAATACAAAAATTTCAACAACCTAATTAGGAATGCCCAGTAGAAGAGTTAACTGGCATTGGATCTGAGAAGGGCATAGTAGTAGGCATTGAGGTGGCCCTAAAGGAGGTTGAGCTTTCATTAAGGAGCCTCATCTGATTATCAATGAATGGCCCATGAGGAAAATTGAAGGAACTTATGTTGCTAATAAAGGGGTTGATGTTCTTGAGGGCTGCAATTACAAGCCTGAACCAGTGGTAACAAAAGAATTCAGGGAGCTCTCTCATTCATCTAATTTTTTCTCTCCTCTTTTTGTTTAATAATTAAGCATTGGGAGTTCACAAATTTTATGTATTAATGATGGGATAGCTAGTGTGTTTCGTACTGAAATGCAAGAAGACATGGATGAAGAAACAAAAAGAGTAGTGATACACCATTAGTGGAGACCTCCTTACTTCATGGGCATCAACTCTTCACAACTGGGAAAGGATGAATACAATGCACAGTCCATAGGGGTTCAAAATCAGGTTGTCTCTTTCCTTGATATGAATTCTGAAACTTATCATTTTGACTATGGGAATGAGCGAAAGATAGCTTGTTTATGGATTAACCAAGGGTTTAATGAGCCTCCTCAATTGCTGATTCTTTGTGATGTTGGGGTAGAATTTGAATGCTGCAATATTGAATTTATTTTCTCTGAATATAAGGATAAATTTGCATGGTTGAGAACTATAATGATTTTCTTTTTTCTTATACATGCATTGCAAAATCCCATGGGTGTGAGTTTCATTTGGCCTTTCCTGAATGTATTTCTTTGTAAATATCTCTATACATAGCTCATTTTTCTTTAGTAATTTAGGTTTCCTATAAATACTCTGCTTTTTATCTAGGCAGGTTGCTTTTGGAGTTAAAATCCTTAGGTAGCCCTGCCAGACTAAGTTTGGTTGTTACTGCAACTTAGGAAAGGGAAATGAATGCATATGCACACACTTTGACCTTGGTACATGAAAGATTGGCTTGTTAGTGATTTCTAAAACATTGTCTATTGGTAACCTGATGCTCTGATTGAAACCAAAGATTCTATGTTCTTGATTCCAGTTTGTCATCGAAATGCTCTGGAGCATTTCCCTAGTGGAGTCACCATTTTTTGTGAATTTTTGCACACATCTCCCACTGAAAGTGGGGACCCTCTCTTTGTCGGCCCTTTTGGCCCATTTTTGTGGCTTGCCCCCTCTTTTGTGCTTATCTTTGAAAATATTGGGGTTTTGGTCTTTGGTTCTTGCCTTGGATGTGGGTGCCTTTGTGGTGAGTTCCTGGTGCCTTTGTCCTCTCTGGGGTGGTCTTCTTTTTCCTTATGTTTTTTCCCATGGTGTTTTTGTTTGGGTCCTAAGGGTTGGTTTCCTCCCTTAGGTTTTCCTTGTTCCTTTTGACCTACTGGAGACGGAACCAGGATAGGACTTAACTATGAAATTTGGTAAAGTTCACAGTTTGGTTCCCATTCCCATTCTAGCTCTGCTTCCCTCCTCATTTTCTTGATTTCTTTTCCCGTTTTCAGCCTTAGGGTTGGTTTCCTCCCTTACGTTTTCCTCGATTTTCCTCTTCTTTCATTTGTCGGAGGTGGGACCAAGATGGAACTTAACTCTGAACTTTGACAAAGTTCAGAGTTTGGTTCCCGTTCCCATTCTGTCTCTACCTCTGTCAGGATTGGTTTGGTTTCCTCCTCCACCTATTTCCCTTCCTTTCCCGTCTTGGTTTTGTCTCCACCTCCACCGGGGTTGGTTCCATTTCTACCTCTACTTGTTTTCCTTCCTTTCCCATCTTGGTTTTGTGTTCAGCTATGCCTGTTTCCCTTCCTTTCCCATCTTGGTTTTGTTTCCGCCTTCACCTATTTTCCTTGGGTTCCCATTCCTGTTTCATCTCCACCTTCATCGGGGTTGGTTCTGCCTTTGCCTTTTCTTTTTTTGTGTCTCTTTTCCTGCTTTTCTCATGGCTCTGCCTCCACCTATCTTTGGTTCTGCTTCCACCTAGGTTTTTGCATGATTTTCTTGCCTTATGAACTCTAATGAATTAGCTTGGATTTTGATGATGTATTGAGCATTAATAGTGGCTCGTTCAAATGCAGGTTGGATCAAGCTAAGGGTTGTTATTGGGGCCAAGGGAAGAATGGGTATACTTTGAAGATTTGGTGAGTTTTGCAAGTACATTTGGGTGCTTTGTGGCTATTGTCAAATGAAACCCATTCCTACATGCAAGGTCAACGTGTTTGGTACCATTAATGGTGGGCAAATTTGGTTGGTGGGCTCAACTTGGTTTCCTCAATCTGAGTCATTCATTTGTTCAGCTCAGATTTAAATGGTCGCTTGTGTTCAAGCTGGTATTTTGTGGGCATGGCTCGAAGATCTGTTCCCCTGACTTTGTGAGATCCTAGATCTATTTGAGGGGTCTCTTGGTGTATTCAATGTTGGATGGTGAGTTATTACTAGTTATCGAGGCCAGTTTGGTTGGTGGTTGAGCTTCTTTGTAACCCTAGCTCTGGTTCACGCAGGCATGTTTTTTATAAGTATGGCATTCTTCCTCATTTGTAAGGGTTTAGTGGAGTTTTGAGATTAGTAGGTTAGGTTAGAGTTCTTCCATTGGATGATTAAGCCAAAAGACTTGCAAGCAGTAGATCTAGCAATAGAGTAGCATGTTAGAAGATTAGGAATTAGTTTTACATTTCAAGCAAGTGTTGTAATAGACTGGAAGTTTTTCTAATGGGATGATTTAATATAAAGTATAGACATTGTGCTGTGACTGGTGCCTTCTTTGCATTGAATAATCTTGCATGGTTCTTGTTCTATCTTTTAAATCACTTTGAAATGTTTGAATTTATCTTAGGTTTAATTAGTAATGCTTGTTATTTAATGCTTGGAGTGTTGTAGTGATCCCTGGTTGATACTTTGGGAAGCTTCTTGATTATGGGAATGTTGTGCAAGGTCAACCTTTACCTAATACTCATGTTCTTAGTTCAACCGTGAACATTCATCCAACTTTATTGAATGAATTCCCATAGTTTGAAAATCTGTAACACTTAAAAGATTGCATTGTTTTCTGCAAGATTGTAGGTATAGCTTGAGTTGAACATAAATTAGTATAAGGGATTGGTCCATTCCCAGTATTTCATCATTTTCATGGTTAATCTTAGAAGTAGTGTTAACGATAGAACTTATGAAACCCTCATATTTTGTTGTTTCTTTTATTATTTTGTTAGAAGTATAAATTAAAGAATCACCATATGTTAAAATCTGACGAGTTTAGAGCTTCCAACATTTGTACATAAGGCCCCTTGTGATTACCAACATTTTCACATTTTATGACTGAGTTTGTTCTACTGCATTTTCATGACCAGACACGCTTGAGACCTTGGGGTTTTCTCTTTGTTCATAGGGATCAACCTTTCAAGAGAGATAGGATAACTTTTATTTTGTCTCAGTTGTTGTTGTGCAGAAATACCAAACAACTACGTTCATATGTAAATACCAACTTATACTTACATTTTTATTTCATGTATATAGTTTCCCTAAAAGATAACAAGAAGAAAGAGACAAGAAAAAGAGAAGAAAAAAAATTCAATGTAGATTAAAATGCGAGCACATTATAATGTGCTCACATTTTGGAAAAAGTTTAAATTTTGATTTCAAAAAATACATAGTTTTTGAACTCGAAATGTACGCATTTTTTGAAATTTAAACCATAACGCGAGCCCGTTTTACGATAATGTGTTAGGAATAAGGTGTCTCAACCTTGGATAATTCCTATTCTTATTATTTGTTTTGTAAAATGTATTTCTTGCAAATAATGTAATTGAGTGTGAGTGTACATGTCTAGTTGGCATGTTGATGTGTCACTCCACTTAATGTGTCGGCATCTTGAATTGTGTGTAAGGAGATCATGGCTGAAACGGTTATGACGGATTCCTATGACACGTAAGAGCTATGTCTGGAAGATTCAATGACAGGTGAAGACATGTGGCAACTGATAAAGTTGAGTACTGTACACTCTTCCACGATAGTGGGGTTCGGGGCATCGCCCCGAAAAAAAAGTTCCTATTTTCTCGGAGAATGGTAAAACCCTAATACAGTTATCTTCGGAAGTTTCCCTAAAAAGGGAAGCGCATGATATAAGCATTTTTTAGGGTTGCGAAGATGTGTGATGTGAGTGTATTGTTGGAACATTTTGATGCTACCGCATTTTGTCTTCAAGTGTTGGAAATCTCCTGAAAGAACTTGCATTGCAAGTGTGTTGTAACCGTTGTGTTGAAGATAATACATTGTGCAGGTTTTGGAGTGCTGGGGTTTTTTACCGAAAGGTTTTCCCCAGGGTAAATCATTGTGTCATTCTTTATTTTCTGTATGTATGGTATATTGCTGCAATATCATTGTTAAGTAGATTAACGAATCTGAAATTGTAAGGGTTTAAAACGAATTTGCACCATACTTTCCTTAAGAGATTAGTGTAGGAAGCTGTTTCCGCACCTGAGTTTCCTTACAAGTGGTATCAGAGCCTGATCAACTTTTGATCCTAGTTGTTGGGTAGGGTTTTTTGAGCTAATCTCAAGTTGAGTGGGAGTTTTTTTGTGCAGAGCATTCTGAATCTTATTTGCAGATTGAGATGGCAAGTTCCTCATACAGTAGAATGGAGGTGGAGAAATTTAATGGCACTAATTTCGAGTTGTGGAAACTCAAGATGGAAGACATGCTTGAAGACCACGATCTATGGGAGGCTACTTCACTTGATGTGAAACCTGTAGTGATACCTCAAGCGGATTGGGATATCAAGGATCGGAAGGCTAAGGGTCTCATCAGACTCTGTCTAGCAGATGCCGTTCTTCTGAATGTTCTTGACGAGACTACTGCAAATTCTTTGTGGAAACGACTTGGGTCTGTGTATCAGGCCAAATATTTGGTGAATAATTTGTTCCTGAGAAAGAAGTTGTATTCTTTAAGAATGGAGGAAGGTGGATCTGTAACTAATCATCTCAACGCATTCAATTTATTGATTGCACAGTTGGCATCCTCCGGTGCCAAGATTGAGGAGGAGGATCGATGTATGACCCTGCTTTGTTCCTTGCCGGATTCATGGGACCATCTTGTGATGGCTCTCAGAAGTACTATAGTCACATTCCATATGGATGATGTGGTGTCTTAGCTGCTATCTGAGGAGATGCGAAGAAAGACTTCGGATTCGTCTAAGGAAGCCCTTGCTGTTCGCGGGAGATCCAACGACAAAGGAAAGCAGAATGACAATAAGTCAAAGAAGGGTAGATCCAAATCCCGTGGGAGTTCTAAGACTCCTAGAAATTCCAAGGTGAAATGTTGGAACTGTGATAAATCTAGGCACTTCCGGAGGGACTGCAAAGAACCGAAGAAGAAGAAGAAAGGCTCAGATTTAGCTTCTGAAAAATCTCAAGAAGATGGAGATGCTTTTATTACAGCTTTGGCAGCCCATGCATCTGATGATGTGTGGTTAGTAGACTCGGGTGCTTCTTTTCACATGACCTCTCATCGAAACTGGTTCTCAAAATATGAAGAGTTTGATGGTGGAAAGGTGTACTTGGGTGATGATTCTCACCTAAAGATAGTTGGACGCGGAAGGGTCACTATTAGATTTCCTGATGGACGAGTAAAGGGAATCAACGAAGTTATGCACATTTCGGGTTTGGCATGAAACCTATTATTTGTAAGTATGTTGAATGATGTAGGTGTGCAAGTTGTTTTTTCGAAAGATGGATGCAAGATGATAAGAGGTTCTATGGTGCTCGCTAAAGGTACTAGGAGAGGTACTTTGTTTCAGCTTGATGCATGCATTGCTCAGTGCAATAGTTCTTCTATTTCAAAGAAGAGAGTGGCTATCACTTCATCCCCACCATCTGAACGAGCAGTAAAGAAGACTGTGGCAATGGGTTCCGATGGCAGTGCAGTAAGTGTGCCTAAGGGTGTAAACACTTTGGAAGGCAAGCTTCGTGTAGAAAAGACAATGTTGTGGCATATGAGATTTGGCCACATTGGTGAGAAGGGTCTTAGGACCTTGAAAACTAAAAATCTCGTTGAGGGGCTAAATGATTGTAATCTCGAATTCGATTTCTGTGAACACTGTGTTTATGGTAAGAAAAATCATGTTCAGTTCTACTCCAGTTCTCACAAGTCTTCTGGACTTTTGGATCTTATTCATTCTGATGTTTTTGGTCCTGTAAAAGTTCCTTCTATCTCTTGCTCTATATATTTTGTATCTTTTATAGATGATTACAGTAGAAGGACTTGGATATATTTCCTGAAAAGTAAGACACATGTTTTCAGTCGGTTCAAGGAATTTAAGGCTCTCGTGGAGAATCAGACTGGTAAAAGAATCAATTGTGTGAGAACTGATAATGGTGGTGAGTTTTGTTCCACAGAGTTTGAACAGTTCTGTAAAGAACGAGGAATCGAGAGACCTAAGACAACTCCTTACACCCCGCAGCAAAATGGAGTTGTAGAGAGAATGAACAGGACACTGATGGAGAAGGCTAGGAGTATTCTTAGTGGAGCTGGCCTAGAACAAAGGTTTTGGGCCGAAGCTGTTGCCACTGCTTGCTATCTGGTTAATACAGTTATCTTCGGAAGTTGCCCTAAAAAGGGAAGCGCATGATATAAGTGTTTTTTAGGGTTGCGGAGATGTGTGATGTGAGTGTATTGTTGGAACGTTTTGATGCTGCCGTATTTGGTCTTCAAGTGTTGGAAATCTCCTGAAAGAACTTGCATTGCAAGTGTGTTGTAACCGTTGTGTTGAAGATAATACATTGTGCAGGTTTTGGAGTGCTGGGGTTTTTTACCGAAAGGTTTTCCCCAGGGTAAATCATTGTGTCATTCTTTATTTTCTGTATGTATGGTATATTGCTGCAATATCATTGTTAAGTAGATTAATGAATTTGAAATTGTAAGGGTTTAAAATGAATTTGCACCATACTTTCCTTAAGAGATTAGTGTAGGAAGCTGTTTCCGCACCTGAGTTTCCTTACACAATGCACTCATGTTTTTGCCATTTCTAGATGAAAAGGTAAATTTTCCACAAATTGGCTACCCATTTCCATGCACCTACCCTTATCTCATGCATTATTAGTCATGACGTGGATTGGTATTGTAGTTTTCATGATTAAATAATTTGTGGTTTCATTTTCAATTGTTGGAAGCGGAAACACCTCTGAATGTTCAGATGGAAATGGACATTGGTGTTTCATCTTCTATAGAATCCTCGATGGATCTAACAGGGGAGGTATGATGCAAGTTACTAAATTTTAATTTACATTCATTGTTATAGATGTTATTTAGTGAAAAATAAAAAAATTATTGATTCATAGTTTAATTTCTATTTGGATGGTTTATACAAAGCTTCAACATGGGTATTTGAATATTTCTGTCATGGAGAGTGATCATCATATGGTAGTAAGTGTTTATTTTGTTAAATATATCATATTTTTTTAATGTAATTTCTATATATTAATGTATTTACTTCTTATTGTAATAGATAAGACTTCACCAAGAACTAAACACTAGGAGGAGCACCAGGAACACTTCAAGACCTCAACATAAATGAGTGACAAATGTATCACCATCAGATTGAAAAGAAAAGGGAAAGAGTTTATTTTGAGGAGATGGAGAGCGATGAATTATGATTCTAGAGCCCTTTGTTGTATGCCTATATAGCTTTTTTATACATATTTTGTATTGGATGTATTTGACATTGTATGTCTATATGGCATTCTCATAAGTGTATATGGCTATTTTGTACCTATATTTTATACTTATATCGACATATATTGATGTATGCCTACATGGATATTTGGTTAATACAAATATTTCTTACCGATGGTGTCCATATTTGCATTATAAATCCATGGTTCAATAGGTATGAGTTACATGTATTCAAGTGTATAATTTACAACTTATGTGTATAATTTGTGACTTACACATGTATTCCAATGTATACTTTGTAACTTACATTTTTTCATGTGTATACCTTGTATTCATGCATGTACTTTGTATTAATTTATGTATACTATGTGCTCTTTTGTATACTTCAAGGCTTACATGTTCTTGAGTACTTGTGCTTCCCTTATTCACATGTACATTCTCTAATTATTCACATGTATACTTATTAATTGGTTAGCCCTTGCATTGATCATTTTTGTCCTTCATGGTTTGTCTTAAATATTAATTCATTGATGCTAAACAACTTTATTAGTCAAGATGCTAAACAACTTCAATATTTATAGGAATACTAGTAGAGTTACAAATTCTAAAGTTACACAAATTGAAAAGAAAATATTAACTATAAATAAATGAACTAATTATTAACTTGATAATTGATTAAGAATGATTATAAAATATATCAAGAGATTTGAGCCTTCTAGAATGACAACTTCCAACTAGAAAATAGGCAAAGCATTCCCAATACTTTGAAAGTAATAATCCAGCCAAAATTGCAATGGGAGATAAGTGATGCATAGCAAGGAGGCCTTCAATTACCAATCACAAAGTTAACTTATCTCAACAATTCTTCAATCTCCAAAAACCTAACTAGGGTGATTCCCTTCACAACTTCACTATTTGCCTTATAGGTTTGTAGACCTAGTTTCTTGGACTTATCTAACAAATCCACTCTCAAACAAATTAAACAATTATATTTTTAGACACCCTTTAAGGCATACCAATACATATATGAAAATTTCATATAACGCTTTTGGAAAAAATCCCTCAAATTGATGCTTCTACATTGTCCCCTTAAGCCAAATAGGCCTAATTTATAAAGAAAATCTCCTCTAAACAATCTTCCAGCCCAAAATACCTATTAAAAGTCATTTACCAATCTATAAAACCAACAATTGTACAAATTTTAGCCAATGACCCGCTCACTAAGTCCTCTTTATACAAAACCCTCATTTTTAGCAAGTTACAAAGGGGTTTACTAAAAATCCCACTTCCCAACTTCTTTACAATTTACCAATGCATCAAAAATGCTTCAAATGGTATTTTCATGCTTAATCTATCACCAAAAAAAAAATTCCCTAGGATTTTTCCTCACCTACCCACCTTTAACCATCAAATTTCACTCAAAACATTCAAATTTGACAACTAGGGCATCATGCCCAAACCCCAAAATGACCTCTCCTACTCAAAAAACCATTCAATAAACTAAATCCTGCCATATTGTGCCCATTCCACTCAGGTACATGAATTACACTCAATGGAATGTTCCATAATCATATTTTTTATGTCTTCAAAACCTTAAAATTGGAGTTTCAGACCCGCCTACACGGAAAACTTAAGAATATTCCACAAACCCAATTGGAACACCTCAAACTCAATCAAAATGATAGATACGACACTGAAAAAAAAATTCAAATAAGTTTGGAGTCACCATCAAGCCATGTAACTACTCTACAACAACAATATTCAATAGAAAAGATACAAAATTTCAATAAAAATAGGAGCTTTATTATTCGATATTTAATAAAACCTCCAACAACCTTAATCCATAGAGTTTCCAACATATTTTAAACCTTAAACAACCTATTAAAATTGTGTTAATTTCCCTTTGAATGCCCATGACCATTGAGCTTCCTCAATTTTACATTTTTTTTGCACTTTAACAACTTTTCAATTTTGCAAAAATGTGACAATATAAACTCAATGACTCCTAATTACCTATTATATGGTCTATTAGGACCTTATTGAATTTAAAAAAACTAAAACACACCTAAAACTATCAAAATAGGTCATTTGACAACATTAACACAAAATGCATTTGGTGCCCCTACACCAAGAACGCTCATTTAAGATCCTTGAGCAATGTATTTCCTAATGCTCCCTTGTTCTTACATATCTCAATTTAGTTTAATCTAAAGAGTTACATGAAATTATTTATCTAAAATAAAAAACCATGTTTTCAATTTCTATTACATGAAATGATTTATAAAAAGATTCCAATATATTTAATCCTTTGATTGGAACAACTCAATTAAGCAAAGGATACATAATCTTCACAGCACTTGCAAAACATAGTATTCATAGTACATGAAGTAGTGTTTTAGTGTGAAAGAGGACCATGGATAGAATTAATTTATCTATCAAGATGTGTTGGAGCAATTTTTTTGGTCACATGAATTGCAAAATGAAATTTGCACCACTTTGCAACTTTATGCTGCTTGCATTTGATACTTTTTTCCATCAAGTGAAAACTAGAGACCACGGGAAAATGACTCTGAGATAACAAAAATCAAGAGAGGTTATTATAGAGCGGCCCAATGGGATCCCATAGGCTCAGATGTAGAGTTCATAAACATCATAGTTTTTGAGTAATTGCTCGTCAAATATTGCTTCCCTTTTGTACTTTGGACCATTAAGTGATTGAGGCAATTAAATGCAGCTCAAAGCGATTCCATGTGTTTGGGTGTGAAAGAATACCATTCCTAGCATAAAAGTACCCATTTGGATGCATTGGAATAGTCGGTTTAGTCACACGAGTTGCAAAACAAAATTTGCACCACTATGCAACTTTCAACTACTTCCATTTGACAACTTTTTCCCCAAGTGAAAATTTGCCACCATGAGAAAATGCCTTCAAGATAAAAAAAAAAAAGAGAGGTTATTGTAGAGGGGAACAATGTGATCCCCTAGGATTAGATGAGAATTTTTTAAGTGTCAGAGTATCTGAGTAATAGCATGTTGAATTTTGCAGCCATTTTGCACTTTGGACTCTTAAGGGATCGATCTAGTTAAACATAGCTCAGAGCCATTTCACATGTTTGGGTGCGAAAGAGGACTATTCCTAGCATAAAAATAACTTTTTGGATGTGTTGGAACACTTTTTTTGGTCACACGAGTTGCAAAACGAAAGTTGCACCACTTTGCAACTTTCAACTACTTGCATTTGACAACTTTTTCCCTAAGTGAAAATTTACCACCACGAGAAAATGCCTCTAAAATAGTTAAAAATGAGAGAGGTTATTGTAGAGGGGCCCAACAAGATCCCATAGGATCAGATGTGAATTTTCTAAGCATCATGTTATTTGACTAACAACATGCTAAAGTTCACAACCATTTTGCACTTTGGACTCTTAAGGGATTGATCCAATTGAACATAGCTCAGAATGATTTCGTGTGTTTGGGTGTGATCGACGACCATGCCTAGCGTAAAAATAAATATTCGAATGCATTGAAATATTTTTTTTGGTCATCTAAGTTGCAAAATGAAAGTTGCACCACTTTGCAACTTTCAACTACTTGCATTTGATAACTTTTTCCCCAAGTGAAAATTCTCCACCATGGTAAAATGTCTTCCAGATAGTGAAAAATGAAAGAGGTTATTTTATAGGTGCCCAACGTGATTTCATAGGATCATACAATAATTTTTTAAGCATCATGATATCTAGGTAGAAGCATGCTAAAGTTTGCAGTCATTTTGCACTTTGAACCCTTAAGGGATCGATTCAGTTGAACATAGCTTAAAGCAATTCCACATGTTTGGGTGTGAAAGAGGACCATGCCTTGTGTAAAAATATGTATTTAGATACATTGGAATATTCCATTTGGTCACACGAATTCTAGAATGAAAGTTGCACCACCTTGCAACTTTCAACTACTTGCATTTGACAACTCTATCCCTAAGTGAAAATTTTCCACCACAGTAAAATTCCTTTGAGATAGAAAAATATACGAGAGCTTATTGTAGAGGGGACCAATGTGATTCCAAAGGATTAGATGATAAGTTTCTAAGCATCACAATACCTAAGTAACAACATGTTGAAGTTTGCAACTATTTTGCACTTTGGACCCTTAAGGGATCAATCTTATTGAACATAGCTCAGAGTGATTCCACATGTTTGGGTGTGAAAGAGCACCATGCCTAGTGTAAGCATACCTATTTAAATGTTTTGGAACACCTTTTTTGGTCACATGAGTTGCAAAATGAAATTTGCACCGCTTTGCAACTCTCAACTACTTGCATTTGACAACTTTTTCTCCAAGTGAAAATTTGCCACCATAGGAAAATTCCTTCAAGATAGAAAAAATAGAGATAGGTTATTGTAGAGGGGCCTAAAATGATCCCATGGGATCATATTAGAGTTTCTAAGCATCACGGTATCCAGGTAACAACATACTAAAGTTTGCATCCATTTTGCACTTTTGACTCTTAAGGGATCGATCCGATTGAATGTAGCTCAGAGTGCTTCTGCATGTTTGGGTGTGAAAGAGGACCATTCCTAGTGTAAAAATACCTATTTGGAAATGTTGGAAGATTTCTTTTGGTCACACGAGTTGCAGAACAAAAGTAGCACCAATTTGGAACTTTACATTGCTTGTAATTGACACTTTTTCCATCAAGTCAAAATTGGAGACCACAAAAAAATGGCTTTGAGATAACAAAAAATGAGAGAGGTTATTATATAGGTTCCCTACATGATCCTGATGCCTCAGATGGAATACTCATAATGAACACAGAATCTAGGTAACAGGTCATCGAAGATTATTTCCCTTTTGCAATTTGGACTATTAAGGGATTATGTTGCTTGAATTACAAATGTTTGAGGCTGGCATTAAAATTTGATTCATTGTAGGGAGGCAATCAACCTGCAATTATAATTCAAACTTTAGAAAAAAATTTACAATCCTTTTAAACCTATTTGTCCAACTCTTTACAAATTCACTCAAAATCCCTTATAGGTCTGCAAACCTAGTTTATGGACCAAAACTGTCAGATCTAATCTCATAACCACTAACCAATTTTATTTTCAAACACCCTTTAACATCTTACCAATCATATATCAAAAGAAACATAGTTCACTTTGGAGGAACTTCTCCAAAATCACGCAACTATGTTATCCTAGACCTTAGTTAGGTCACTTTAACAAATGAAATAACCCACTCGAATACCTTTCCAACCGTAAATACTCATGGAAAGTCAACTACTAGTCTAAAACCCTCCAAATCCACAACTTTTGATCAAAGAATCATTTCCTATTACACCAAAACATGAAACCATCACTTTATGCCATTCAAAAGGGGTTTATTGAAAAACACTGTTCCAAGCTTCTACATAGCCCAACAAGGCCTCAAACACCTTTATTTATTTTTTCACATGCTTTAAGGTTCATGAAAATCTACTACCCCCAATATTTTTATAGCTTCGCTCCTCTAACCATCAAATTTCACTCAAAATACATAGTTTGATAATTAAGCCATCATGCCTAGGAACTCAACTTGCATTCCCTACCCTTCCAAAGATTCAAACACTTCAATATATTCCTTATAATTCCAAATAAATCATCTCCCAATGTTTTCTAATACAATTTCACCAAAACCGAACATCGAACCTCCATTTTAAAGCCAAAATTCACCCAATTTCCTCTAGGATAGCAACCAAAAACACTCCTAAACAATTTTCCTACTCCTAAATATTATTCCTAAATATAAACCTACCATTTTTGACTCATTACACTAATCCACTGATAGAAAAATAATGGTGGAATGAGTCATTTATTCATTTTTAGTCTTAAAACCCTTATGGCTAGCTATACAAACCCACAATCAGTAATTTGATAATAAATTTTTTAAAACTCAAATGAATTTCCTTCACTCCAAAGACAAAATGTATCTAACACCTATCTCTACCAATTCAAAAATATTTTAGGAAATAATAATTTTGTACGACCAAGTATAATAGTCTACAACAGAAAAATATATTGAAACACATAGAGTTACAAGAGAAATCAAAGGTTTTTTATTGTTTTTCCTTAAGAAAAACCTTCAAAAACCTCTTCCTTTGAGTTACCAAGATATTAAAACCTTAAAAAACCTATAAAAATGGCTCTAACTACCCTTTGAATGCCCATGACTATTGGGATTCTTCAAGTTTACATTTTTTTTGCACTTTTTTCACATTGACAACTTTTCAATTTTTGCAATTTTACATCATTTTGACAAATATGCAACATGAACTCCAAAATGGACCTAGAAACAACTAACATGACTTATTACATTATAAATTGGTCTAATATGACCTTATTAAATTGAAAAAAATAAAAACACAAAACTAACTTAAGACTTCCATGAACAAAATTTGCTCAATAACCTTGGTGCCTTGCACCAAATTTTAATATTTGAGTAAATCTCATTACAATTCCGTAGGTAATCCATTCTCACATATATTTTAAAATTTCACTCATACATTGGATATTCTCTTATAATTTCTACATCATAGGTGCTTGTGATGAGGTTAACTTCAAATGAGTAACTTGAGATTCCCTCATGAAGCTTCACATGCTCTTTTATAATGGCTTCAAATCAAAATTAAGATTTTTCAAGATCATCAAAATAAGGATGTTGCATTTCTTTTTTGGCTGAGATTCTCTTCGATGGCTCATAAATCATCATTTCCTTCAAGGAGTGACCAATCAATTTTGAGTAGTTTACTTACAAATACGCAAAGGAAAATAAGAAAAAGAAAGAGCATCCAACATGGAAATGAAATGAAAATAGATGGAAGTCACTTACAAACAACAAATCCACACCATTTATTTCCAAATCAGGAACAATGCATAATTTTTTATGCTTCCATTGAGGATAGGCATTCCAATCTATCAACTTAGTCACTCTTGGTCATACATCTTCACTGGGAGTTCGAAGATACCTATTGCACATAACACCTCATGAATAGAATAACTTGAAATTTAAGATGCTCTTATAATGTCTTCATCCTAGGTGCTCATGATAAGGTTAACTTAAAATGAATAATTTAAAATTCTCGCACCAAGCTTCACACACACTTTTGTAATGGGTTAAAATCATAATTGATATTTTTCAAGATAATCAAAATAAGGATGTTGCATTGCTTTTCTCGCTGAGGTTCTCTTAGATGGCTCATAAATCTGCACATTTTTCTACAAGGGGACACCAATCAATTTTTAGTAGGTTACTTAGAAATTGAAAAAGTATAATTGGCATCAAAAACATTAATGTACATACAAGTATAAATTAATAAGAACCAATGTGCATACTTATAAATTAATCCAATGAACCATCCAGGTCTGATCTACTCTTTATAGTGTCAAGTATTGCCTCATGGTTAGACTCATGGACCTTCCACAAGGTCTTTTTCAAAGTTCTACCCCCTTATTTGGTCAAATGAACATTGGATGCCATGACAAGGTTCGAGTAATGAAAAATATTACAATGCATGTCAAAGTCTTGGAACAACCAATCTTTAACACTCTTATGTGGGTACCTTCTAAGACATGTTCTAGTAACAACAAATGAGCATGTAGGGTATTCAATATTTTCTCCATCTATAATTTTGGCCTCTATTTTATTTTTGGCCTCAACACAATGACAGAGGTAATAGTAAGTTCCCTCCTTGTTTTCTTCATCCATAATAATTGCATAAACATTCCTTGCATTGATATGTGTAGCAAATCTCTTGAAATTAGTCAACATTACAAATACAAGGAAAAGTAAGATAAAAATAAAAATTTCAAAAAATAAGAAAGTAGATATATCAACTGGTTTAACTATATCTAATATTTGGTCAAATTCAATTGATGATTTGATATGTGTTGGTTCTAGTGTCATCGTACGATGATACATGTGAAGTGGATAAGACAACTTATCAACCATCTGTCAAACCACTCCCTTGACTTACAATCATTCCAGGCTTGCATTGTAACTGAAGAAAAAAAGTATGCCATCTTTCATGTATTGACACTCCATGAACGTACATCTGAGCTAAGGAAAGAGTGTAGCTCACTCAATCCTATTAGTGTGAAACAATCCTCATATGGTGCAATGTTAGTATCATCCAT
This sequence comes from Sequoiadendron giganteum, assembly GCA_007115665.2. Classification (NCBI taxonomy): domain Eukaryota; kingdom Viridiplantae; phylum Streptophyta; class Pinopsida; order Cupressales; family Cupressaceae; genus Sequoiadendron; species Sequoiadendron giganteum. The sequence goes on along the minus strand of CM021100.1, from coordinate 264,526,296 downwards.
CAACCAAAAAAATCTGTGAATTGAAGACAAACCTTCATTACCTTAACCCATGGAAGTATTGCACCACTCAATGATTGATGTTGCATCTATTAACTTTGCACTTTCTTTATACTTTAACTCTTCTCATGATAATTCTCTTTTCACGCATGCTCTTGAACCATCATGCTCCCCCTTTCCATGTCTAGCCTCAAAAAAAATCGACATATGTTGAACACCTGTAATAACATGCATCATTCTCAACCAGTAGAACATGCACGAGTTCTTGAACTGTGATGTAGAGTTATCTAACCATATTATATGTTGACTATATGATATGCCCCTCTAAGCCAAATCATTATAGAGCATGTAGAAGCATCCTTACATGAACTTTGGATAATGTGTGTGATAATCACTAATATAAAATTGATACTCCCTCAATACCTTCCTTTGGTTCTCTTTACTAGCAGCTACATGAATGAATGCTATGTGCACAAATATTGAAACCTATGTGGAGTTGTAATACTATGACTGCACTTCATGTTGTGGCTGTAGAGTGTAGTTCTCTGCAAATTCAACCACTCATACCGTGCTGCCAACTAGAAATTTGTCCTTGCATAGCTTGAATTATGTGTCCAACTGTTGGGCTTTATAGGTATGCCTTGCATACTCAAACACTATATTGTCACAAAACATGGACATAAATTGATACAATGGAATATTTTGTAGAACCAAATCACACCTTTTTTCTTGAGACCCATCTTTTAAAACATATTCCACTATTTTATACTTATCGAACTCTACTAGTTTTTGTACCACCTCATCTATGATTTCCATATGTTCACATACTGGCATACATTGCAAGCCACCACAATTCTTGCATGAACCATCCAAGCATGTTGTCCTATGGAATATTTTGCCATCCTCTATTTCACATAATTTTTTTGATAAGAACTCTCTTGATGATGTTGGTGGGGCTTCTATGCCACAATCCTACAAAACATCATTAGTATGCAAATCTAAACATATAGAATGATAAACATAATAATGATTAGAGAATTCAATATGTTTTCTACAACAAAAATTAGTGCGTGTGTGATTTATCTTGACACAAAAAGGTTTAATCATTTGAAAATATCTTTGAGAAATACTAATTTGAGGATAATCCTATTGAAATTTATGAAAAAAATGGGTTTGAGTCATATCCAAAAAATACTTTGGATGTGGCTCACGGTTCTGACTATTGATTCTCCTTCTTACCACATCCCTTTGATTCAGAGATGGCCTTGTGTTATTCTTCTAATACTCTTCAATTAGTTCTCCCAATGCTTCAACAAATTTTTTACCTTGTTGTGGTAGTCCCCCTGAGAATGTCCATAATTCATTTGAATCAATGCCCTCAATTATTTCTAGACTTTGAAGGGCTCTTGATTATTTTTTTCTACAAATTCTCATTTGTTCACTTGTCTTTCTAATGAGACAAGCTCTCTTTATTTTACTACTTACCAAAGTCAATGTAATGACACGTCAGGTGACATTACTATCCTTTGAGCGTGAGGTCTTACCCACACTATCATAAACATCCATTAGATTCCTCACAATAGTGTTTTCACTCGATGTATTCAATGTTCTCAACCCAAGAGTCTTCATGATGTTCTCAACACAATCTTACCTTCCATGTGCTGCAAAATATCCTCATCAATATTAGTCAAATGCATTGGCTTTCTACACAAAAATCTAGGTGATGTTCTCCTAGGTAAATACTCCTCAACATTATGAATTTCATCAATATTTAATTGAGGTGGGCTAGATTGTGCAACTTCATTCATGGGTGGACTAGAAGACATACCTTGAGGTTCACATGGGGATGATGGCATACCTTCTTTGTCAAATTTGAGTTATGTTGTACTATCAACTTGAGATGTACTAGATGGTGTCCAACCATATTCACTTCTGATAAATGGTGTCCCTCCATTTTCACTTGTGGTAGATGGTGTCCCTCCATAGTCACTTGT